>JAJJWW010016517.1:0-375671 GCA_023531295.1 Papaver armeniacum | reverse complement strand
TCAAACGTATTCTAAGCTTTCTCCTCGATTTTATGGACCTTTTAAAGTCATTGCAAGGATAGGATAAGTTGCATATAAGTTAGCATTGCCTGCTGAAAGCCGTAATCATCCAGTTTTTCACGTTTTACAATTGAAACTTAAACTGGGTTCTTCTGTTGTTGCTGAGACAGTTTAATCTACTGTGATTGACTATGAAAAGTGGGAACCAAAGGCTATACTAGAACGGAAAATGTTCAAGAAAGACAATAAAGCTGGAACTAAATGGCTTGTACAATGGAATGATCATTCTCCAGAGGAAGCTACATGGGAAGATGCAAATGATATTCTCTTGCATTTCCCAGATATTGAGGCTTGAGGACAAGCCGTTTTTCAAGATGGGTAGAATGTTGCAACACCAAACCGACATCCCTTATTTCCTTAGCTATATTTACCTTGTTTAGTTTACATAGTTTCCTAGTTTACGTAAAACTTCTTATTAATAGCTTTGCTTGCTTATCAAGCAATTCAGTTTGCTTTAAATACTTAACCTGAGAATTGTAACAAACACAATTAATTAATACAACTTAGTTTATTCAATTCTTTCTTCTCTCTAATCTTACGCAGGTGGTTAACCCCAACTCAAAGGGTTTTATCTAGGGTTCTTGTTATTCTTTTGTTGTGCTCTATCTAGTGTTTGGTCAAGGACCCTAACATAATGCATACCATGAACCACACACGAATGACTACTCATCATGCCGCACTTTAAATTTTAAACCGCAATTAGTTTTTTAATAAAACTTAAAAAGAACAACTAAACTATATAGTAGAAACCATGAAAAAGTAGCAAAATATCAAAAACAATACCAAAAAAGAACAAAGAAACCCTGCCACTATTTACCTCAGAGAAACAAACCCTCACCTTCAAAACCAAATTAAAAAAAATATATCGAAAAGAAAAGGAGCAAACCCTAAATAACGTGAAATAAGCAAAAACTAAGAACACGATCAAATAGACGCAATGCTTACATGAGGACAATGACGCGCCTCATATTGATTGTAGAAAATAAATGATAACAATTTCCATTACTTGCGAAGATACTTGATCTCGAACCTAAACAAAAGCTAAGCTATGCTTCCCGTTGTAAGACATAGAAGCAAGAAAGAAGCACAAAAGAAAAGAAGCAAGAAAGCAAAATTCTATGATTCTTGGAGTAAGATTGTTTTATAAATGGAAATCCAGTTCACTTCTATACTGAGTATTATAAGTATACCTGAACGGAAGAATACTTGCGAACATGCGAAGTCTTAAATAGGTGTTCTTGGTATCAGAATTAGGACACACCTGTATTTCTGGAAACAGAACTATAATAAGAAACGTCCCTTACACAGTTACTGTCGGCAATATGGAACCATGTTATTAAAGGGACCTAACAAAAATAGGTGTTCTTGGTATCAGAATTAGGGACACACCCGTATTTCCTTAAACAGAGCTATAGTAAGAAACGTCCCTTACACGATTCTATCGTCGGCAGTATGGAACCACGTTATTAAAGGGACCTAACAAAGTCGAAACCAAGGATCCGACGCACGAAAATATCCCTCACCCAACTCTCGATTCAAGCCGCGGATGACGAAATCGATGGTTAGATATATCCGGATAGACAAACAACACTTCTTTTTATAATATAGATAGACTAGGTATCACCCTGGCCTATGGCCGGGGCTCAACCTCTCTGATCGCTTTTTTGTTACTTGGTTTGTTTTTAACTATTTTATAATATGAAATTTGTTTAGTAAATATTATTTGCTTTAAACGATTGGTATACTGATAACAAAAGTTGGGTTATAAATTAGTCGATGCATGCATCCCCAATGTTTTGTTGGTCGCGTCAAATTAGTCGGGTGCCCACATATTTAGTTGGTTGTATCACATTATAGTGTGTTAGTTAGTCGGGTCACAGTAACTTGTTTAATTAGTTGGGTCATAGTAGCCGGATAGGGCCGGGGCCTACAGCCCCAGCCTTGGAGAAAATTTAAAGGCAGATATAGTACCCCACATATTTAGTTGGTCGTATTATATTATAGTATGTTAGTTAGTCGAGTCACAGTAATGTGTTAGTTAGCCGGATCATAGTGGGTTTGAACTGCAGTTTAAGTAGATTCACTTTTTAACGTTGACTCCCCTACCAAATACTTTGGTATTTGTTGTCATCTATCTAACCGTCGGGCAAGACAGGCTTACTGGTTTACATTTAGCGTGGTTGCATTGATTTGTATACTGTGGAAGTGAATTGTAAAACTCTATGCAAGTTTGCACATTCAGCAACAACCTAAAAACTCAATACCATCCCTCACTCCAGAATAAAAGTAGCACTGGTGGAGCTTACCCTCTCTCCTATTGGTTGGTGAGCGTAACCTCGCACTCTCATTGGCTAATTGAGAAACCATTCGTATTCGTCGGATGAAATTTCGTTAGATATGGTGCCTTGATCTGACAATTTGCGGTGTAGATTGGGTGGATTGTTGGGACACACGCGACGGACGACCCTCATTATTTAGAAAATTTGCTATATTGATTTCGTGTATTTATTGTGAAAATCCAGAAAATAAAGAAAACTACTATACTAATTTCAGACATTTATGGTTAAAAAAAAATCAATTCAACATATTTATGGAACAAAATAGTAAGATTTATATTTTTGTATCTTTTATAATTTCATTTATTTATTATAAAAAAATCCAGAAAAAAAAAGTACTATATTAATTTCGTAAGTTTATGAATAAAAAAAAAAAATATCAATTCAACATATTTCTGGAATAAAATAATCGGAATAATAAGATTTATATTTTTTGAATCTTTTATAATTTCATGTATTTATTATAAAAAATCCAGAAAAAAAGTACTATATTAATTTCGTACATTTATGTACTTAAAAAAAATCAATTTAACATATTTATGGAATAAAATAATTAGATTTATATTTTTAGAATCTTTTGTAAGAAAAAAATAATCTAGAAATGACAAAAAAAACTACTATATTAATTTCGGGCATTTTATGATTAAAATAATGAAAAAAATCAGTTCAACTAAAATTATTGCATATAATTACACCAAGTTTACATGATTTTTTTAAATTCATGACCGTCAAAGTTTTCTAAAAAAATAATATATTAATTTCACGTATTTATGATAATAATCAAGAAAATACAAAAAAACTACTATATTAATTTCGAACATTTATGATAAAAGTCGAAAAAATCGAGTAACAATATTTATAAGATAAAAAAATCATGTTGCAACATAGCTAACTGTTGTTCTAAGCGCATATCAAATGTTAGCAGATGCGCATAGAACGTATCTATATCCATATCATCTATTGTGCTCAAGGAAGTGACAATTGGATCATATGACTGGTTCAAGACATTGTTGATATACTGCTTCATCTCATCTGATGTGACAGTAGAACCTGACGCTCCTAGTAGGATGGCTCAATTCTACTGTTACCCTGAAGTACTCTGTGAAGTGGGTGGTCTCGTGACTGCAAAACAAGTCTGGGACAAATTGGAGCAGCATTTTACACCAAAAACGAGGGCTCATCATATGAGTCTTAAGAAGCAGTTACACAATCTGCAGAAAGGTAACAAAACACTAAAAGCTTTTTTATCAGAGGCTAAATCTTTATTTCAACAACTTGGTATCAGCCTAATCGATCCAAATCACGCTTCTTCAAAACAAAAAAAACCCTACCAAAAAAAAAAAACAATAAAACAATGACAACAACCAACAATCTTTGAAATATCCAAATACATCTTCTTGTCACATTAAAGCATACAGAAACAAATCATCTCCTATGAAAAACTCAGTTTCAGCCTATTCTTAAAGGATATGGCCTCACAGGATTCATAGATGGAACAAAGGAAAAACCAGCCAGAACTCCTTGTAAGGTAAAAAATTCTAAAAATGACTATATTATTAATGATAAAATTACAAAAATATAAAAAGAATTTCTATATTAATTTCGACAAATCTCTAAAAAATCCAAGCATGTTTATGGGGTAAAAATATTCAGATTTATATTTTATGGATCGATTATAAGGTAAGAAAATATAAAAAGTACTATATTAATTTCATATTATTATGATAAAAATCCAAAAAAATCGAGTAAACATATTCATGAGGTAAAAAAATCATATATTATATTTTGAATCTTTTGTAGGGTAAAAAATCTAAAAATTACTATATCAATTAATACCCCGAAATTAATATTTATATTTTCGAGTATATAAAAAAACCAGAGTTATAATTATATTTGGAGTATTTTGAATGAAAATAAAAAAAAACGTGATGTATATATATATATATATCTTTCTAACAAAATCAAGTATTTTTTTTTTTGCAAAAATAAGATATATTACCAAAATAAATAAACAAAAGATTTTTATTTTTTGTAACGACTTAATAATCAAGCCGGTTTTATTAGTTAGTTTTTTTTAGAAAGTCGGGATATATTTAACTATTATATCCAAGATAAAATCATTCTACTAATAGATTCGAAATCCCTATATAAAGCTTTCAAACAAAAGGTAAACCCATTTTTTGGACACTGCTTCTCTCTTCAACTTTGATTTCTATGATTTTTATTTTTTTTTTTAATTATGTTTTCTTATATGCTCCCGTTGTTTGTTTTGCAGGTAGCCATATAAAGCATTCGTGCAACACCATACCTTTTTGTTTCCGTGCAAGTTGCTTCTCTCTTCTAGAACTAAAATTTTGTTTCTTTTCTCTTTTTATTGGAATTTGGTGTTTTTTATTTGATATTTTAGTTGTTTTACTAAGTATACCCTCATTATTCCAAATTTCGTTGTGATATCAAACACCATAACTTTTTGTGTTTTGCGGATTTTAATGATGATGCATAAATATTGTTGCAAAACTAAACGCCATAACTTTTTTTTTGCAGGGCTTATTGATGCAGAAAACGATTGCTGCTTCACCTATTTGCTAAAGGTTTGTTCAATTTTATTACTTACCTTGCTCATATGATGGTTTCTTATTTTCTCTTTTAATATATGTTGTTGTTGGTTAGTTACTAATAAATTTTATGAATTTTTATTAGTGATTACATAAATCGGCTTTCCTACGTGCTTATGTTTCGTTTTTTGATCTATTTTTGTTGTATTAAATTTGCATTGATGATGGTCGCTAATTCGATTGCATGAGTGCTGATATGAAGAAAATCCTAAGAATATATATACCCAAAAAATGATGATATGAAACACTTATTTGTTCTATTTTGCAGGAAACTGTTTCTCAATTATGTTATTTCTTTTTGGTTTCATATCTCCTTAACCCACGTTTCTTAGCGACAACTTATTTATGTTTCTTCTAATTACTGCTCCATATTGGCTAAACTTCTTTTGGGATTTTGTAGGTGAGGGTTTCTCAACATCATCATATTCAGGTAATGTCGGTACTACTCTGTACTTTAAGCTTCATGCTTGAGTGATTCATTCGTGAAATACAACACTACACCAAATCAATGGATTTGAGACACTTATATCTGTTGTTATGAATTTAAAAGACACATATAATTGTCTCAAATTATGCGTCCCGAATGCTTTGAGACGCCTAAAGAGACACTTATAAGTGTCTCATAATTAAACAAAGCGACGCATTTTAAGCGTCTCTTAAATTAGTTAGCGACACTTTTTTAGTGCGACGTATAAATCAATTAAGAGACGTTTATGATGTGTCGCTTATTTTCATAGGCAACACATAAAAAATTTGTCTCCAATATTTTGCCACCTATAGATTTTTGTTTAATACACTTATATGCGTCTCAAAATTAAAATGTTTTAAATTTTTTTTATAATTTTTCAATTTGCAATTCCCAGAATCCAGAATCAAGAGTTCCTGCACCTGTACATTTCATTGTTGCACCTGAATACAGGCACCCAGCAAGAGCTGCCAGCCATTTCGTTTTCCATCAAATATGAAATATGATAGCACAATTCAAACATAAATAATCTCACAGTCATGATTACATATGTAATATACTAAAAATAAAAACAGCTTCCTATAACTACAAGTCTCTCACTACAATTCTGGATCAAAGTTGAGCAAATTTTGGTACTGAATAACATGGTACTTCTTATAAACTTGTTCAATCTACATCATGGGACTTCAAATACATTTCTACAGGAAATTAAGAAAGTAATTACCTACAACTTGCTGAATCCCACTACTCGCAATTCAGCTGGAACATATCTGACATGGCACTTATTAACTTGGGAAGGTAGTAAACAAGATTCACATATCGAATAGGTTTGAGGTTTCGAACAACTACGAGCGTGCACCTCCCGCATGGCCAACTGCCTTGTCTAAACCAGCTCCAGGGAACAGAACACCTTGGACAATATCCTTTACATTTTGTTTGTAACCTGACATAAACAAAATCAAATGAAAATATGTCAACACATGAGTGACACCCTTGATGTAGATCATAAGTCCAGCAGATTAAGATCAGATTGAGGCAAGTACCAAATTTAGAGGCACCTTCTATAATGTCTCCTAAATTCTATCTAGAACCTTGACTTATAATTGCCATGTCCCAGGAATTTACTGTGATCCGACTTCTCACCTAACTACTTCTTTGGCGGCAGAACCAATTAGCATTTCATTCACAAGTCATCTGCGTAACACACCAAAAACTGAAAAAAGTTCAAAACCAAGGCCAACAACAACAATAAAAACGAGGATTGTAACATTACCAATTTGGAAACTCTATATACCAAAACATATCAACAGCATTACAGTATTTCAACTTACAACATTACAGACATATGAGGTATGTCACACTTAACCAACTAACACGAAAGTGAAGGAAAATAGAGCAGAGACAAACTAACCTGCTCCTCGAAAACCTTTTTGAGTTGTAAAGCTTTCTCTTTCTCGGAAACTTTTTCACCTCGAGCTTGCGGCTTTTAGTAACCCATGACAGTAACTTCTAAACGCTTTCGATTTCTTCTTCAACCTCTCTTCTTTCATTATGCAGTAATGAACCTACTTAGAGAAGAGATTCAAATACTTAATATTTGCTGGAATCTACAAATACCAACACTTTTTTACAATTAAAATTTAACAAACAAACACCTAAAGGGTTACAGACAAACATTCAAACTACAAGACTGAAAATATCAGAATCCATTTCCTCCTCTTTATGTCAGACATATGCTCAGATCAGAGCCTTGCAGTTGACTCACATCCTTTTACCCTCTTGAACCACCTGGACAACGAAAAAGATCATTACCAGTCAAAGTTATCAAAGCTGAGGAGGAACTGTATACACAAAAAAGACACCTCAATGTGTAGTTTCAACAATCTGTAAACCATGAGCGGGGTCTCCCTTACAGCTACTTGAACCAGAGCTTTCTCCAGTAGATGATTATGTATCACCTTTCCCTCCATCCTACAATACACATACTGTCATACACTTCAGATGGGTGCACTATATCATGTGAATACCAAACGCCGTCTACATGTATCTTGTCCTCAAATATAGTTCCTGCCATAAACATAAAACAACTTTGATTATAATAGATAGAAAATTAAAGTTCAAGACTAGATTTCATTGTGTATGATAGAATTGGAGAAATTAGACTCAAAAGAACATAAGTGTAGGATAGAATTGACCTGAAAAATACCACTTGTGAGCAGCTCTCCTTCATGTACACCAACCAGCTGAATTAAGTAATAAGTGAAATCTTGGTCAAATGATTAAACAATCAAGTAATCTAAGAAGCAATGAACATTAAACTGCTCACATTAGTCACATTAAGCAGTACATACCAACACGAACACATTCAGAAAATAAAAAACACAACCACATTCAGAAAACAAAAAATAACAACCATATTAATCATAAGGTATTACTAAAGTTGGTTGACAGTTTTGTGTAAAATGCAATATAGAAATACTAACATTCCTACAATCTAAACTACGACACCATCAGAAGAAAATTATTCCCGTTGAACCAACAACACTTCCAAGTTGGGCTCATCCACAATTACAGATTGAATTTCTTCAAAATCAGGCTTTAACAAATCGTCCACATGACTTGTCATACCCATCGGTGAGTGAAGCACAACAGACCAATCAGGATTCTTTACATCTTGAGAATAAAAAACTTGTTTGGCCTCAAAATCCATAATCGCAGGTTCATCATAGTAGTTTTCTATACTCTTGAATCTATTCAAGTTTACCATCAGCAGGTTTGAATCTGGGAAAAGTTTACACCCGAGGCTCTTGTTCTCCACCTTCACCCAGTCACAATAAAAGACTACCTCCGTAAATTCTGTGTAGTTAACCTCCAACATTTGACGAATCACACCATAATACTTGGTACTCTGATCCTTAGGTTCTTATCCATCCAGACCCCACTATCTTGTATAACAAATTTCTTCTCATACGACTTTGCTGAGAACGTATAACCATTTACCCGATACTTCTTAAACTCTTTTGCTCCAATTGGTCCTTGCACATAACGCCACAATTTTCCATTCATCTTGTGTTCTCTCTCCAACTGCAAGCAGTAAGAACTTGTTAACAAAGAACATAACCAATAGTTAACAAAAAAAATTGATTACCACAGTTGGGGAATAAAATTCGACACACCTTATTATACAACCACTTAATGAAATTCGTCTGTCGCTCCACCTCGCTGATCGAGTTCTTTTTCCCATTTAAATTAACTGAAACTTTGTCGCAATACTCACTGCAATTCAATTAGTTGTTAAAACGATTAGTACCAAAAAGATAAGAAAAACTGATATATAATGGCAGCAGCAAGATAACTCACCTATAGTACTCTGTTACACCTTCTATTTCACGACAAAAAAGCACCCATCGACGTATTTGTATGAATTGGGCATGAGTCAAGTCACATTGTCATCTCCATAAACAGGGCCTTCATCGCTGTACTCAGATTCTGGGTCTAAGAAAGCTTCTTGCGTAGCTCTGTGATTCCCATCCTTTGCATTTGACAAGTGTTCCATTGCATGCCTCGCAGATTCAGAAGTAAGATGCGCTTGTTCAATTGTCCCTTCCACATAACGTTTGTTACTTGGTAAGTTTTTACAACTCTTCATCGCCCTGCTTAACAGAAACAATGCAAGTTAACATGAAACAAATATCAAATAAAGATAAATGCAAGTAAGTCAGTAAATGTAAGGTACTTACCTTTCAAACGGATACATCCATCGATATCTAACTGGTCCACATACAAGGGCTTCATCAGCCAGATGCACCACAAGATGAATGCTAATATCAAAAAATGAAGGAGGGAAATACTTTTCCATCACACATAATGCCTCGGAAACCATGAATTTGGCCTGTTGAAGATCACTTTTAATTAGAACTTTCGCACACAAGATCCTGAAGAACAAGCTCATCTGGTGAAGCGCCTTACGAAGGTCTGGGTACCTCGGGAAAGCATGTTGGAGCAGCACCGGCATCAAGTATTCCATAATCACATGATAATCATGTGACTTCAAAGAACTCAGACCCGGAGGTTTAACTGTAACATTGTTTCCAAGATTGGATGAAAATCCAGTAGAAAATTTCATATTTTTCAAAATCGTTAAGAAATCATTTCTTTCTTCTTTTCTCAAACAGATACCAGCAACCGGTACAATGTCCTTGCCTGTTTCAGAATCTGTAGTGATCCACTTCCCACTGTGAATATTCATCTTCTTCATATCTTCCCGTGCTCTTACACTATCTTTGGACTTGCCCTTTATGTCGAGAATGGTATCTATCAAATGCTCGGTAAAGTTCTTCTCAACATGCATTACATCTACACAGTGACGGTAAGGATTATACTTTCATGACGGAATATCGAACAATCGTGCCCTCTTATAAAAAGCTTTACTTGGAGAATCAACAGCATCACAACCAACTTCCTCGTAACAATATTTCTTTCTCTTTTTGCCAGCTTTGGACAGTTTTCCAGGAATATACTCGATGTTCGAAGTCTTTAGCATTACTTCTTCTCCACTCAATCGATGCGGTGTAGTTCTTCTCTCTGTAGTTTTCAGTCCTAAATATTTGCCAGACCTGAACGGATGCCCTGTCTTAAGAAATTTGCGGTAGTTTAGGTACACTATTTTTCTGTAGTGACCCATCCATACACTTTAAGTTTCATCAGCACAATGAGGACAAGCTTTATACCCATGTGTTGTACACCCCGACACATTTTCATAAGCTGGTAAGTTATTTATACTCCACATGAGAATAACTCTGCAGATAAAAGCTTCATTCAGATGCATATCAAAAGCAGTGAAGCCATCAATCCAAAGTCTTCTCAACCCATCTATCAAGGGATGAAGAAACACACATATGTCTTGACTCAGCGCTTTCAATTCCCAAGATAACAACGACATTATCCAAATTCTTCTTTCATACATAAAGAGGGTGGCAGATTGTACATCACCAAGATTACTGGCCAACAACTGTAACCAGTGCTTTGAATTCCACGCGGATTGAAACCATCAGTCGAAATACCAAGCCATACATTTCGCGCTTCAGCTGCAAATTCCGGCCACTTTTTCTTCATAGTTTGCCATTGGAGCGAATCTACTGGATGACGCATATGCTCGAAAGAAGTCTGTGCTTCATGATGCCACTTCATATAGCGTGATATCCATGATATTGTGTAGTATCTCTTAATTCTCTTACAAAGCGGAAAATGTCTCAATACTTTGCGAGGCTCTTTTGTAATTATTGGTCCATCTTTACCCTCTTTCACCACAAACCTTGATTGTTTACAGATGGGACACACAGTTGCATTTTCGTGTTCTTTTCGGAACAAAACACAATGATTAACACATGCATGAATGGAATCAGCCTTCATTCCTAGATCTATCAGCATAACTTTCATTTTTGGGTATTTTTCAGGGAAAGTGTTGCCTTATGGGAACCATTTTTTCAGTCTTCCCAAGAGGTGCGTAACACTATTCCCTGACCAACCAAACATCTTTTTAATATGCTGCAGTTCTACAATTACAGTAAGTGTTGTTTCATCACCCTCATAACCATTTTAATTTTTTTCCTTAGCTAACTCCTTATACATGAGGTATTTCTTACCTAAGTCAGGCAAATCAGTTTCATTTACATCCTTATCTAATCCTTCAAATACTCCACAGGCCTTGTCTATAAAGTCCCCTAACCCACATTGTTCATCTGTAATATTATCTTCTATATGTTCCTCGACTGATATTTCCTCATCTACATTTTCCTCTACGTGTTCCTGCACTTCTGATGCTAATGTGGTGGATTTCTCCCCATGTAGAGACCAAATTACATATGACTTGTCTATTGAGTGTACTTCCAAATGATACTTCACTAGGGAAAAAGACAGAGAGTTCTTATTTCGACATATACAACAAGGACAAGGACATAATAATGAACTTCTTATCAACTATGAAATAGATTTAGATCTATGGAATATTATGAGGGGTGTAGTGTGGGATTTCCTGCAACTACATATGCGCTAGAAACAGGGACAACTCTTGTTGGTTCGAAAGAAAGTCAAAGAAATTATCGATCGGTGGTGTTAGATTTAATTGGATTTATGAAATTTAAGGATAAAAATGGAAGTTTAATGGGGAAATCGTGTCCTCAAATAGCAAATATCAGTGAATATAAAGATGAATATGAAGATGCAAAACTACGTCAATGAATACGAAGAAAGTGCAACAAAAATGAAAATCGACAGAATCTACGTCAGCTATGGATCTTAAAAGGACAACTATCTTACCAATTTTCCTTGTTTTATGCTTAATTGTTCGGATCTGGAATTTAGGGAAAAATAAATAAAAATCATCTAGAAAAAACTCAATGAAACTTTTGGTAAGGCTAAACTTTACAGTGTGAAAAGAATGATTAGGAACAACTAAGAAAAGAGTAGCGAGATGGATAATGAATTTTACCTAAAGGAAGAGCAATCAACTGGGGATGAAAGTTTTTCTAACAGGAACAATTGATGGCCAGGCGAAATAAAGATTGAACCATCAAATTAGACAAAGTCTTTGCGAAGAGGAATACGGTAACAAAAACCAGAGAATGCAGTTCACAAATAAGCGCTAGCCGCGAGGAATGTTGAGTAGTGTTGTTTATTATATGAAGTATCCTTGAGTCGTAAAGTTCCAAAGGAAGCGAGAATAAGAATTGTAGAAGAAAGAAGAAAAGGAACGAAGAGCAACCTTTGCAACTGTTGCATCATGGGAAGAGAATGATAGATATTATTAGCAGAGAAAACTCGTAAACTTAATATTGTACAACTTCAAGTTTGTAACGACAAAGTCTCGGCGAAACTGCCGCAGCTCCAGCAAAGTGTAAATTCAAAGATAGGGAATAATTCTATGCAGCAAAATTCAACTATGGAAGAAGAATCTAGTTCGTGTGCAGCAAATCTTCTCGCAAAATCATCTCGCAGAACAGCAAACAGGTTCAGCCACAACAACAATATCTGCAGGAATTCGCAAAAACGGAGTTAGTTTGTATCAATGAAAGACTTACCGCAAGGAGCAATCACAAGAAAGCAAGCCCAGCGAAGCATACTGATATGTTTAAGTCTCAAACACCACCAACCAGAAAATGTGAAAGCCTCCTATACAACTATGAAACTCAAATCAAATTATTTTGCGGCAAAGGGATACGAAGGAAGAAACCAAACGGGAGGAGTTAGCAAGCAAAGTTAGCGGGATATTAGAAGAAGAGGCATATAGAGAGGCAAGCAACAATGACAGTTCAAAAGAACAAATAAGAGATAATGAGAAAGAGAATTCAAAATTGCAGGATGATCCTGGAGTCATGGTCGATCAACAAACAGAGCTGGAGGAGCAGGGAAAATTAATCAGCATTGACAAACAAATGTCGTAGCAAAAGAAATATGAAGATTAAAAACTATAAGAAAGAAGGAATAAAAAACTAATGATAAGATATCACCTACACTGGAGAAGAAGAAGAAAAGACGCAGACAAAATTTATACAAAGAGCGATTAAATAACAATCAGTTATGAAAATTGCACCTTCCAGTCACAAACAGGAACTCGCAAGGGTGGTTCGAGTTGGAGAAAGGAAGCTATAGACCACGAGTTCGAATCTCTCATCAAGTGTATTTTTTCGCACATTTTTGAAATCATAAAGGTGAAGAAGTGAATAAAGTTACAGCATTGTGCATTTCTTTCGCACACAACAAGTGGCACAGATGGTTAGAGAAGGGATATGCAAACTAGAGGTCGCGGGTTCGAATCTCCCCATTCGCAAAGATTTTTTGCACTTCGTAAATGTTTACCTTGCGAACGTTCGCAGCATGGACACTTCGCAGATGTTCGTTTACTTCATGCAAATGTTTACTTCGCACAGTCTTTAATAATCTCGCAAGAAGAAAGTAGGTGATTATTTCGCAGAAACACTTCGCAGATGCAAGGCTAGCACAGTTGGTTAGGAGGCATGAATGCAAGCAGAAGGTCGCGGGATCAATTCTTGCTTCTCGCATATTTATTTTTGTCATGCGAAATTTCGCAAGGACTTTGCTTATTTCTCAAAGAAGAAAGTTGATGACTATCTCGCAAATTAATTTTGCAAGAGTGGGTTAGAACAGTTGGTATGGTGCGAGAATGTGCAAGAGGCAGGTCAAGGGTTCAAATCTCATTTCTCACACTTCTTTTTGCTGCGAGATAATTATATTTTGTGCAACGTTTATACATTTCAAGGACGCTAGCTTCGCAAGCAAATCATATACTTCGCAAGAGACAACAACAGCAGCAAACTACAAAAGCTAAGTACCACTTTCCTTGAACATTGTACTTCTACTACAAAAAAAAAAAAAAAAAAAAAAAAAAAAAAAAATGATTTGATTTACAAAACGCGATACGATCGCAAGATTACAAAGATTACTAAGATTTCAAGATTATAAAGATTTCAAAATTACAAAGATTTCTAGAATATTTCAATTTATATATTTCTCTAGAATATTTCTTTTATAGACAATAAAGGATTTTTGATTTAAATCACAAAACGCGATACGATCGCAGAATTATAAAGATTTCACAACTACAAAGATTTCAGGACTATAATGTATTAGAATTTTTCTTGAATATTTACTTTGCTTCAAATGATATGATATTATGAGAATGAATGAAAGAAATGACAGAAATGAAAGAATAAGTGAAGGAAATGACAGAAATGAAGGAATGAATGAAAGGATGAATGAAAGAATGAAGACATGCGATAATTTCGCAAAGATAATGAGAAGAGATAATCAAAAATGAATGATTGAATGAATTGACAAAAATGAATGAGTGAGTGAATGGGACGAACCTTTATGGCGTACACCCTAGCTCGCGAATGATATTTCGTAAGAGGCAAATGTAAGACCTAAAGTGCGTCATATAAGGGGGTATCTCTTAACCTGGCTCAGGGAAAAGGTTACACCGCTCCTGGAACTCCGAGTCATGGAGATTGGGGATAATAACATCCATCCTGGAGAGATACCTTGGATTTCCAACTATATAAGGTTATACCTCGGTTGGACGACCGAGGGTCTCTTCCAAGGAGTCGTCGCGTATGACCAAGGCGCCGAGGTACACGGTTGAGTCAAGAGTGCGGGGAGCATGGAACTTCCTTACCACTCTTGACAAGTCTTGGCACATGCTTTGCACTCGGCCCGAAGAAAACTCCACTTAGGGTGCGGTCTCGTAACCATAAGCCCTATAGGTATAAGGGATAAGAGGTCATGCAAACAACTCGCTTGCTTTTAAGACCGGATGGGAGGAGCTAGTCTTGTATGGCCGATGTACTCCTCCTTGAAGGGGCAACCAGGGAGAAGATAAGGGCGGCACCCTCCATTAGGGAGCTGATAAGTGTCAAAAGACGCAAATGTCACGAGGCTTTGTTTTCGCAAGAAAATTTAGGCTTGTCATATTTGTGCGATGATCCTGAAGAGGCAATAATACAAAAGACAAAGATAAGACGAGATCAATGGGTCTTTACATGAAAGTGTAAAGACGTCCTGCGATTTCGTCGCAAGACGGCAATGTCATGGGACTTTATGTTTGCAAGAATATTTAGGCCTGTCATATTGTCGCAATAATGAGGGGTGGAAAAATAAGACCTTTAACTAGGAAGGCGAAATAAGACCACACAAGAAAAATGATAAGGCAAGAACAATGGGTCATTACATGAAAATGTAAAGACGTCCTGCGATCTTGTCGCAATGACAAAATTCAACATAAACACTTTGAATGTAGGTAACCGAGATCTTTCATCGCAAAAAAGATTACATGATAAGCTTGCGAGCTTGAGAAAATGATTAAATGATAAGCTTGAGAACATGTGCATGATAATAAAACTGAGGCAATGCAAATGCCGCACACTTAATATTATGATCATATTATTATGCGATACTAATAGTGCAGGAATAAGGAAAGATGAAACACAAGTAAGAACTCGCGAGGAATAATAAATACGTAAAGAAGAATGCATATATTAAATACAAAGCCAGAGAAATGAAGAAGGGAAGCAATTTAAAGCTACATCAATTCTAGAGCGGCAAAATGAGCAACTTGAAGAGATTATACTATCACATGAGCACAAAGCATGAAGCAGAGGCAAGATAAGAATAAAGAAACAACTCACTCATTCAACATTTTCTTAAGGATTCTACCCTCATAGATAAAGAACAGAGGCAACTATGGATTACCAAGAAAACATTTTATGTTCTTTATCTTCTCGGCAAGAATCATTTCCAAAGAAGATGTTCACCAATGAACAACAAGAATCCTCACCAAAAATGGAATAATAATTTCGCATGAATAGAGGCAATACTTACTACTCTCGTTAAAGGATAAATACTTCTTATATTCCGAGGATTAATACTTCTAATATTTCATACTTCTAATTTCGCATGATTATTTCGCAATACTTCTTATTCGCAATCAAGGACAGATACTTCTTATACTTCTCAAAGTATACTTCATACTTCTTATACTTCTCAAAGTATACTTCATACTTCTTATACTTCTTTAAGGATATTTCATACTTCGTATACTTCGAGAGTTGATACTTCTTATTTATTTCGCAAAGCTTCGGAACTTCGCAAAAGAATAGAGGCAAGTACGTACTTTACAAGTCCGGTATTCTTTCGCTCGTTCCTTCATCAACAAAGATCAAAGACTGCTACAACAACGGATTTTTCCTTAAAGATCGCTCTTCAAGCAATATTCAAGGAAAAAGAGGCAAGATGTAGGATCCAAATATCGCAACAACAACACACTTACGGAATTTTCATTAACAACGTCGCGAAACCGTCGCAAAGTGAGTTCAGAAATAATATAACAAATGAAGATAACGTAAACTTGAAGAGAGTGCGAAGATCTTGCGAAAGCTAGAGTGTCTGCGAGATTTAACATTTATACTCTTGCGAGGATGTCGCAAGGTAAATCCGAAATTAAGGGAAATATTAGTTGTACATGAGTTGTCATCCACTATGTAAACACTATATAAAGAGGAGAGCAGGAGAGAGAAAAGGGGGGGATAACTTTGGTAGGAGAGAGAGATATTTTGGAGAGAGATATTTTTAGAGAGAGATTTATTTCCTTTATCATCTTCTTCCCCAAATAATTAGATCTAGAGCTCTACAAAATATCCATTAATGGAGATTGTAAATCTAATTCTGATGTAATCTCAATAATGATAGTGGAGAACCATGGATGTAGATCAAATTGATCGAACCATGTAAAAATCTTTGTGTCCATTTTATAATTTTAGCATTTTAATCTTTATTTTGATTATGAAATAGATTTAGATCTATGGAATATTATGAGGGGTGTAGTGTGGGATTTCCTGCAACTACAACCCCTTTTTTATAGACGTCACTAAACCTATCTTCTTCATTCATCCAACCTTTGTCACCTACTTGCACCATTCTAAAGCAACACATAACATAGTATGTCAATCAATGACCCCTCCCCCAGAAACATAATTGAATATTCATACATACAAGTCAATAGAGTACAACCTAAAAGTAAAATGACATGCAACGCTGAGCGACGGAATAGGTGATAGTACATAAGGCCAGCAACACATATAACTCATGTTGCTTGCTGATTTATCTATACATCCCACACAATCATACCTGAATATGAATGACAAAGTAAACAAATAACATATGCTCATCCAGATGCCATTCAAATGAACAAGATGATAACAGATCACGAAAATAACAAACCTGGCTCAAAATATTCAATGCTTGTATCAAAATAAGATACTCACTTTAGAGACAAAACGAAAAACCATATTAAAAATCAAGTATGTTGTCATGACAAGAAAAACATGTTACAATAGTCCTCTACCACACTGATAACCCTTATGTTTTGCTGGTCATTAACACATATCATACTGATAACCTCTACTTTGATCAAACATGTGAGTTTTGCTTGTCTTTAACACATAACATACTGATAACCTTTATTTGATCAAACATGTTACAACAACCAACAAAACTCACAGATCCACAGAAAAGAAAATCAAAACAAATACCCAGCAAAACATGATACAGCAAAACATGAAAAAAATCATAACCCTTATTAAAGATGAACATGATATAACCACCAAAGAAAACTCCGATGACCCATACTTCAATCACAATGAACCAAAATATATAAGGAGAAAAACAAACAAGTAATAGGTTTAGAAATTATACCTGAAATCTTCGAAGATTTGTACTTCAATCTTCTTCTGAAAGTGTCAAACAGAAGATAAGAAAGAAATCAAATTTCTAGGGTTTACTGGAAAAAAAAAATTGGGTTAACAAATCAAAGTTATTTTGATTTCTCTAATAAGGGTTTTTAATACCTGATAGAACTTCTAGGAAATTGATCCTTCGACTTCAATCTTCTTCTTCTAAGAGTTGAAAATCAATTTCTATTTTTCTGTAGGTTTTCAATCACTTTAGGTTTACAAAATTAAAATCAATTTATAGTTTTTCAATCAATCTAGAGTAGTTGATCTTTGGATGTCTCTCAATCTCTCTCTGAATTTTTGATTTCCTCTGATTTTTTTGGTTAGTGGTAGCCACTGGAGAGGAAGAGAAAGAAAGTGTAGAGAGAATAAACCGAAGATAAAAGAAAATAAGAAAGAGAAGGAAAGATATAAGGAAAGAAACGTTTTTTTTTCTTTTTGTCTTAAAAGAAATATTTTAGTAGGAGATATTTTTGCTTTGGTCTTAATAATGGGAGTGAATTGGAAATAAATAGTGGGAAACTAGAAATAAATGGGGGGAGTGAATGATCGATGATTGAACTTTAGTTCAAATGATTTTGGTGTGAGATAAACATGTGGAGGGAAAATTGAGGGGGAAATTAATGTGAGAGAAGGAATTTTTGGTGGGAAAGTTTGGTTTTGGGGGGAAATAATAATAATAATAATAAATGAATAATGAAAAAGGCTACGGATTGCCTCTATCAACCAAGCTTTGGCCAACTGGAAAGAACCCAATGGGTGCTTCACTATGATTCAGAAAATAATGCAGGCACTTCCTCGCAAATAGTTGGACAAGCAAAAAAGCAATAAGAAACAAGATACCGCAACCGTGATCGCTGCAGGAAAAGATTAGTCGGGGACATTATTCTCGGCTATCCGCGTCTTATCTTCCAAAGGGCATTGCACCCGTCATCGAAGCTACCCTATCCGAGCTCCAATCGAAACATCCCCACGCACCTGCACCATCCATTCCATCCGACAAGATATCTACGATGCTATCTCGCTTGATGCTAAGGCTGTTAAAGCCGCAATACAAAGCTTCCCAAAAGGTACTTCTTGTGGGAGAGATGGATTGCGCACGCAACATCTTTTAGATGCTTTGAGTGGTGCCGCCGTCGCCGTCGCCGATGAACTACTCTCTTCCATAACCGGTGTTGTAAATATGTGGCTTGCCGTGAGATGTCCTACCGAGCTAGGCGAGTACATCGCTAGTGCGCCGCTTACTTCGCTTTTGAAACCCTATACTGAGACCCATAGTAGTTGGTACCATCCGGAGGAGGCTTGTTTCAAACTTGATGCTACCTCGGTGGGGAAAGAAATGGTTGCATATCTCGGCGACTTCCGCTTGGCGTTGGCATACCTTGTGGAGGGGAAAGCATTTTACATTCGGTTAATCGTCTTATGGAACCGAAAGGCAATGCTTCTAACATGTCAATGCCGCTTGATTGACTTTTTGAACGCCTTCAACATGGTTGACAGATCATTATCGTTAATGAAGTTAGCTAGACAACATTGTCCCGCAATCTCTAAATGGGTGGAATTTTGTTACGCCAAGCCAGCCAAGTTATATTACGACAACTTCATCTTGTCCTCGCCTCTGGAGTTCAACAGGAGACCCACTTGGTCCCCTGCTATTTGCTCTTACCTTACACCCTTTAGTTACCAAGATTGCTTCTTCCTGCCAGCTTGACCTACAGGCCTGGTACTTAGACGACGGCACCGTCATTGGTGACACTCTTGAAGTGTCTAAAGCACTCAACATTATACAATTGGAAGGGTCATCTAGAGGGTTACATCTCAACGTGCATAAAACAGAAGTTTTCTGGCCGACAAGTGACCCTAAAAGTGTTGTTGCAGGAGTTTTTCCTCACAATATTGGAAGACCAATTGGCGACGTGAAACTGCTGGGAGGGCCGGTAAGCTTTGACATGGAATTCAGTAGTAATATGGTGCTTAGCAGGGTCAATAAAACAATTCAGTTGATGGCTGCAATAAAAAAGCTTAAAGACCCACAAAGTGAGTTACTTTTGTTGCGTAATTGCTCTGGGGCATCTAAGTTGTACTTAACAATGAGAACTACAAAACCGGCAGCCCTTGAACACGCCACAGGTCTTTTCGACAGTCACCTATTTCAGTTTTTACGCCTTCTGATCACTGGAGATGACGCAGGCTCCGGCCTTTACAGCAATGCCTCGCCACCCTACCTATCCTAGATAGAGGCTTAGGGGTCTACACGATGTCTAACATCGGTGTTTATCGCTACATTGCATCCTGTGTCAAACACAAATCGGTGCAAAGGCTCATTCTAAATAACCTATACTCTGCCACTTGTGACACGAAATTCTACCAAAGAAGTCGTTGAACTTCATTCAGGTTTGCGATTTACCTTCTTCATATAACATCAATGATACTGCCCCCCCCAGTCCATGCATACATTGACAGTCACCTACTTTGATGCTGTGAAGAAACTAATCCCAACCAAATTTGCAATGTCTGACAGAGACTCTATTTTATGGCAATGTAACCGGGTTCCGCATGCACAAGACTACCTCCTTGCCGTAACCATCAGTGGATTACACCAATGTCTCGGACCTAGACAATTCAGATCCATTTTTAGCTACATACTCGGCATCCCAGTATTCGCAGAAGGAAGCTTCTGTTCTCTTTGTAACATGGAGATGGATGCTTATGGAGATCATGCACTACACTGTGCCAAGGAAGTTGGCATCAAATATCGCCACGATCTTGTTCGTGATGTGTATGCAGATATTTGCTACAAGGCTGGGGTACATGCCAGAATAGAAGTAACTCTCGGTTTCCTATCCAATGAGAACAGTCCGTCAAGACCCGCTGATATCCTCGTCCCTAGCTTGGAAAATGGTTTAGATGTATGCTTTGATGTCACTGTGGTATCTCCTTTCATCGGGGGCGGAGTTCATTCGTTCATACCTGGCCAAGCCATCTCCAACGCTATTTTGCGGAAACGCAACAAGTATCTTGATAAATGCAAGACGTTTGGATATGGATTCGGAGTCTTAGCTTCTTCCACTTTAGGGGAACTAAGTGAAGACACTATTTGTTTCTTGAAACGACTTAAAAATTGTCTAGCAAACAATGATGTTTTTTCTGGTCATAGAAGTTTTCTTTTTCATAGGATAAGCATTGCTATCCAAAAGGGGGTTGGTGCCCAGCTTGTCGCCCGGCTACCAACCACCTCTATGTAAACTTTGCTTCTTTGTTTTTAATAATAATAATTGTTTTATAATAATAATAATAATAATAATAATAATAATAAAAAGTTCAATTTTTCTCCAGGGCATGCTATCTCTACTGCTGTTACACACAAGCGCAACAAGTACTTGGAAAAATGCACAACTCACGACTATGAGTTTGGGGTTTTGGGTTTTTCAACATTAGGAGAATTAGGGGAGGAAACATGCATATTTTTAAAAAGGTTAACGAACTGTCTCGCTAGCCAAGATGCAAACCACAAGGTCGGGGAGTCTCTCTTTCATAGAATATGCATTGTTATTCAAAAAGAAGTTGGTGCCCAGCTTGTTGCTAGGCTACCAACACCTGCTTCTTGATGCTATCATAAAGGATATACCATCTACTTTTTTTATGTCCGAGCGCGAATTTATCTTATGGCAGTGCAATAAGAAACCTCATGCACAATATTATCTAAAGGCAATCCCTATCCAGGGGCTTAATCAGTCCTTAGGGCCGCGTCAATTCAGGTCGGTACTTCAGTATCGCTTGGGTATACCTTTATTTGCAGAGGATAGCACTTGTTCATGTTGTAAACCTGTTATGGATCGGTTTGGTGACCATGCCATCCACTGTGCTAGTGAGGTGGGTTTAAAGTATCGCCATGATATGGTAAGAGACCTGTTTGTTGAGTTGTGCTATAAAGCGGGAGTAGCTGCAAGAAAAGAAGCGTCAATAGGTCTTACATCTGACAGGAGCACCCCTCTCAAACCGCTAGACCTCATGATATATAACTGGGAAAATGGAAAAGACATATGTTTCGATGTCACTGGTATTTCACCATTCTCCAAAGGAGGAAACCGCGCCTTCACATCGGGTCACGCAATCTCTGCTATCACACGCAAACGCAACAAATATGCTGACCTGTGTTCGACTCATGGATATGGTTTTGGCGTTCTAGCCTTTACGACATTGGGGGAACTGAGTGAAGATATTACAATCCTCTTGAAAAGATTGAAGAACTGTATGGCAAGTCATGATGTCAATAATAACTTATGCAGTTTTCTTTTCCTCAGGTTAGGCATCATTATTCAAAAAGGCATTGGGGCGCAACTTGTCTCGCGTCTCCCTGCTAAATCATTGTCAATTTCCGAATATTTCTTCTTAATACAAGCATTCGTGGCCCCTTTTCATAATAATTTCGATAATTGTCATTATTATTATCATGATGATGGTGTATAAGATGGTGACTCTTCATGCCATTGCGCGTATAAAAATTTCAATAATTGTCATGATGGTGTATGTGATGGTGGGTATGCTAAAAGTTCGATCTTCGGACACATCAAGGATATACATTTTCATGGCACTACAGATATAGCAGTTTGCATGGAAAGGATACGTATAGAGGCTGGGGTTTATTTGGCTTGGGAAAAGCTTCTTAGGAAGCTACAGATGTGGATGTGGTTTCCTTGTAGGAAATGGTTTTCATGGAGGAGGTCATGCCGTGACCATCCAGGTGGAGTATTACCAGGTCCTTTCAATGGAAGAGGTGCAAATTTCTTGATCTATGGCGTAGATAAGCCGATTCAACACCTCCCAGTTGATATCCCACCAACTATGCCCACAAGAGGCGATGATGTTTCTAAGGGTCTTAATTTAGGTATGCTCAATCTAATTTTTCAGAAACAAATAACAATATCTCTAGCATTCCACCACAATGTCGCTTACATTTTTCAAGAACCTTAAAATCTACCCTTGATAAAGTAGTGGCTAACCCCAGCAATATATATTCATGGGTTCAACTGCTGCTTCTACCCATTTGCACCCTAAATCTGTACATACCAAAAAGCTCACGGGAAGAGAGATCTGGCAACAGAAAGCGACTACAAACTGCAACCATTAATCAAGCCTTGGTCACTTGGAATGAGCAAAATGGATGTAACATTTTACTACAACAGCTATTGGAGGTTCACAAGGAGTATCAACTTAACAGGCAACATCATGATAAAAAGAAACCAAAAACTAATGTTGAAGCTTGTAGTAGCAGGATTTCCCACACTACACCCCTTACTCGATTTTGCCTAATTAATCCATTAGAAGATGTAAGATCAAGAATATTTATTGATTGAATTCATGAAGTGTTTACACAGAAAAATAGAATTTCACTTAGAAGTTAAAACACTCTTAAACTTTCTCTCTCCTAATGACTTGCCTAACAATTCTAAAAAGATCCTCCCCCTACAACAGACTCACTCGACCCTTTATATAGGGTAATACATAGTGGATGACAAAATAAACTATCCTTTATTTTCGGGAATGTCTCGCGAAGTGTCGCGCTGTACAACTATTCAATCTCGCGACACTTAACCCTCGCCAGTTCCACGTCTTTCAATTGTTTTGTGTGTCGTTTCTCATCGCGTCGTTTATTTTAGTTTCTGCATACTCCCTCGCGGTACCGTCGTTTATTGATCCCGCGAGCCCTATGCGTTGCGATATTATGATCCTACATCTTGCCTCTTTTTCCTTGAATATTGCTTGAAGAGCGATCTTGAAGGAAAAATCCGTTGTTGTAGTAATCTTTGATCTTTGTTGATGAAGGAACGAGCAGAAGAATACTGTACTTGAAAAGTACGTACTTGCCTCTATTCTTTTGCGAAGTTCCGGAGCTTCTTTGAGATATATATGAAGTATCGTCTCCTATCTCTCCTCATATTTCTCCTGCGAAGGGAAGAGTATCATGAGATTTTTACAATATTGTTGCCGCGACTGCTTATCTTTAGAATCTTCAGTTTTATACTTTTACACGGATTTTGATTATTAATGTCTTCTCTTGACACGTCTCTTTCAACCACTTTTTCTTGACCGTTCCTGTCTCTTCGCATTAAATGACCTCGTTTTTCTCGAGGCTCTTTTCCCCTATATATAGTTTTCTTTTCCCCTCCTTTTCATCTTTTAGTTTGTCTCTGCAACTTTTCTTTGATTCTCTCCTTCCGCAATTTGCGCTCCTGCTACTGCAAAGCTTTTCTTCATCCTTTCTAGCGCTGTTTTTAATCTCCAATCTTCCATCCATTCCCATACTGATAAATGGCTTCCATCAGTCGTGCATACAAAACTTCTTTTGAAGAAGTTCAACAGAAATTGCTCGAGAAGGGTTTTACTCACAACCATTCCCGATCAAGAACCCTCACCTATTCTTTCAGAAATCTTTTCTCGATCATCAATGTGATGATCAAAAGATTTTAGTCTCGCTCGGGTCAGCTTCTCGCGGGACTTCCTATTCCCTTGTACAATCCCGAGTTGCCTTTATTTTATGAAATTTTGGCTCATGAAAAATTCTCTGGGCGTTTATCAATTAAGTGGCGATTGTATTCGCTGATGCTTGAGTTCGCGAACCGCGGTGCAGGCAAAGGATCTTTATACCCTAACACTCCGTAAATCCCAAATTCGCAGACTTGGAAATAGTCAGGAGAAATACACTGTGGAAAATTTTTTTCGAAAATTACTCGGTGATAACTATGGTGAATGCGAGATCTCATTTGCCATGTCATGAAGAAAAAGGATAATGTCCCTGAAGATAAATTACTCATGCAAGACATTGATTGGCACCCAGGCAATAATACCTCTCCTCGTCATTCCAAAGATGAGAAATGGTGGGTCGTACCCTTGATCTTAAATGGTCCTTACATCGCGGGCTCACATATTCTTCCTGCGAATCTCGCAGGATATCATCCTTGGGAATTCAAATGGCCTGAGAAGAAGAAAGAGGTATGTTTCCGACTTCAAATTTTGCTTTCGCAACTTTCTTTCTATAATTGCCGAGTTTGTGAACTCTTTCGGATAGCCAAGGTTGAGAAGAAGCTACAAAAGGATCCGTCGAGGATACTCTAACATTGCTTCGATCGCTTACGAGTGAAGTAAGAATCACTTCCTTTCTTCTTATTTTAAATGTATTGTTGCCTCCGTTTCTTATCTTTACGTGTATGCGAAGGTTGGAGTTGAAGAAACTATTGCTGCAAGATTAAAAGTAAGGGTAAAAACGTCGCTCGCAAGGGTAAATCCTCTCCGCCCCTTAACTAAGAAGCGAAAGGTTCAATCCTCTTCTCGCCTTAGCTCAAGCTCAATCTTCCGACGAGGATAACCATGACTCGAATCCTTCTCTCGCCAAGAAGATTCCATTGACCAGCTCTTCCATGGATCGGTTATCTAGCATCTTCTCGCATCATTTCCAAGGAATGGGAGATGCTCCCTAGCTTCTCTTTGCGGGGCTCTCGCAAACGTGTGTAATGTTTGCTTTATCGAAGGCAATAACTCATTCAATGGAGTCTCTAGAATTGTGTCTCCCGACCTTTTGAATGCACTTGGGTCTCGGTATGTGTACAAATCATACTTCCTCGCTAACTTTTAAATTGTTTAAGTATATATATATGTTTTAATAATTTTTCTATCTTCTTTTATAGGTTGGAAGAACTTCCTTTGTAGTTGCCTCGGACCTTGAGAGAAGACGCAACAATCTTGAAAAGAAGAATTTGCAATTGAGCAAGAAGATTCAAGAATTAGAGACCGAAGTCACTGCGTCATCTCGCGATAAAGACGAGAGAATTCAAAAGTTAAATACCGAACTTGACTCCCAAAGGGATAAGGTGTCCACTCTTCAAAACGCTAATCAGAACTTTATGGTATAAAATTTTACCTCCATTTACTATTTTTATTTTAACTCGCCTATTGCTACCTAACTTATTACTTTCGCAGATGTATATAATCTCTCCGATGAGGCTATTCTTCTCCATACATTTCCCGATCCTATGGATAATAACCTTCTTCTCGCTCACCTCAACAACTCTTTAAGTAGTTCATCAAACAAAATTAACTCCCTTTCATTAAATGAACTTCGGACCAAATATCGTCTTTTAGAAATTGAACATAGATCTGGTTTAAGTGTCGCCAACCAATTTAAACGAATGTTTCTCGAGTCCAATAAAGAAATCAAAATTTTGAGGAAGAAAATTAGTGACCTTATAGATGATAAAGATCGGATTGCTAACAATGGTGCACAGCATTAGCAACATTTCAAAAATCTCTCCTTGAACTACAAATTGAACGGGATGAATTGCTTCGCTGCACTCCTTGCTTAGTGAGCGAGAAGATCAAATTCGTTCCTCCTTGTTATAAATAGTGACGATGAATTCCGCCCTGGCTGCGAAAGTTTTAGATAATGCCAGGAATAACCTAGGTGTTGATGTTAGTCTTCACGCCGAGCATACTTCCTTGATTAAAGATATGATATCTGATAGAGAAGGTTATTTATTACACCTTACTACCTCTTGCTTCTGTAATATTGCTTGTAAATTATTAACTTGTTGTTACTTATTTGCAGAATCCGAGAAGAGGCTTCAGGTTAGAATTAGAGAGCTTGAATCTGAGAAAGAACAACTCGCCGGGAATTTTCCAAATGAGAATTGAAGAACTCGAAACCGAAAAAGAACAAATTTCCAAAGAATCTCTCCTTCGCGAGAATAGATATTCCAGTTGAAGAAACAATTTCTAACGACAAATGGAGAATTTTAGCAATGATGTCAGTTCGTTTTCGCAATGGAGGCATGGAGTATGTTTGTAAGGATCACAATATCCTCTCCGCATTCATATCCCTGTCTCCTTGAAAAGGTTCCCGAGAATCCGCTGTCTCGGGACGTTTCTGATAGCGAGGCTGGCGAAGAAGAAAATTCTGGCGATGAGAATAATCAGACTGAAGAATCAGATGAAGAAGAATCGCCAAAGGAATAACTCTTTTTGTTTTCTTTTTCTGCTTGTAATATCTGTACATTTCTATATCCTTATTATAGTGTATTTCTTGGATTTTTCCCCGGGTAGTTCTTCCTTGTGATATAATCGGCTAACATTATTGATGTATAACTCTTTCAGTAATGTTGGCCGACCTATCACGGGAAAGAACTACCCGAGGAAAAATCAAGAAGCCTACGCATAATGGGATATGAAAATGTGCAGGTATTACAAGAAAAAGAAAACAAGGGTGTCCTTTAATGATTCTTCTTGATTCTTCAGTCTGATTATTCTGTCATACTTCTTCTTCGCCAGCCTCTGTTTGTCTGAGACGAGCAATTCTCGGGAACACTTTCAGGCGAAATATGGCCCGGAAAGTCAGTAGCGATCGCCACAGGCTGCTCCATGCGCTCCCGCCAGGCGAGCAATCATCATTGGGGTCTTCCGCGTCGTTAGAAACTGGCTGGCCTGGGCTGGCCAGCGAGAGAAATTCTTTTGCGGCTTATTCTTTGGAGTTTCGAAGCTATTTCAATTCTCCGGCCCCGAGAAGCGTTTCTTTTTCTCCCGTTCAAGCTCTCAATACGGCACGAGAAGCCTGGCCCTGCCGGTCTGCGAGTAGCAGCAGTGATGGTTACGAAACGTATGCGAGCAGAAGGCTGGTAGTGTAATAAATATTCTCTATCTGTCCCAGGAAGCTATGCTGGCGTGAATCAACCCATTCTGGCATTAACAAAACTCGCGGCCGGGTAGAAATTAATCGATCCTTCATTATAAGCAAGGAGACAGTGATCTTGCGGCTTCAAACAAACCCAGGAATTACAGCTGGTGGTTCCATTGTAGTTCAGGAAGTTTTTAGTGTTGCCAATGCTAGCATTGACCATGTCCATTTAATATATCTACAAAGGTCACCCAATTTTAACTTCCTCCAAAATTCCCTTGATTCTATTGAACTCGAAAACGACCCGTTTAAGTGATTGGCGTCTTAGAATCTATATTCAGGTAGCTAAAAAGGCTTTGGCGACTAATGAAAGGGGAGTAATTTTGACGATGAGCACAAGAAGTTATTAGTGTGTAGACCTAGAATCCAGAGAGATTATATACATCTGTAATAAACAAGTTAGGTAACAATGAAAGCGGCATTAAACAATGTGCAAATGGAAGTAAAGCCTATACCATAAAGTGGCGGTGCGTTTTTAACTGCTATCCTTTGGGAAGTCAGAAGAGACCGTGTTGCGCACGAGATTCTGCAAGATGCTTATCAGCGGATAATGGCGACTCGATGCTGTCTTGGATGCTCAATTCTTCTTTTCAAAAGATTTATTCTTTTGCTCTGATGCAAGGAACAGCCACTGAGAGTTCTTCAACTATAAAGAAGATAGAAAAGTGATAAAAGTATATATACCCAAACAATTTAAAAGTTAGCCGAGGAATGCCTGTTGTGCACACCCGAGAGACAGATGCATTCAAGGTCGAGGGAGACAATTACAGAGACTCCGGTGAATGATTACCCACTTCGATGGCGACATTTTGCGTTCTTGGAAGCTTCCGCAAGCCCAGGAGAGCATCTCCCATTCGCTGAAGCGACCCGAGAAGATAACTGAATAGCGGTCCGTAGGCGGTGATGGAGATCTTCTTGGCGAGATGAAATCAAATGGTTGCCTCTGAAATCGGCGTCAGAGGCTTAATGGCGAAGGCAGAGGTGAACTGCTCAGCTTTCTTGAGGAAGCGGCGTTACCACTGCTTGACGATTTTACTTTTGTCTTCGCTGATAATTCCAGCTCCAACCTTTCGCATACGCGTAGAAAGCGAGGCAACAATCTGTTTAAAACAGAAGAGAAAGGAAGTGATTCTTACTTCACTCGTGTGACTCAGTAATATCTTTCCATTGAGATCACTTTGTAGCTTCTTCTCAACGGCTATCGAAAGGATACAAACTCGGCATTATAGAGAAAGAGAAGTGGCAACAAATTTGAAGTGAAACTCTCTTTCAATACCGAGGCCATTAATTCCCAGGGTGCTCTTTGCCAGCGAAGGAATCTTGACGCTGGGAACTACCATTTAAGATCGAGTGCGACCACCATTTCTCATCTTTGGGATGGCGAAGGGGAAGTATTATTGCACGGGTGCGTAATCAATAATCTTGCATGAAGCGAACTATCTTCGAGGGTGTCCCTTCTTTTTTCTTCAAATGGCGCTCCAATGGTCTGCATTCACGTAGTTATCAGCGAGTAATTTCGAAAAAAATTTCCCGAATATCATTCCGGTATTGATCTGCCGGGTTGAGTTCTGGCGATCGAAACGTAAAGATCACTGCCGCGACCGCAGGCTCCAAGCATCGGCGGAGCTGCAACAATTGATGCGGCGGCGATTTTTCATGTCATAAAGTAAAGGCAACTGAGGTATAGGAAGTCCCACATGGCTGTTCAGCAGCTGATCATCATTGATGATCGGAAGAAAAATTCTGAAAAAATTGAGGAGTTCTTGATCGAGAATGGTGATAAACCCTTCTCGGCGCCAATTCTTCAAGAGATTTTGTATGCTACGCTGACTCTATTCGATATGAAATGGATGGAAAGATGAGTAAAAGCGGCGGCTAAAAGAGATGACTTTCTAACGTGCTGAGAAGCTAAACTAGCAGGAAAGAAAAGAATCGAAAAGGATTCTTGGAGAAGCAAGCAAAAGATGGGGAAAAAACTATATAGGGGAAAACACCGGCGCTGGTGTCGACCCCAATGTGGCGACGAAACGTCAAAAGTGGTGAAAAAGCGTCAATCAGAAGCGCATTAACAATCAAATCGATGTCATATAAGCTAAGATTAAAGATGGTCGCGGCAACAATATTATGCATCATGATACTCTTCCTTGCCAGTATGAGGAAGGTATTTTCTTATATCTCAGCTCACAGAACTTCAGCGAAGAATGAAGACAGTATGCCGTGCTTTTCGAAATGCCGTGTTCTTCCTGGTTCGCTTGTCCCGACAAAGATCGAAGATTACTACAGTTTCTCGAGATGCGGCTCTTCAAGCTGTATTCAGAGAAAAGAATGTGGATCATATATGGAGCTTCGGCCGGATAAGCGGCGATGCGCGAAGAGGCCGGCTTTAAGCGGGCGACACACAAAGCTGGCGAAAAGCATTGGCAAGCTTCAACATTAGTTTTTGGTTTCTTTTTATCATGATGTTGCCTGTTAAGTTGATACTCCTTGTGAACCTCCAATAGTCAGTGTAGTAAAATGTTACATCCATTTTGCTCATTCCAAGTGACCAAGGCTTGATTAATGGTTGCGCTTGTAGTCGTTTTCGTTGCCGATCTCTTCCCGTGAGCTTTTGGTATGTACAGATTTAGGTGCAAATGGGTAGAAGCAGCAGTTGAACCCATGAAGATATATTGTCAAGTTAGCCACTACTTTATCAAGGGTAGATTTTAAGGTTCTTGAAAAATGTAAGCGACATTGTGGTGGAATGCTAGAGATATTGTTATTTGTTTCTGAAAAATTAGATTGAGCATACCTAAATTAAGACCCTCAGAAATATCATCGCCTCTTGTGGGCATAGTTGGTGGGATATCAACTGGGAGGTGTTGAATCGGCTTATCTACGCCATAGATCAAGAAATTTGCACCTCTTCCATTGAAAGGACCTGGTAATACTCCACCTGGATGGTCACGACATGACCTCCTCCATGAAAACCATTTCCTACAAGGAAAACACATCCACATCTATAGCTTCCTAAGAAGCTTTTCCCAAGCCAAATAAACCCCAGCCTCTATACGTATCCTTTCCATGCAAACTGCTATATCTGTAGTGCCATGAAAATGTATATCCTTGATGTGTCCGAAGATCGAACTTTTAGCATACCCACCATCACATACACCATCATGACAATTATTGAAATTTTTATACGCGCAATGGCATGAAGAGTCACCATCTTATACACCATCATCATGATAATAATAATGATAATTATCGAAATTATTATGAAAAGGGGCCACGAAGGCTTGTATTAAGAAGAAATATTCGGAAATTGACAATGATTTAGCAGGGAGACGCGAGACAAGTTGCGCCCCAATGCCTTTTTGAATAATGATGCCTAACCTGAGGAAAAGAAAACTGCATAAGTTATTATTGACATCATGACTTGCCATACAGTTCTTCAATCTTTTCAAGAGGATTGTAATCTCTTCACTCAGTTCCCCCAATGTCGTAAAGGCTAGAACGCCAAAACCATATCCATGAGTCGAACACAAGCCAAGATATTTGTTGCGTTTGCGTGTGATAGCAGCCCAGATTGCGTGACCCGATGTGAAGGCGCGGTTTCCTCTTTTGGAGAATGGTGAAACACCCCGCTGACATCGAAACATATGTCTTTTCCATTTTCCCGCTTATATATCATGAGGTCTCGGCGGTTTGAGAGGGGTGCTCCGTCGATGTAAGACCTATTGACGCTTCTTTTCTTGCAGCCTACTCCCGCTTTATAGCACAACTCAACAAACAAAGTCTCTTACCATATCATGGCGATACTTTAAACCCACCTCACTAGCACAAAGGATGGCATGGTCACCAAACCGATCCATAACACGTTTACAACATGAACAAGTGCTATCCTCTCGCAAATAAAGGTATACCCAAGCGATATCGAAGTACCGACTCCGAATTGACGCGCCCCTAAGGATCGATTAAGCCCCTGGATAGGGATTGCCTTTAGATAATATTGTGCATGAGGTTTCTTATTGCAGACCGCCATAAGATAGATTCGCGCTCGGACATAACAAAAGTAGATGGTATATCCTTTATGATAGCATCAAGAAGCTGGTGTTGGTAGCCTAGCAACAAGTCGGGCACCAACTTCTTTTTGAATAACAATGCATATTCTATGAAAGAGAGACTCCCGACCTTGTGGTTTGCATCTTGGCTAGCGAGACAAGTTCGTTAACCTTTTTAAAAATATGCATGTTTCCTCCCAATTTCTCCTAATGTTGAAAAACCCAAAACCCCAAACTCATAGTCGTGAGTTGTGCATTTTTCCAAGTACTTGTTGCGCTTGTGTGTAACGAAAGAGAGATAGCATGCCCTGGTGAAAAATTGAACTTTTTATTATTATTATTATTATTATTATTATAAAACAATTATTATTATTAAAAACAAAGAAGAAAAGTTTACATAGAGGTGGTTGGTAGCCGGGCGACAAGCTGGGCACCAACCCCCTTTTGGATAGCAATGCTTATCCTATGAAAAAGAAAACTTCTATGACCGTGAAAAAAACATCATTGTTTGCTAGACAATTTTTAAGTCGTTTCAAGAAACAAATAGTGTCTTCACTTAGTTCCCTAAAGTGGAAGAAGCTAAGACTCCGAATCCATATCCAAACGTCTTGCATTTATCAAGATACTTGTTGCGTTTGCGCAAAATAGCGTTGGAGATGGTTCCCGAGCATGAACGACTCGAACTCCGCCCCTATGAAAGGAGATACCACAAAGACATCAAAGCATACATCTAAACCATTTTCCAAGCTAGGGACGAGGATATCAAATGGGTCTTGACGGACTGTTCTCATTGGATAGGAAACCGAGAGTTACTTTTTTCCGGCATGTACCCCGGCCTTGTAGCAAATATCTACATACACATCATGAACAAGATCGTGGCGATATTTGATGCCAACTTCCTGGCACAAAGCAGTGCATGATCTCCATAAGCATCCATCTCCATGTTACAAAGAGAATGTAAGCTTTCCTTCTGCGAATAGTGGATGCCGAGTCCGTAGCTAAAAATGGATCTCGAATTGTCTAGGTCCGAGACATTGGTGTAATCCACCGATGGTTACTAAGTAAGGAGGTAGTCTTGTGCATGCGGAACCCTTACATTGCCATAAAATAGAGTCTCTGTGGAGACATTGCAAATTTGGTTGGGATTAGTTTCTTCACAAAGATAAAAGTAGGTGATCACAATGTGTGCATGTACTTGGGGGCAAAGATTGGCTGATGTTATATGAAGAAGGTAAATCGCAAACCTGAATGAAGTTCGAACAACTTCTTTGGTAGGCCAGGTCACAAGTGGCAGAGTATAGGTTATTTAGAATGAGCCTTTTGACCGATCGCGTTTGACACTGGATGCAATGTAGCAAAGAAACACCGATGTTAGACATCGTGTAGACCCCTAAGCCTCTATCTCGGATAGGTAGGGTGGCGAGGCGTTCTCGTAAAGGCCCTGAGCCTCGTCATCTCCGGTGATCGAAGGCGTAAAACCGAAATAGGTGACTGGTCGAAAAGACTCGTGGCGTGTTCAAGGGCTGTCGGTTTTGTAGTTCTCATTGTTAAGTACAACTTAGATGCCCCGGAGCAATTACGCAACAAAAAGTAACTCACTTTGTGGGTCTTTAAGCTTTTTTATTGCATCCATCAATCGAATTGTTTTATTGACCTTTAAGCACCATATTACTTTGCAGAATTCCATGTCAAAGCTTACCGGCCCTCCCGGCGGTTTCACGTCGCCAATTGGTCTCGCCAATATTGTGAGGAAAACTCCCGCAACAACACTTCTAGGGTCACTTGTCGGCACGAAAACTTCGTTTTATGCACGTTGAGATGTAACCCTCTAGATGACCCTTCCAATTGTATAATGTTGAGTGCTTTAGACACTTCAAGAGTGTCACCAATGACGGTGCCGCCTAAGTACTGGCATGTAGGTCAAGTCAAGGCGGAAGAAGCAATCTTGGTAACTAAAGGGTGTAAGGTAAGAGCAAATAGCGAGGGACCAAGTGGGTCTCCCTTGTTGAACTCCCGCAGCCGAGGATAAGATGAAGTTGTCGTAATATAACTTGGTTGGCTTGGCGTAACAAAATTCCACCCATTTAGAGATTGCAGGACAATGTTGTCTAGCTAACTTCATTAACGATAACAAATCCACAACCATGTCAAGGCGTTCAAAAGTCAATCAGCAGCATTGACATGTTAGAAGCATTGCCTTTCGGCCCATAAGACGATTAACTTCAATGTAAATGCTTTCCTCCACAAGGTATGCCAACGCCAAACCGGAAGTCGCCGAGATATGCAACCATTTCTTTCCCCACCGAGGTAGCAAAGTTTCAAACAAGCCTCCTCCGTATGGTACCAACTACTATGGGTCTCAGTCCGCCACCGGGTTTCAAAAGCGAAGTAAGCGGCGCACTAGCGATGTACTCGCCTAGCTCAGTAGGACATCCGCCGGCAAGCCACGTATTTACAACACCGCTTATGGAAGAGAGTAGTTCATCGGCGACAATGCGGGAAGACCACTCAAAGCATCTAAAAGATGTTGCGCAAGAATCCATCTCTCCCACAAGAAGTACCTTTGGGAAGCTTTGTATTGCGGCTTTAAAATTTCCTTAGCATCAATCGAGATAGCATCTCGTAGATATACCGTCGATGGAATGGATGGTCCAGGTGCGTGGGGATGTTTCGATTGGAGCTCGGATAGGGTAGCTTCAAAGACGGGTGCAATGCCACTGGAAGATAAGACGCGGATAGCCGCAGAATAATGTCCTCGACTAATCTTTTCTACAGGCAGTACCACAGCCATGGTATCTTGTTTCTTATTGCTTTTTTGCTTGTCCAACTATTTGCGAGGAAGTGCCCGCATTATTTTCTCAATCATAGTGAAGCACCCATTGGGTTCTTTCCAGTTACAAAGCTTGGTTGATAGAGGCAATACGTAGCCTTTTTTCATTATTCATTTATTATTATTATTATTATTATTTTTCCCCCAAAACCAAACTTTCCCACCAAAAATTCCTTCTCTCACATTAATTTCCCCCTCAATTTTCCCTCCACATGTTTATCTCACACCAAAATCATTTGAACTAAAGTTCAATCATCAATCATTCACTTCCCCCCCCCATTTATTTCTAGTTTCCCACCATTTATTTCCAATTCACTCCCATTATTAAGACCAAAGCAAAAATATCTCCTACTAAAATATTTCTTTTAAGACAAAAAGAAAAAAAAAAAACGTTTCTTTCCTTATATCTTTCCTTCTCTTTCTTATTTTCTTTTATCTTCGGTTTATTCTCTCTACACTTTCTTTCTCTTCCTCTCCAGTGGCTACCACTAACCAAAAAAATCAGAGGAAATCAAAAATTCAGAGAGAGATTGAGAGACATCCAAAGATCAACTACTCTAGATTGATTGAAAAACTATAAATTGATTTTAATTTTGTAAACCTAAAGTGATTGAAAACCTACAGAAAAATAGAAATTGATTTTCAACTCTTAGAAGAAGAAGATTGAAGTCGAAGGATCAATTTCTAGAAGTTCTATCAGGTATTAAAAACCCTTATTAGAGAAATCAAAATAACTTTGATTTGTTAACCCAATTTTTTTTTTCCAGTAAACCCTAGAAATTTGATTTCTTTCTTATCTTCTGTTTGACACTTTCAGAAGAAGATTGAAGTACAAATCTTCGAAGATTTCAGGTATAATTTCTAAACCTATTACTTGTTTGTTTTTCTCCTTATATATTTTGGTTCATTGTGATTGAAGTATGGGTCTGTCAGTTTTTGCTGGTGGTTATATCATGTTGATCTTTAATAAGGGTTATGATTTTTTTCATGTTTTGCTGTATCATGTTTTGCTGGGCATTTGTTTTGATTTTCTTTTCTGTGGATTTGTGAGTTTTGCTGGTTGTTGTAACATGTTTGATCAAATAAAGGTTATCAGTATGTTATGTGTTAAAGACAAGCAAAACTCACATGTTTGATCAAAGTAGAGGTTATCAGTATGATATGTGTTAATGACCAGCAAAACATAAGGGTTATCAGTGTGGTAGAGGACTATTGTAACATGTTTTTCTTGTCATGACAACATACTTGATTTTTAATATGGTTTTTCGTTTTGTCTCTAAAGTGAGTATCTTATTTTGATACAAGCATTGAATATTTTGAGCCAGGTTTGTTGTTTTCGTGATCTGTTATCATCTTGTTCATTTGAATGGCATCTGGATGAGCATATGTTATTTGTTTACTTTGTCATTTATATTCAGGTATGATTGTGTGGGATGTATAGATAAATCAGCAAGCAACATGAGTTATATGTGTTGCTGGCCTTATGTACTATCACCTATTCCGTCGCTCAGCGTTGCATGTCATTTTACTTTTAGGTTGTACTCTATTGACTTGTATGTATGAATATTCAATTATGTTTCTGGGGGAGGGGTCATTGATTGACATACTATGTTATGTGTTGCTTTAGAATGGTGCAAGTAGGTGACAAAGGTTGGATGAATGAAGAAGATAGGTTTAGTGACGTCTATAAAAAAGGGGTGTCTGATTTTATAGATTTTGCATATAGTAATAGGATAAGAAGTTCATTATTATGTCCTTGTCCTTGTTGTATATGTCGAAATAAGAACTCTCTGTCTTTTTCCCTAGTGAAGTATCATTTGGAAGTACACTCAATAGACAAGTCATATGTAATTTGGTCTCTACATGGGGAGAAATCCACCACATTAGCATCAGAAGTGAAGGAACACATAGAGGAAAATGTAGAGGAAAATGTAGATGAGGAAATATCAGTCGAGGAACATATAGAAGATAATATTACAGATGAACAATGTGGGTTAGGGGACTTTATAGACAAGGCCTGTGGAGTATTTGAAGGGTTAGATAAGGATGTAAATGAAACTGATTTGCCTGACTTAGGTAAGAAATACCACATGTATAAGGAGTTAGCTAAGGAAAAAAATTATCCGGGTTATGAGGGTGATGAAACAACACTTACTGTAATTGTAGAACTGCAGCATATTAAAAAGATGTTTGGTTGGTCAGGGAATAGTGTTACGCACCTCTTGGGAAGACTGAAAAAATGGTTCCCAGAAGGCAACACTTTCCCTGAAAAATAACAAAAAATGAAAGCTATGCTGATAGATCTAGGAATGAAGGCTGATTCCATTCATGCATGTGTTAATCATTGTGTTTTGTTCCGAAAAGAACACGAAAATGCAACTGTGTGTCCCATCTGTAAACAATCAAGGTTTGTGGTGAAAGAGGGTAAAGATGGATACTACACAATATCATGGATAGCACGATAACTGTGTGTCACAAAAGAGCCTCGCAAAGTATTGAGACATTTTCCGCTTTGTAAGAGAATTAAGAGATACTACACAATATCATGGATATCACGCTATATGAAGTGGCATCATGAAGCACAGACTTCTTTCGAGCATATGCGTCATCCAGTAGATTCGCTCCAATGGCAAACTATGAAGAAAAAGTGGCCGGAATTTGCAGCTGAAGCGCGAAATGTATGGCTTGGTATTTCGACTGATGGTTTCAATCCGCGTGGAATTCAAAGCACTGGTTACAATTGTTGGCCAGTAATCTTGGTGATGTACAATCTGCCACCCTCTTTATGTATGAAAGAAGAATTTCAGATAATGTCGTTGTTAATACTGGGACTGAAAGCGCCAGGTCAAGACATATGTGTGTTTCTTCATCCCTTGATAGATGGGTTGAGAAGACTTTGGATTGATGGCTTCACTGCTTTTGATATGCATCTGAATGAAGCTTTTATCTGCAGAGTTATTCTCATGTGGAGTATAAATAACTTACCAGCTTATGAAAATGTGTCGGGGTGTACAACACATGGGTATAAAGCTTGTCCTCATTGTCTTGATGAAACTTAAAGTGTATGGATGGGTCACTACAGAAAAATAGTGTACCTAAACTACCGCAAATTTCTTAAGACACGGCATCCGTCTTGTCCTGCAAATATTTAGGACTGAAACTACGAGAGAGAAGAACTACACCGCATCGATTGAGTGGAGAAGAAGTAATGCTAAAGACTTCGAACATCGAGTATATTCTGAAAACTCTGTCCAAAGTCAAAAAGAGAAATAAATATTGTTACGAGGAAGTTGGTTGTGATGCTGTTGATTCTCCAAGTAAAGCTTTTTATAAGAGGGCACGATTGTTCGATATTCCGTCATGAAAGTATAATCCTTACCGTCACTGTGTAGATGTAATGCATGTTGAGAAGAACTTTACCGAGCATTTGATAGATACCATTCTCGACATAAAGGGCAAGTCCAAAGATAGTGTAAGAGCACGGGAAGATATGAAGAAGATGAATATTCACAGTGGGCAGTGGATCACTCTGATTCCAAACAAAAAGGACATTGTACCGGTTCTTTGTATCTCATTTGAGAAAAGAAGAAAGAAATGATTTCTTAACGATTTTGAAAAATATGAAATTTTCTACTGGATTTTCATCCAATCTTGGAACAATGTTACGCTTAAACCTCCGGTCTCGAGTTCTTTGAAGTCATGTGATTATGGAATACTTGATGCCGGTGCTGCTCCAACATGCTTTCCCGAGGTACCCAGACCTTCGTAAGGCGCTTCACCAGATGAGCTTGTTCTTCAGGATCTTGTGTGCGAAAGTTCTAATTAAAAGTGATCTTCAACAGGCCAAATTCATGGTTTCCGAGGCATTATGTGTGATGGAAAAGTATTTCCCTCCTTCCTTTTTTGATATTAGCATTCATCTTGTGGTGCATCTGGCTGATGAAGCCCTTGTATGTGGACCAGTTAGATATCGATGGATGTATCCGTTTGAAAGGTAAGTACCTTACATTTACTGACTTACTTGCATTTATCTTTATTTGATATTTGTTTCATGTTAACTTGCATTATTTCTATTAAGCAGGGCGATGAAGAGTTGTAAAAACTTACCAAGTAACAAACGTTATGTGGAAGGGACAATTGAACAAGCGCATCTTACTTCTGAATCTGCGAGGCATGCAATGGAACACTTGTCAAATGCAAAGGATGGGAATCACAGAGCTACGCAAGAAGCTTTCTTAGACCCGTAATCCGAGGACAGCGATGAAGGCCCTGTTTATGGAGATGACAATGTGACTTTGACTCATGCCCAATTCATACAAATACGTCGATGGGTGCTTTTTCGTCGTGAAATAGAAGGTGTAGCAGAGTACTATAGGTGAGTTATCTTCTTCGCTGCCATTATATATCGATTTTCTTATCTTTTTGGTACTAATCGTTTTAACAACTAATTGAATTGCGGTGAGTATTGCGACAAAGTTTGATTAATTTAAATGGGAAAAAGAACTCGATCGGCGAGGTGGAGCGACAGGCGAATTTCATTAAGTGGTTGTATAATAAGGTGTGTCGAATTTTATTCCCCCACTGTGGTAATCAATTTTTTTGTTAACTATTGGTTATGTTCTTTGTTAACAAGTTCTTACTTAACTTGCGGTTGGAGAGAGAACACAAGATGAATGGAAAATTGTGGCGTTATGTGCAGGGACCAATTGGATCAAAAGAGTTTAAGAAGTATCGGGTAAATGGTTATACGTTCTCAGCAAAGTCGTATGAGGAGAAATTTGTTATACAAGATAGTGGGGTCTGGATGGATAAGAACCTAAGGATCAGAGTACCAAGTATTATGGTGTGATTCGTCAAATGTTGGAGGTTAACTACACAGAATTTACGGAGGTAGTCTTTTATTGTGACTGGGTGAAGGTGGAGAACAAGAGCCTCGGGTGTAAACTTTTCCCAGATTCAAACCTGGTGATGGTAAACTTGAATAGATTCAACAGTATAGAAAACTACTATGATGAACCTGCGATTATGGATTTTGAGGCCAAACAAGTTTTTTATTCTCAAGATGTAAAGAATCCTGATTGGTCTGTTGTGCTTCACTCACCGATGGGTATGACAAGTCATGTGGACGATTTGTTAAAGCCTGATTTTGAAGAAATTCAATCTGTAATTGTGGATGAGCCCAACTTGGAAGTGTTTTTGGTTCAACGGGAATAATTTTCTTCTGATGGTGTCGTAGTTTAGATTGTAGGAATGTTAGTCTTTCTATATTGCATTTTACGCAAAACTGTCAACCAACTTTAGTAATACCTTATGATTAATATGGTTGTTATTTTTTGTTTTCTGAATGTGGTTATGTTTTTTATTTTCTGAATGTGTTCGTGTTGGTATGTACTGCTTAATGTGACTAATGTGAGCAGTTTAATGTTCATTGATTCTTAGATTACTTGATTGTTTAATCATTTGACCAAGATTTCACTTATTACTTAATTCAGCTGGTTGGTGTACATGAAGGAGAGCTGCTCACAAGTGGTATTTTTCAGGTCAATTCTATCCTACACTTATGTTCTTGCAGTCTAATTTCTCCAATTCTATCATACACAATGAAATCTAGTCTTGAACTTTAATTTTCTATCTATTATAATCAAAGTTGTTTTATGTTTATGGCAGGAACTATATTTGAGGACAAGATACATGTAGACGGCGTTTGGTATTCACATGATATAGTGCACCCATCTGAAGTGTATGACAAAGATGTGTATTGTAGGATGGAGGAAAGGTGATACATAATCATCTACTGGAGAAAGCTCTGGTTCAAATAGCTGTAAGGGAGACCCCGCTCATGGTTTGCGTATTGTCAAACTACACATTGAGGTGTCTTTTTTGTGTATACAGTTCCTCCTCAGCTTTGATAACTTTGACTGGTAATGATCTTTTTCGTTGTCCAGGTGGTTCAAGAGGGTAAAAGGATGTGAGTCAACTGCAAGGCTCTGATCTGAGCATATGTCTGACATAAAGAGGAGGAAATGGATTCTGATATTTTCAGTCTTGTAGTTTGAATGTTTGTCTGTAACCCTTTAGGTGTTTGTTTGTTAAATTTTAATTGTAAAAAAGTGCTGGTATTTGTAGATTCCAGCAAATATTAAGTATTTGAATCTCTTCTCTAAGTAGGTTCATTACTGCATAATGAAAGAAGAGAGGTTGAAGAAGAAATCTGAAAGCGTTTCCGAAGTTCTGTCATGGGTTACTAAAAGCCGCAAGCTCGAGGTGAAAAAAGTTTCCGAGAAAGAGAAAGCTTTACAACTCAAAAAGGTTTTCGAGGAGCAGGTTAGTTTGTCTCTGCTCTATTGTCCTTCACTTTCGTGTTAGTTGGTTAAGTGTGACATACCTCATATGTCTGTAATGTTGTAAGTTGAAATACTGTAATGCTGTTGATATGTTTTGGTATATAGAGTTTCCAAATTGGTATTGTTACAATCCTCGTTTTTATTGTTGTTGTTGGCCTTGGTTTTGAACTTTTTTCAGTGTTTGGTGTGTTACGCAGATGACTTGTGAATGAAATGCTAATTGGTTCTGCCGCCAAAGAAGTAGTTAGGTGAGAAGTCGGATCACAGTAAATTCCTGGGACATGGCAATTATAAGTCAAGGTTCTAGATAGAATTTAGGAGACATTATAGAAGGTGCCTCTAAATTTGGTACTTGCCTCAATATGATCTTAATCTGCTGGACTTATGATCTACATCAAGGGTGTCACTCATGTGTTGACATATTTTCATTTGATTTTGTTTATGTCAGGTTACAAACAAAATGTAAAGGATATCGTCCCAGGTGTTCTGTTCCCTGGAGCTGGTTTAGACAAGGCAGTTGGCCATGCGGGAGGTGCACGCTCGTAGTTGTTCGAAACCTCAAACCTATTCGATATGTGAATCTTGTTTACTACCTTCCCAAGTTAATAAGTGCCATGTCAGATATGTTCCAATTGAATTGCGAGTAGTGGGATTCACAAGTTGTAGGTAATTACTTTCTTAATTTCCTGTAGAAATGTATTTGAAGTCCCATGATGTAGATTGAACAAGTTTATAAGAAGTACCATGTTATTCAGTACCAAAATTTGCTCAACTTTGATCCAGAATTGTAGTGAGAGACTTGTAGTTATAGGAAGCTGTTTTTATTTTTAGTATATTACATATGTAATCATGACTGTGAGATTATTTATGTTTGAATTGTGCTATCATATTTCATATTTGATGGAAAACGAAATGGTCAGCGACTCTTTTGTCAGGTGCCCGTATTCGTGCAACAATGAAATGTACAGGTGCAGGAACTCTTGATTCTGGATTCTGGGAATTGCAAATTGAAAAATTATAAAAAAAATTTAAAACATTTTAATTTTGAGACGCATATAAGTGTATTAAACAAAAATCTATAGGTGGCAAAATATTGGAGACAAATTTTTTATGTGTTGCCTATGAAAATAAGCGACACATCATAAACGTCTCTTAATTGATTTATACGTCGCACTAAAAAAGTGTCGCTAACTAATTTAAGAGACGCTTAAAATGCGTCGCTTTGTTTAATTATGAGACACTTATAAGTGTCTCTTTAGGCGTCTCAAAGCATTCGGGACGCATAATTTGAGACAATTATATGTGTCTTTTAAATTCATAACAACAGATATAAGTGTCTCAAATCCATTGATTTGGTGTAGTGTTGTATTTCACGAATGAATCACTCAAGCATGAAGCTTAAAGTACAGAGTAGTACCGACATTACCTGAATATGATGATGTTGAGAAACCCTCACCTACAAAATCCCAAAAGAAGTTTAGCCAATATGGAGCAGTAATTAGAAGAAACATAAATAAGTTGTCGCTAAGAACCTGTGGTTAAGGAGATATGAAACCAAAAAGAAATAACATAATTGAGAAACAGTTTCCTGCAAAATAGAACAAATAAGTGTTTCATATCATCATTTTTTGGGTATATATATTCTTAGGATTTTCTTCATATCAGCACTCATGCAATCGAATTGCCGCAGCCATCATCAATGCAAATTTAATACAACAAAAATAGATCAAAAAACAGAAACATAAGCACGTAGGAAAGCCGATTTATGTAATCACTAATAAAAATTCATAAAATTTATTAGTAACTAACCAACAACAACATATATTAAAAGAGAAAATAAGAAACCATCATATGAGCAAGGTAAGTAATAAAATTGAACAAACCTTTAGCAAATAGGTGAAGCAGCAATCGTTTTCTGCATCAATAAGCCCTGCAAAAAAAAAAAAGTTATGGCGTTTAGTTTTGCAACAATATTTATGCATCATCATTAAAATCCGCAAAACACAAAAAGTTATGGTGTTTGATATCACAACGAAATTTGGAATAATGAGGGTATACCGTAAAACAACTAAAATATCAAATAAAAAACACCAAATTCCAATAAAAAGAGAAAAGAAACAAAATTTTAGTTCTAGAAGAGAGAAGCAACTTGCACGGAAACAAAAAGGTATGGTGTTGCACGAATGCTTTATATGGCTACCTGCAAAACAAACAACGGGAGCATATAAGAAAACATAATTAAAAAAAAAAAAAAAAATCATAGAAATCAAAGTTGAAGAGAGAAGCAGTGTCCAAAAAATGGGTTTACCTTTTGTTTGAAAGCTTTATATAGGGATTTCGAATCTATTAGTAGAATGATTTTATCTTGGATATAATAGTTAAATATATCCCGACTTTCTAAAAAAAACTAACTAATAAAACCGGCTTGATTATTAAGTCGTTACAAAAAATAAAAATCTTTTGTTTATTTATTTTGGTAATATATCTTATTTTTGCAAAAAAAAAAAAAAATACTTAATTTTGTTAGAAAGATATATATATATATATATATATATATATATATATATATATACATCACGTTTTTTTTTATTTTCATTCAAAATACTCCAAATATAATTATAACTCTGGTTTTTTTATATACTCGAAAATATAAATATTAATTTCGGGGTATTAATTGATATAGTAATTTTTAGATTTTTTACCCTACAAAAGATTCAAAATATAATATATGATTTTTTTTACCTCATGAATATGTTTACTCGATTTTTTTGGATTTTTATCATAATAATATGAAATTAATATAGTACTTTTTATATTTTCTTACCTTATAATCGATCCATAAAATATAAATCTGAATATTTTTACCCCATAAACATGCTTGGATTTTTTAGAGATTTGTCCGAAATTAATATAGAAATTCTTTTTATATTTTTGTAATTTTATCATTAATAATATAGTCATTTTTAGAATTTTTTACCTTACAAGGAGTTCTGGCTGGTTTTTCCTTTGTTCCATCTATGAATCCCGTGAGGCCATATCCTTTAAGAATAGGCTGAAACTGAGTTTTTCATAGGAGATGATTTGTTTCTGTATGCTTTAATGTGACAAGAAGATGTATTTGGATATTTCAAAGATTGTTGGTTGTTGTCATTGTTTTATTGTTTTTTTTTTTTGGTAGGGTTTTTTTTGTTTTGAAGAAGCGTGATTTGGATCGATTAGGCTGATACCAAGTTGTTGAAATAAAGATTTAGCCTCTGATAAAAAAGCTTTTAGTGTTTTGTTACCTTTTTGCAGATTGTGTAACTGCTTCTTAAGACTCATCTGATGAGCCCTCGTTTTTGGTGTAAAATGCTGCTCCAATTTGTCCCAGACTTGTTTTCAGTCACGAGACCACCCACTTCACAGTAGTACTTCAGGGTAATGAGAATTGAGCCATCCTACTAGGAGCGTCGGGTTCTCTTTGTCACATCGATGAGATGAAGCAAGATATCAACAATGTCTTGAACCACCATATGATCCAATTGTCACTTCCTTGAGCACAATAGATGATATGGATATAGATACGTTCTATGCGCATCTGCTAACATTTGATATGCGCTTAGAACAACAGTTAGCTATGTTGCAACATGATTTTTTTATCTTATAAATATTGTTACTCGATTTTTTCGACTTTTATCATAAATGTTCGAAATTAATATAGTAGTTTTTTGTATTTTCTTGATTATTATCATAAATACGTGAAATTAATATATTATTTTTTTTAGAAAACTTTGACGGTCATGAATTTAAAAAAATCATGTAAACTTGGTGTAATTATATGCAATAATTTTAGTTGAACTGATTTTTTTCATTATTTTAATCATAAAATGCCCGAAATTAATATAGTAGTTTTTTTTTGTCATTTCTAGATTATTTTTTTCTTACAAAAGATTCTAAAAATATAAATCTAATTATTTTATTCCATAAATATGTTGAATTCATTTTTTTAGTCATAAATGTACGAAATTAATATAGTATTTTTTTCCTGGATTTTTTATAATAAATACATGAAATTATAAAAGATTCAAAAAATATAAATCTTATTATTCCGATTATTTTATTCCAGAAATATGTTGAATTGATATTTTTTTTATTTTATTCATAAACTTACGAAATTAATATAGTACTTTTTTTTTCTGGATTTTTTTATAATAAATAAATGAAATTATAAAAGATACAAAAATATAAATCTTACTATTTTGTTCCATAAATATGTTGAATTGATTTTTTTTTAACCATAAATGTCTGAAATTAGTATAGTAGTTTTCTTTATTTTCTGGATTTTCACAATAAATACACGAAATCAATATAGCAAATTTTCTAAATAATGAGGGTCGTCCGTCGCGTGTGTCCCAACAATCCACCCAATCTACACCGCAAATTGTCAGATCAAGGCACCATATCTAACGAAATTTCATCCGACGAATACGAATGGTTTCTCAATTAGCCAATGAGAGTGCGAGGTTACGCTCACCAACCAATAGGAGAGAGGGTAAGCTCCACCAGTGCTACTTTTATTCTGGAGTGAGGGATGGTATTGAGTTTTTAGGTTGTTGATGAATGTGCAAACTTGCATAGAGTTTTACAATTCACTTCCACAGTATACAAATCAATGCAACCACGCTAAATGTAAACCAGTAAGCCTGTCTTGCCCGACGGTTAGATAGATGACAACAAATACCAAAGTATTTGGTAGGGGAGTCAACGTTAAAAAGTGAATCTACTTAAACTGCAGTTCAAACCCACTATGATCCGGCTAACTAACACATTACTGTGACTCGACTAACTAACATACTATAATATAATACGACCAACTAAATATGTGGGGTACTATATCTGCCTTTAAATTTTCTCCAAGGCTGGGGCTGTAGGCCCCGGCCCTATCCGACTACTATGACCCGACTAACTAACACACTATAATGTGATACAACCAACTAAATATGTGGGCACCCGACTAATTTGACGCGACCAACAAAACATTGGGGATGCATGCATCGACTAATTTATAACCCAACTTTTGTTATCAGTATACCAATCGTTTAAAGCAAATAATATTTACTAAACAAATTTCATATTATAAAATAGTTAAAAACAAACCAAGTAACAAAAAAGCGATCAGAGAGGTTGAGCCCCGGCCATAGGCCAGGGTGATACCTAGTCTATCTATATATTATAAAAAGAAGTGTTGTTTGTCTATCCGGATATATCTAACCATCGATTTCGTCATCCCGCGGCTTGAATCGAGAGTTGGGTGAGGGATATTTTCGTGCGTCGGATCCTTGGTTTCCTGACTTTGTTAGGTCCCTTTAATAACGTGGTTCCATACTGCCGACAGTAACTGTGTAAGGGACGTTTCTTACTATAGCTCTGTTTCCAGAAATACAGGTGTGTCCTAATTCTGATACCAAGAACACCTATTTTTGTTAGGTCCCTTTAATAACATGGTTCCATATTGCCGACAGTAACTGTGTAAGGGACGTTTCTTATTATAGTTCTGTTTCCAGAAATACAGGTGTGTCCTAATTCTGATACCAAGAACACCTATTTAAGACTTCGCATGTTCGCAAGTATTCTTCCGTTCAGGTATACTTATAATACTCAATATAGAAGTGAACTGGATTTCCATTTATAAAACAATCTTACTCCAAGAATCATAGAATTTTGCTTTCTTGCTTCTTTTCTTTTGTGCTTCTTTCTTGCTTCTATGTCTTACAACAGGAAGCATAGCTTAGCTTTTGTTTCGTGTTCAGATCAAGTATCTTCGCAAGTAATGGAAATTGTTATCATTTATTTTCTACAATCAATATGAGGCGCGTCATTGTCCTCATGTAAGCATTGCGTCTATTTGATCGTGTTCTTAGTTTTTGCTTATTTCACGCTATTTAGGGTTTGCTCCTTTTCTTTTCGATATTTTTTTTTTTTATTTTGGTTTTGAAGGTGAGGGTTTGTTTCTCTGAGGTAAATAGTGGCAGGGTTTCTTTGTTCTTTTTTGGTATTGTTTTTGATATTTTGCTACTTTTTCATGGTTTCTACTATATAGTTTAGTTGTTCTTTTTAAGTTTTATTAAAAAACTAATTGCAGTTTAAAATTTAAAGTGCAGCATGATGGTAGTCATTCGTGTGTGGTTCATGGTATGCATTATGTTAGGGTCCTTGACCAAACACTAGATAGAGCACAACAAAAGAATAACAAGAACCCTAGATAAAACCCTTTGAGTTGGGGGTTAACCACCTCTGCGTAAGATTAAGAGAAGAAGAATTGAATAAACTAAGTTGTATTAATTAATTGTGTTTGTTACAATTCTCAGGTTAAGTATTTAAAGCAAATTGAATTGCTTGATAAGCAAGCAAAGCTATTAATAAGAAGTTTTACGTAAACTAGGAAACTATGTAAACTAAACAAGGTAAATATAGCTAAGGAAATAAGGGATGTCGGTTTGGTGTTGCAACATTCTACCCATCTTGAAAAACGGCTTGTCCTCAAGCCTCAATATCTGGGAAATGCAAGAGAATATCATTTGCATCTTCCCATGTAGCTTCCTCTGGAGAATGATCATTCCATTGTACAAGCCATTTAGTTCCAGCTTTATTGTCTTTCTTGAACATTTTCCGTTCTAGTATAGCCTTTGGTTCCCACTTTTCATAGTCAATCACAGTAGATTAAACTGTCTCAGCAACAACAGAAGAACCCAGTTTAAGTTTCAATTGTAAAACGTGAAAAACTGGATGAATACGGCTTTCAGCAGGCAATGCTAACTTATATGCAACTTATCCTATCCTTGCAATGACTTTAAAAGGTCCATAAAATCGAGGAGAAAGCTTAGAATACGTTTGAAGCGCCTGTAATTGCAGGAAATCCCACAATACACCCCTCACAAGAATTTACTTTTCTAATCCATTTGAAGATGAATAATTATATATTTTTATTGATGATCTTCTTGAAATGTTTACAAGGATAGATAGAACAGAGCTAAAGAAATTACAATCACTCTAGATTTTCTCTCTCCTAATGACTTTCCTAACAATTCAAAAAGAACTCTCTCTACAACAGACTAATTCAACCCTTTATATAGGGTAATACATAGTGGATGACAGCTAAGCTGTCCTTTATTTTCGGGAATAACTCGCGAAGTGTCACGAGTGTTATAAACAGTTTTCCTTGCGACACTCTTAAATCTCGCCAAGTCTTCACATTTTTCTTACATTCTGGTTTTCGTCATCTATTGCGTCATTTATATTTCTTTCCTGCGACGCCTTCGCAATATAGTCGTTTATTATTGATGTCCCGATATTCTGCTCCTACATCTTGCCTCTTTTTTCTTGAATATTGCTTGAAGAGCGATCTTTAAGAAAAAATCCGTTGTTGTAGTAGTCTTTGATTTTGTTGATGAAGGAACGAGCGAAAGAATATTGGACTTGAAAAGTACGTACTTGCCTCTATTCTTTTGGGAGATTCCGAAGCTTTGAAAAGTGATTTTAAAAGTATCATCCCGAAGTATACGAAATATGAAGTATTCTTGAAGAAATATAAGAAACATTTAGTCCTCCAAATGTAAGAAGTATTGCAAATCCATCATGTGAAACCTTCGTTCCATGTTCTTTGCCTCATGCTATGAGCTCTTACTCTCGCAGGTTCACTCTATAATTTCGCAAGTTGCTCATACTTTCCTTATGAATTATGCCTTGATATCATCTGCTACGTCATTCTTTTAGTGCTCCACGAAGTCTTGTTAGTCATAATTATGTCATGAGAATTAATATTTTGAAATATCGCGATCGTTCATTTTTCACCAAAAATTTTTTTGTCGAAAGGTTCCGTGTATTTAGGAATGACCGCTTACACGTGTCTAAAATTCCACTTTTTACCGAAAGTTTTTAATGCTATCCTATTACCTTTTTTTTCTCGCTTATTTAAGGGAGAATTTCCCATGAAAATTCTTCTTTTCTTTTATTTCATCTTCTTTACTTGTCTGCAATTTTTCTCTCATTGTTTTCCTTCATCGTCTTCTTCATCATCTTTCTGCATTGTAATTCTTCCTCTCTTCGTTTCCATGGCATCAAGGTTTGCAACATCGCTGAATTTAATCATTTCGTGATTGATCTTTCCTAATGAAATAGTTTTGTTCTGTTACTTCCCCTTTTTTAATGACTTTCCTGCCATTTTTGTTTTAGCAAGGACAAGTCTAGCATCAAATTCACCATTGCAAACCCTAATATTCCCAAGAGTTCGCAGCCGAAATCCTTTGCTTCCAAGAGAAAGACTGCGAATGACAAGGTATTTAAGAAACATTTACCCTTTTAATAACAATATTGTTGCCTCTATTTCTTATTTAACTTGTTATTCGCAGGATGACAAAGATATTAATTTATCTCCCAAAAAGCCTCGCCACTTTAAACCTGTCGCACCTTCCATTACTTTTCCTGGGTTTAAACCTATTACTTCTCCTGCGACATCTTCGCAAGATAACCCAATTCCTTCTTCTCATTACAAATCACCTTCTCCTGCGATGACCTCGCCTAATAAATTAGTCCCTGAATTTTCCGTTAATGAGATTCTTCAGAATGTTCCCTTCTCCACTTTTACTCTTAATACCTCTATCCCATCTTCCCTTGTTGATCAAGCTCCTCTAACTGGCGTTCTTATGACTAAGGATGACTCAGCTTTTGCCTCTTCTTCCATCATTTCTTCTTCCTCTGAATCTATCTCTCTTACTAAAGAAAACTTAGAAGGCATGGATATAGCTTTTAAAGTTTTATCAGCTACCATGAATGATGTTAAGAAAATCTCCTCTGATCCTGTCAGGTCTAGTGTTTATGAATCTTTGAGTAAGTATTTTGGTTCTGATACAATATCGCGAGCATCCTTGGAACAAGAAATTAAGATCTTAAAGAATAGCCTTCATAATGCTTCCCTGGATCGCGACAATCTTCACAGGAAAAATGAAGAACTAAAAGGTACCATTTCCTTCGCGACAATCTTCAATCTTCGTGATTTTTTTTTTTTTTTTTTTTTTTTTTTTTTTGAAGACTTTGTTCGCCTTTAAAGTTTTGAATCAGAAACGTAAAATGGAGATATATCAAGTGGAATCTATCGTGGAAGAAACTCGAACAGAAAAGAGATGCTTGGATGGAGCAATATAACCGATTAGATAACCTCCATACATATTCCCAGTGACCCGATAAATAATCTTACCCAAGAAAACGCCTACTTAGTCCAGAAACAAGAATTGTTAAGTAGCGAATTGTCGCATCTGTCATATTCTTTGACTAAATCTAATTTCGAATTGGTAACCTTATCAGATGAAAATGGAACTTTGTCCCAAGAGAACGAGCTTTGTTGGATAAAGTGGCTATATCCTCGCAGCAGCTTGGTGTTTGTCGAAAAGCATTGAATGAGCAAGAACAATCTATCTGTTCTTTGAAAAATAAACTCAAAGAAACCACTACCGAAAGAGATAAGCTTATTCAGGGTAGAATAACCCTGAGTGTGAAAACAAAACAGCTCAAGGATGAATATACCAAGTTAAAAGAATCCCATTCCTCCCTTGCGAAGGAGAATAATTTACTAGTTTCTAATGAAAAAAGCTTGCGTTCCCGATTAAAAGGTCTTGTCGGTGATGATTTTGATACTGCCATGGATCATTTGGAGAATAGTTGCTTGGCCCTGACCCAACATCTTATCTCGCAAAAGGAAGGTAGTCATAAAATTTGACTGCCTCAACCACCGTTTTTCCTTTCTAATTTCTTTCATTATTTTTTAATCTTAACCTCTGCTTTGTTCTTATATATTTTCGCGAGAATGCGAGAAAGATCTTCGCACTTCTCTGTCTACTTTGGAATCCTCCCATGCCAAGATTCGCAAGGAAAATACGATTCTTGTTGCTACTCTTGCCCATTCTCGTGATCGTGCCGCGAGGAGACTTAATTATCTTAGTCATCTTAAAGATATCCAAAGTAGGAATCAACAAGGCACTTCTTCGTCAATTTTATCCCAAAGTCAAGTTTTTGTGAATGAGATCTTACTCTCTAAATCCCTTGAACTCCGTCTTTGTTGCACCTTTGGAAATTGAAGATGATGAAGTTCCTAATTCTCCCGATAGTGATTATGATTATGAAAGTTTGTGAAGATATTGCAAACAACGAACTTGTCGAAAAGGATCTTTATGAAGTCGAGAATCCCAATGAAAAACTTCGATGGAAATCCTCTCACTAATGAAGGTGATGCTGATAAAATTGTTGAAGGGCATTTATCAGCTCCTGTTGTCGAGAATGTCGATGTAGATGTAGAAAATTAAACTACTCCTATAATTTTATATCTTTCGACTTCTTTTTCTCGCATAACTTTTTGTACGAGATGCTTTTCAATTTCTGTTGAAGTACTCTTTTTGATTGGAAAGACCAAATCCCTTGATGAATAATCTCTTATCTTCTCTTTCTATCTCATTTTAGATTTGGAATTTTAATTTCGCAAGCCTATTCGCTTACTTTTACTTATATTGAATTTCATTGTTGCGACAAGATCGCAGGATATCCTCACAAATGAAGAAATCTATTGATCTTGTCTTATCATTGATTGTGTGGTCTTATTTTGCCTTCCTAATTAAAGGTCTTATTTCGCCACCCCTCGTTGCGACAAAATCGCAGGACGTCTTTACATTTTCATGTAATGACCCATTGACCTTGTCTTATCATTTGTTAAGTATTTTTGCCTCTCATAGGATATTTTATCTCATGACAATATGATGGGTTTAAATACTCTTGCGAGTGTAAAATCCCATGACATTACCGCTTTTGCGATGAAATCGCAGGACGTCTTTGCCTTTTCATGGAAAAACCCATTGATCTCGCCTTATCCTCGCGTTAGTATTAGTGCCTCTTCAGGATCATCGCGCAAATATGACAAGCCTAAATTCTCTTGCGAAAATAAAGCCTCATGACATTTGCGTCTTTTGACACTTATCAGCTCCCTAATGGAGGGTGCCGCCCTTATCTTCTCCCTGGTTGCCCCTTCAAGGAGGCGTACATCGGCCATACAAGACTAGCTCCTCCCATCCGGTCTTAACAACAACCAGTTGTTTTCGCAGCCTCTTATCCCTTATACCTATATGGTTTATGGTTACGAGACTACACCCTAAGTGGAGTTTTCTTCGGCCGAGTGCAGCATATACCAAGACTTGCCAAGAATGGCCGAGACACTTCAAATGCCCTGTGCACTCTTGGCTCAACCGTGTACCCCGCGCCTTGAGCATACACTGACTCCTTGGAAGAGACCCTCGGGCGTCCAACCAGGGTATAACCTTATATATATAGTTGGAAATCCAAGGTATCTCCCCCTGATAGGCTTTCATGGGCCCCAATTCTCCATGACTCAGTTCCGGGAGCGGTGTAACCTTTCCCCGAGCCATGTCAAGAGATACCCCTTATATGACGCACTTTAGGTCTTACATTTGCCTCTTGCGAAATATCATTCGCGAACTAAGGTGTACGCCATAAAGGTTCGTCCCATTCACTCACTCATTCATTTTTGTTAATTCATTCAATCATTCATTTTCTCCAACGTATTGCTTGCGAGATATTCGCATAATCTTTCTTTGTTTTATTTAATCTCGCCATCATTCTCGTCGCAAAAACATTTCATCCAAATTCATATCATTTCATCCATCTGTTATGGATAATACTTCTTGAGATACAACCTATTCCATGGTCTATCCAATCTTTGTCCTACATTTCTCCCTTCAGGATCCATTAATCTATATGCCCCTGTGCCAACTACTTCCTTAATGATAAGGTCCATCCCATTTTCTTGCCAATTTACCACCACTTTCACGCTGATATATTGGTGTCTCTCGCAGCACAAGATCTCCTGGTTGAAATTCACGTATCTTGACGCGTTTATTATATTCTCTCGGCTAATCTTCGCCGATAATTCTCCATATGTTGTAGTGCTCTTTCTCTTTTTCTTCTAATTCATCTAATTTGACCAAAATATTACCCGCACCGAGATTTTTCTCCCAAGCTTCTTTCTTTGTTGTTGGAATCATAACTTCACGAGCACGGCTTCAACCCCATATGTCAAACAAAAAGGTGACATGCATGTAGCTTCTCTTCTAGTTGTATTATAAGCCCATAATGCATTGGGTACTGTTTCGCACCATCCTTTATTGTATCCTTCTAACTTCTTCTTCAATATGTCTCTGCGATTGTTTTATTTGTCGCCTCCGCTCGCCATTAGCTCTGCGGGTATAGAGGAGTTGATTTTCCACATCGTATCCGAAATGCATTAAGCAGCAATTCTATATTTTGTCCTTCAAATCGCTTCCCGTTGTCGATACCAACCGTGGCTTTGGAATCCCAAATCTGCATATAATGTTCTCAAATATGAAAGTAAAAACATCCTTGTCGCGAATGTGTTGTAACGCTTTCACCTCTCGCCCATTTTGTGAAATAATCGGTGGCGACAATTAGATATCTTCTCTCGTCCCGTTCTGGTAGAAATGGTCCCACAATATCTAAGCCCCATTTTCCAAAAGGCCACACACTTGTTGAAGAATTTAATGGCGCTCCCGTGCATGTATCTTCTTCCCATGTCTTTGGCAATCTTCGCAACGCCTTGATATTTGTTTCGCGTCCTCATGCATATATGGCCAGTAATAGCCCTGTATTTTTGCTTTATATGCTAAAGATCTTCCACCACTATGATTACCAGCGTCCCCGCTATGCAACATCTTCAATATGGTTTCTCCTTCCTTCCTTGTTACACATCTGAATGAAGGTCCATTAAAAGATCATCGGTATAGTACTCCATCTCTTAATTCATAATTTGTTGCCCGGCTTTTTAATTTGTGTGCTTCTAATCTATTTCTTGGTGTTTCCCCTTTTGTCAAGTATGCATGTAGTTCGCTCTCCAATCCTCTTCGCAAAGCGTTTGTATTCCGTCTTCTATTAACATTACATCTGCTTTCATGTTCTTCTTCTTTATTAATTAACGATGCTAAAAGTGTTTGTATCTTTATATTTCTCTCGCAATGGATCTGTCATCATACTTGATATAAAGGCAAAAGCATCTCACGAGTCTATTATTTCTCCTTGATATATGTCTCCATTTTATTTTCGGATCTCGCACCGACACTCATCAACAAGTTTCTTGTACTTTTGCAAAGATGGTTCATTTATAGTATATTCTTCTTTTATTTGGCGAATAGCCAATTGTGAATCACCGGTAATCCTCACGTTTTCCAATTTCATCTCTATTGCGAATCGCAAAGCATGTATTATAGCTTCATATTCTCGTTTCATTATTGGTTGACGCAAATTCTAATCTGAAGGAAAAAGCCATTTTGTTACCTTCTGGCGATATCACAACAATTCCAATCCCGTTACCTTCTCCATTAGATGACCCATCTACTAATATTTCCCATCTATTCGGCTCGCTTAACAAATCTTTTGGATCTCCATGTTCTTCATCTACGTCCATTGTTTCTTCTACTTTGGTTCATCCTCTTCCAAAGGAAATTCTCGCTAGAAAGTCCGCGACCACTTGTGACTTTGGTGAAGACAATATTTCGTATTTGAGTTTGCAATGACTTATTTGGGCATTCCATCTCTCAACTCTCCCCGATCTTTTTGAATTTTTCATTACTGATTCGATTGGTACTTTCGTTACTACCTTAATAATGTGCGCTTGAAAGTATATGCGAAGTTTAAATGTTGCGTAAACCAATGCCAAGATTAGTTTTTCAATTTTTGAATAATTCCTTTCTGCGGCGTTGAAAGTTTTGCTGATGTAGTAGATTGGTTTTTCTACCCTCAAGTCCACTCGCAAAGAATATCGCACTTAATGCATGCGAAGTCGTCGCAAGATAGATTAATAATTCTTCTCCCGGTTCTTGCTTTTTGTAAAATTGATATATCCATTAAATGTTCCTTTATTCCTTGGAAGGCTTTCTCACACTCGTCTGTCCATCTAAACTTTGATTCCTTTTTGAGAATGTTAAAAAAGTGTTTACATTTATCAGATGATCGCGAGATAAACCTCCCTAGCGAAGCTAGTAACCCATTTAACTTCTCGAACATCTTTTATCGTCGGGCGTTGGCATATCGCGAACTGCTTGTACTTTCTCCGGGTCGATTTGGATTCCCTCTTTTGATACGATGTAACCTAAAAAATTTCCCGATGCAACTCCAAAGGTGCATTTTTCTGGATTTACTTTGATGTTGAAATGTCTCATTTGTTCAAAAATTTCTTTCAGATCTTGTATGTGGTCTTTTGCTTTCTTACTTTTGATTAACATATCATCTACATACACCTCTAGCGTTTTGTGTATCCATCTCGCGAACACTTTTTCTACCATTCTTTGATATGTTGCTCCTGCATTTCGCAAACCAAACGGCATTTTTGTATAACAAGATAATCCTCTTGGAGCAAAGAAAGTAGTATGTTCTTGATCTTCTTCAAATGAGAGGAATTTGATTGTACCCTTTATATCCATCGAGAGATGATATCCTTTCGTTTCTCGCTTCTTTGCTTCAACCAATTGCGGGATATCCGTAACGTGAAGCTATCTTTGGGACAAGCTTTGTTTAGATCGGTAAAATCTATACAAATTCTTATCCCTTCTTCTTCTTTGGCACTATAACCATATTTGCTATCCATTCGGGATATTTTGCTTGTCTAATGATTCCCGCATCTAGCATTTTCTTCTCGCAACTCTTCTTCTATTTGAGGGTGATATGTCATTGCGATCTTCCTAATTCTTTGTTTGAATGGCCTTATATTTTTGTCAATTTCCAATTTATGACAAGCTACGATGGGTCTATACTGGCATTTCATCCATATCCCATGCGAAAATATCTTTATAGTCTCGCGAAGAAATCAATAGTTCTTCTTTCTTCATCTTCTTCCATTTTAGTCCCAATTTTTAACACCTTGGGTTCTTCTTCGGCCCAATATTCACCTCTTTTGTTTGTTCTGCTGCGACGTAGCTAGCTTTCGGTTCTCCCATAGGGGTTGGTCCTTTCATTTCTTTACTCTGCGAGATTTCGCTAGGTATTCCTTTTCCTTCTTTTGCCCTTATCATGTAAATTTTAAATTCTTCTTCTTTTCTAGCTGCTTTTACCATTTTCTTACGATCTCTTCGCTTCTTCACTCGTTCTTCATAATGCTTTACTTCATCTTGATGATATATTCTCCCTTTATCAATATCTCCTCTGATTTCACCAATTCCAGTTGGCATGGGAAACTTGATACACTGATGAAGTTTTGACGCCACAGCCTTGATTGCATGTACCCATGGCCTCCCTAATAACATGTTGTACGGCGATTCCATATCCATTACACTCACTGTCACTTGCGTTTCAATTTCTCCAAGCAGAATTCGTAACTTTACTTCTCCTTTAGGTCTTGTTATAGATTTTCCAAAACCATGTATATAATACGCTGGGGAAATCATTTCTTCATCTTTATATCCTAATTTTTTGTAAGTATGGTAAAACATGATGCTCACCAAACTACCTGTGTCTATCAAAATCCTATGTATTGCCCATTCTTCCGTTGATTTCGCCGATTCTTCTTCATTTTTGCATACATTTATTGTGATCACTAATGGAGATGTATGATTCAATCCTTCTTTAGGTACCTCAGCTGCTGTAAATGTTATTTTATGCTTTTCCCACTCTTTCAAAGACGATATCTTCTCCTCATCTATAATCTTCTTTCCTTCAAAATCTCGTTTATGTATTCTTCCTCTGATATTTTCGTGAAATTCATTAATTAAACTGTACTCCATATCTTCATTATATTCCTTGTTTCTTAACTCCTCTACCTCATCTGATTTAACATCTTTCTCTCTCATTTTCTTGATTCGGATAATTTCGGCTACAATCTTTTAGAATCGTTCCCTGTTTCTAGCGCATATGTAATTGCAGGAAATCCCACAATACACCCCTCACAAGAATTTACTTTTCTAATCCATTTGAAGATGAATAATTATATATTTTTATTGATGATCTTCTTGAAATGTTTACAAGGATAGATAGAACAGAGCTAAAGAAATTACAATCACTCTAGATTTTCTCTCTCCTAATGACTTGCCTAACAATTCAAAAAGAACTCTCTCTACAACAGACTAATTCAACCCTTTATATAGGGTAATACACAGTGGATGACAGCTAAGCTGTCCTTTATTTTCGGGAATAACTCGCGAAGTGTCGCGAGTGTTATAAACATTTTTCCTTGCGACACTCTTAAATCTCGCCAAGTCTTCACATTTTTCTCACATTCTGGTTTTCGTCATCTATTGCGTCATTTATATTTCTTTCCTGCGACTCCTTCGCAATATAGTCGTTTATTATTGATGTCGCGATATTCTGCTCCTACAACGCCATTGTGGATTGTCTATAAGGTTGGAGACGAAAAAGTACCCAATCATTGACTTCAAAACTTCTCTCAGTATGGTGATTATCAGCATAAGACTTCATTCTAGCTTGAGCAGCCTCTAGATAAAATTTAGGTAAATTAACTTTATGATCTCGTGCTCTCAAGTTAAGATCAACAACATTGACAGATGTAGTTCCAGGGAAGTAACTGGAAATTGTTGGTGGAGCTCTACTATAGACAGCTTCATAAGGTGACATATGAATAGATGAGTGATGGCTGGTATTATACCACCAATCAACCCAAGGCAACCATTTGCTCCATTCTGAAGGTTTAATGCTAGCAAAGCAACATAAAAAACATTCAAGAGTTCGATTTGTCACCTCTGTCTGGACATCTGTTTGAGGATGATAAGCTGAGCTGCGACATAATTGAGTGTTTTGTAGAGCAAAATATGCTTCCCAGAATTTACTCATAAAATTGGATCTCGATCACCGATGATGGTTCTTGGCATTCCATGTAAGCCCACAATTTCTTGAACAAAAACTTCAGCAATAGTAGCAGAAGAATAAGGATGTACCAAAGCTATAAAATGTGCATATTTTGAGAGTCTATCCACAACTACCAAAATGGAAGTTTTACGATAAGATTGTGGAAATCCATCTATAAAATCCATTGAGATATCCAACCAAATATCAACAGGTATTGGAAGGGGCTGCAACAATCCTGGTGGAGCTACAGCTTCAGATTTATTTCTTTGACAAGTATCGCAATGAGAAGTGAACTGCTTAACTGAATGTTTTAATCCTTTCCAATGAAAATTTTGTTGAATGCGCTTGTAAGTGCGAAAGTAGCCAGAGTGACCTCCTAAGGGTGTAGAATGGAATTCATGTAAGATTTTTTTGCACCTCAGATGTAGAAGATACTACAATTCTTCCTTTGTAACGCAAAATGCCATCATTGTAAGAATAATGTGGTTTGTGAGTAGGATTGTTGCTCAGCAATTCAATGAGTTTACTTAATTCTTCATTACTGTTGCTTTCCTGAATAATTTCATTGACACCGGAAAAGATTGGAGTAGAGATAGCATATAATTGAAATCCTGTAGTTCTTGATAATGCATCAGCAACAACATTCTCTTTTCCTATCCTAAAAATGATCTCAAAATCATACCCCAACAATTTAGATAACCATTTTTGTTGTTCCATAGAAGATATTCTTTGATCCAAAAAATATTTCAAGCTATGATGATCAGTATAGATCTTAAAATGTCTTCCAAGTAGATATGGCCTCCACTTTTGCAATGCAGACACTATAGCTAACATTTCCTTATCATAAATGGATAAGTTTATGTTCTTACCTGTCAAGCCTTTGTTATTGGTCTGCCAGACTGCATTAAAACAGCTCCTAAACCCATACCAGAAGCATCACATTCTAAACAAAATTCCTTTGAAAAATCTGGTAGTATTAAAACTGGGGTGGTAGTAAGTGCTTTTTGAAGTGTTCGAAAAGCAATAGTAGCCTGTTCAGTCCACGCAAAAGAATCCTTCTTTAATAACTTGGTTAAGGGAGTACTTATCTTACCAAAATCTTTAACAAATTTTCGATAATAGCCTGCTAAGCCAAGAAATCCTCTCAAGCTTTTAACGGGTTGTTGGAATTGGCCAATCAAGTATACTCTGAATTTTATCACTTTCCACTGCAACACCGTCAGAAGAAATAACATGGCCAAGATAACCAACTGAAGGTTGTGAAAAAGTGCAATTAGATTCTTTAACAAATAATTGATGTTGACTCAAAATCTTGAGCACCATGGATAGATGTTCCAAATGCTCTTCCAAACTCTTGCTGTAAATCAATATGTCATCGAAAAAAACGAGAACAAACTTCCTCAAATAGGGTCGAAAGATATGATTCATGAGACTCTGGAATGTAGCTGGTGCATTATATAATCCAAACGACATAACTAAAAATTCATAATGACCTTCATGCGTTCGAAATGCAGTCTTAGGAATATCAGATTTGTAAAGACGAATCTGATAATAACCAGAACGAAGATAAAGCTTTGTAAATATGATTGCACCATGGAGTTCATCAAGTAGTTCATCCACCATTGGAATGGGAAAACGATCTTAATAGTAATCTTGTTCAAAGCTCTGTAATCCACACACATACACCATCTTTTTTACGTACCATCAAAATGGGAGAAGAAAATGTACTTGAACTTGATCGAATAAGCCCAGCTTGTCTTAATTCAGATACAATCTTTTCAATTTCATCCTTCTGAAAATGAGGATAACGATAAGGACGAACATTAACTGGAGATGATCCTGGTATCAAAGGAATTTTATGATCATGCAATCTCTCTGGTGGCAGTGAAGATGGAGTTTTAAAAACGTCAGCAAATTCAGATAATAACCGTTGAATCTCAGGTTGTATAGCTGTTATAGCATTCAATGAAGAATTAGTTGGTGTAGAGAATTGTAGAAAAATACCATAATATTCTCGGTTGAGTAAACGCTGCATGGGCACACTATCCAAGAACATGACAAAAGGAGTATTATTACCCAATAATTGAATTTCTGCGCCATTAACATGGAAACGCATAATCAACTTGTTAAATCCCAAGAAATTTGTCCTAAAGTTCGCAACCATTGCACTCCTAATACAGCATCACATCCACTAATTGGTAAGATATGAAATTCACTAGTAAAAGTGTAATCTTGCATTCGAATTGGGACATTGGAGCAAGTACCCAATGTGTTTAGTTGACCACCATCACCAACAGTGACACATAAAGCATTATCTGTAGCTTGCAGCGAATAACCACATCGTTTAGCTAATGCAGGATAAAGAAAATTATGAGTTGCACCAGAATCGATCAAAATGGTAAGAGGCTGAGCTTTAGAAAAACCATTAATGCGCATAGTTTTAGGAAAAGAAGAACCCGTAAGAGAATGTAACGATATAGTGGTTGCAGATTCATCTTCAGGCATCATTACAGTCTCTTCATCCACAACTTGTGTATCCAATTCAACCTTTTCTGGAGCTCCTTCTAATATCAATAATCTCAGTTTTAAGCACAAGTGACCCGGAGTAAACAATTGATCACAATTAAAACAAAGACCTTTCTCTCTTTTTTCCTTTTGTTCTTCCCAAGTAAGTCTCTTAGCTCCAGGAGGTAAGGGATTTCTTTTAAACTAAGTAGGGGAAGGAATATATGAAGATCTAAGATGAGGAGGACGATAAGGTTGTTTCAGAGAAGTAGCTGCTAACAAAGCATCCTCCTGATTGATGGCTTTTGTAAAAGCCGCAGTTAAAGTTTGTGGTTCAAGCAAATTAACCACAGACCCAATATCAGGTTTCAAAGAATGGATAAAACAATTGACTAAGTGATCTTCAGGCAAGTCTGTGAAAAAATTTAACAAGCGTTCAAACTCAGGTATGTGTTCTCGAACCGTACCTTTTTGTTTGATTGTGCTAACTGCCATTCGAGCATCAACAAATTTCGCAGGAGAAAAACGAGCACGCACAAGAACACAAAATTCTAGCCATGCAGTCACAGTAACTGTTGTTCTCTTCCAACGATACCAAGCATTGGCATCTCCCTTAAGATGAGCAGAAGCAATGGCAATTTTCATATTATCAGCAACAACGTGCAAGCTAAAATATTGATCTGCACTAAAAATCCAGCCATCTGGATCATCACCATCAAAAGTTGGAAACTTCAGAATAATTGAACTAGCTCGAACATTAGTTTCATTACCACCAGGAGGAGGTGGAGGTGGTGGAGGAGCATCAGTCCTTTCTCGTTGATGCTGCTGAGGATAAAATTCCCTAAACACCGCACGTAAAGTGGTTCCCAAAGATGTAGTCAAATATGTAGTTAGGGATGCCGTAAGATCTGCGGTAAGAGTTTGGGAAAGCTCTTTGGTATGTTCAGATAAATCTGATTTCCTAAGAGCACGATCGTCTTCACGAAGTTGTTTTTCTTCAGCTTTCTTCCTTTCACGAGCTTCTTCATCATGAGTATGATTGTTGTTAATGGTGGTGACTAGTGAATCAATTTTTGTTGTTACTCCATCAATATTTTTCTGCAGGAGAGACAAATCCTCTGTGTATGTCATCGTAAAAAAAAAAAATTTGGTAGAATTTAGGGATTGATCTAAATCTGCTCTGAACCAGGTGTTAGGGTCCTTGACCAAACACTAGATAGAGCACAGCAAAAGAAGAACAAGAACCCTAGATAAAACCCTTTGAGTTGGGGGTTAACCACCTCTGCGTAAGATTAAGAGAAGAAGAATTGAATAAACTGTGTTGTATTAATTAGTTGTGTTCGTTACAATTCTCAGGTTAAGTATTTAAAGCAAACTGTCACTGAATTGCTTGATAAGCAAGCAAAGCTATTAATAAGAAGTTTTATTTAAACTAGGAAACTATGTAAACTAAACAAGGTAAATATAGCTAAGGAAATAAGGGATGTCGGTTTGGTGTTGCAACACATTAAGATAATCTCTTATATAATCTTAGAAGAGATATATAATCTTAAAGGAGATATATAATCTCTTTAAGATGTCTCTTATATCTCGCTGAAATTCGCATTAAGATACAACAGATTTGATGTATCTTTAAAATCCACACATTATGAATTCTTTCAACTGGACATATGATCCAATACACTTGCGATGGATTATCAGTTATTGGCTGCCGACTACTTTGCTTATTATGATGGAAGTTGTACGGGATGATCTTGGAGTAATCAACTATCTTGATGAACTCCAGGTATCTCCAACTTTTCTAAGATGCAAACTTTACTTTATTTGTTGCCTTAATGAGTTTCAATTCTTAAGTTCTATGGCAATTTGCAGCCGGATACATCTCTTGCGACATTTTTTTGTGGTTCTCAGCGACAATAAACCAGTATGCAATAAGTGAGTGTTTGGATCCAATAAAAGATACATTTTCTTGCTTCCTCGTTCCAAGATTTCTTACCAATTTGTCCGATTGATTGTCATATTTTTGGCTTTAGCGACTGATAAGTCTTCAAACTAAATGTCCAGCTGATACGTTACCGTAGTGGAGCATCACTCATAACAAATCAAATGTTCCAGTCTTGGATGTCGTTTTGCTCTCTAATCCAGAGGTAAAAAATCCAAAGCAGCATCAAGAGATTGGAAAACATTATAGCTACCAGAAAAATGAAAGATTTTGGGTAAGAAGGTGTAAATATCATATTCTTCTTTGCTTCCCTAACCTTAATTTTGGTACATAGATTAAGCAGTCAATTTGAGGTCACTTCACAAATTTCATCTCCTGATAGTTGTTGGGGCACAACAAAGATTTTAGGCTACTGAGCTTTATTTTGGGTGAAGATACATTACAACGGCATCTTTGGGTCTGTTAGGTGAAAATTTCAGCTAACATGAGTTACATTTATAGCCCATGCAAAAAAAATTGGGGATCTAAGCAACATCCGAGTTACAGCATATTTTCGATTTGATGTAATTTTTTTTTGATAATGAGGCAGAGTTTTGGTAATGTGGTGCATCGTGGTTACCTACGTACCCAACCCGTACCATGAGGGATCAAACATGGATCATAGTTCATCAATTTTGAGACCAGCAATCGGATGTTGTCTTCGCACACATTTTATATTTTTTCAGATATCCGTATGTCCGTTTTCGGATTGTTGATGTGACAGGTTTCATTCTCATTTTTGTTGAAGGTATGACAACCAAGATAACTGGTACAAAAATCCAGTAAAAGGAGGGTAATGATATATCGTTACCATCCCCTCTCTAACTAACTTAAAGAAAATGAGTAGATTGCTCTAGGTTATATATTACTTAAAGCCTATTTGCATTTCACAGTTATATGTTACTATATACTCCGTCCGTCTCTAAAAGATAGGCAGGTTTGCATTTCACAGGTTTGTGTGTAAATTTACACACAAACCTGCCTATCTTTTAGAGACGGAGGGAGTATGTAGATTACTAACTTAAATAAAATAAGTAGATTAGTCACAAACTGCCAGTAGAACGAGGTTTTGTATAGTCAAAGCGTATTTACATTACATGGAGGATTTGTGGGCAACACATATGACTCAATGTCAGGAGGTTGTGTGTTCGATTCACCACAAATCCATTCTTCCATATGACCATCAACATGGGCTACAATTATTCTTAGAGAGTTTGAGGGGATACGTCCAGGGCTGTAGGCCCGGCCTTAGTCCCAAAAAACATGAAGGCTACGGCCCCAATTAATAAGCCCGATGTCGTGGGTTCAAATCCTACCAAGTGTGTTGAAAAGTAGTCGTACTGTTGTAGGTCCCGACTTATAGACTCGCCACTAATTTTAATATGTGGATTATAATAGGCATAATTTTTTTTTAATAATAATAAAATAAAACATAAACAACAGTATTATTGCCTATAGGGCATTCCTAATCTTTTGTCCAAAAAATATAAGGGGCCCGGCTTATCAGGACAACAAAAATGCCGACGGCCAGAGGTCCCGGCTAATTTATAGGCTCAACACTAATTTCAATGTGAGGGCTATGATCGACTTAAAATTTTTCTTTTAAATAAAAAAAATAACTATATTATTGAGCATTCCTAAGGACAAATTTGACCCTACCAACAAAAAAAACAGGTGATCGCAGGTCCCGGCTAATTTATAGGCTCACCGTTAATTTCAACGTGAGGGCTATAATAGGTTTAAAACTTTTCTTTTCAATTTTAATATTAAATTAAAAATAAAAAAATAAAACATAAAATTTAAATAACAATATTGTTGAGCATTCCTAATGGCCAAGGTCGTAGGCCCCGACTAATTTGTTCATGCCAACAAAAACGCCGGTGGCAGCAGGTCATGGCTAATTTATAGGCTCACCACTGATTTCAATGTGAGGGCTACGATCGACTTTAATAAGGCTTTAAAATTTTCTTTTTAATAGAAAAAATAAAATAATAAAACGTAAATAACAATATCTTTAGGCATTGCTAATGGCCAGGGATGTAGGCCCCGACTAAATTGACCTGGCCAACAAAAGCACTGGTGGCCTTAGATTTCAGCTAACTTATAGTTTCACTACTATTTCGGAGTGTGGACTACGATCGGCTTAAAATTTTACTTTTTAATAGAAAGAATAAAAGAATAAAAATTTCTTTTATTTCATTAACATACTCGGCTACTACGATCCGACTAATCAAACACTATATTATGACACGACTAACTAACCACTATACTAGGACATACCACGGCCCTCACTACTATGATCCCATTAGTTAAACATGACCTCGATAATTACAGCTTGATTAAAATTTTGTGGGAGAATGCTAGCCGACCAAACAACAAACAAAAATCGAAAAAGGTTATTATTAACAAAAGATAACTAAACATGTATACTATTATGACCTTAAGAACAAAAGATTGGTATAGGTCTTACAACCCCGCCTATAATGACTCGGCTAACTAAACACGCTATAATGGTTGGATGAATTAGCGACAGTTCTTAATGGCCAGGGTCGTATGTGCTGTCTATGCGTATTCAAGTAAAGGCCAACATACACCTATGATACGTCGATAAAACCCTCGAATTCCATTTGCCAAAAACATCCGTCCACATTAGTCACGTTGCACGAACTGCCATTTGCTTTCAACCATAGGTCCGAGTCGGTCCTAATATAGGCCCGAATTCCATTTGCCAGTAATAACACTAAGAATATTCACCCACATCAGTCACGTTGCACGAACTGCCATTCAGTTTCGATAATTCCGATGGTAATTTTATTTTCGTTAATGCCATATATAAAATATTTTAAGGAACCACAGCCGGGGTCGTAAGTCCTAGCTAATTTGACACCCCCAACAAAATACTAGAATATGCTTAAAAGTCCACGGTCGGGCCAGTAAGCTACGACTAATTTGACACAACCAACAAAACACTAGGGCATGCTTACAGCCCCGGTTAATTTTACACGACTAACAAATCATTAAGGCATGCTTAAGAGGCCATGGCCGGGGCTGCAAGCTCCGGCTAATTTGAAACGACCACAAAACACTAGGGTCGCATGCCCCAACTTTTTTTTTTTGAAGCGTGCATTTTATTAATAGGAGTTTAAGTTACAATTTGACGTGGGTATGTGGTACCCACGGATTCTTGGAAAACAATTTGACTAATAAAAACCGGGATTGCCTGGTGCCAGATTTTTGTTGACAAATTACCCATTTGACTTCCATCTACCGCATGATAGGCTAAACCATCCGCTGCTTGATTTCCTTCTCTGTAGTTGTGCCGGATAGTAGCTTGCGGGATCTGCCGTATTCTATTCTTTATTTCCTCAATCATCCCTGAAATGTGCCAAGCGGGGGGTAGGGGATGTGATGAAGCGTAGAAGGTTCTCTGAATCCGTCTTGAAGAAGACTTTGGCCATTGCCTGCACCTGCGAAACCCGGGTGACCCCTGGCTGCCCCATTTGTGTTAATCTTAATCTAGTTCAAGTTCGGGGTGGACCATCCTACCGAGATTGTCGAAATCCTTTTGGCGCTTCTTGAGTGGTTATGAGTCGGTGAATCTCCTGGTAGTACTGGGGGTAAGGATTCTTGTGCCGCAAAGTATTATTGATGTTGTTTTTGATCCCGGCCTAAGATTTCTTCTGATGTTGTTTGTTTTTGGCGGAATATTAGTTCATTCCCTATATGTTGTTGTTATCGATGCCAAAAGCAGAGCCCAAGTTTCTGCAATTAAGGCGGTCGTAATTCCTAAAGGTTGAGCGAAAGCCATTATAATTTGTGCGTCGGAGTCCCTGCAAATGAAACCTGCACCTGCAAAACCCGAGTGACCCCTGGCTTCCCCATTGGTGTTAATCTTAATCTAGTTCAAGTTCGGGGTGGACCATCCTACCGAGATTGTCGAAATCCTTTTGGCGCTTCTTGAGTGGTTATGAGTCGGTGAATCTCCTGGTAGTACTGGGGGTAAGGATTCTTGTACCGCAAAGTATTATTGATGTTGTTTTTGATCCCGGACTAAGATTTCTTCTGATGTTGTTTTTTTTTTGGCGGAATATTAGTTCATTCCCTATCTATTGTTGTTCTCGATGCCAAAAGCAGAGCCCAAGTTTCTTGAATTAAGGCGGTCGTAATTCCTAAAGCTTGAGCGAAAGCCATTATAATTTGTGCGTCGGAGTCCCTGCAAATGAAACCTGCACCTGCGAAACCCGGGTGACCCCTGGCTGCCCCATTTGTGTTAATCTTAATCTAGTTCAAGTTCGGGGTGGACCATCCTACCGAGATTGTCGAAATCCTTTTGGCGCTTCTTGAGTGGTTATGAGTCGGTGAATCTCCTGGTAGTATTGTGGGTAAGGATTCTTGTGCCGCAAAGTATTATTGATGTTGTTTTTGATCCCGGCCTAAGATTTCTTCTGATGTTGTTTATTTTTGGCGGAATATTAGTTCATTCCCTATCTGTTGTTGTTATCGATGCCAAAAGCAGAGCCCAAGTTTCTGCAATTAAGGCGGTCGTAATTCCTAAAGGTTGAGCGAAAGCCATTATAATTCGTGCGTCGGAGTCCCTGCAAATGAAACCTGCACCTGCGAAACCCGGGTGACCCCTGGCTGCCCCATTTGTGTTAATCTTAATCTAGTTCAAGTTCGGGGTGGACCATCCTACCGAGATTGTCGAAATCCTTTTGGCGCTTCTTGAGTGGTTATGAGTCGGTGAATCTCCTGGTAGTACTGGGGGTAAGGATTCTTGTGCCGCAAAGTATTATTGATGTTGTTTTTGATCCCGGCCTAAGATTTCTTCTGATGTTGTTTGTTTTTGGCGGAATATTAGTTCATTCCCTATATGTTGTTGTTATCGATGCAAAAAGCAGAGCCCAAGTTTCTGCAATTAAGGCGGTCGTAATTCCTAAAGGTTGAGCGAAAGCCATTATAATTCGTGCGTCGGAGTCCCTGCAAATGAAACCTGCACCTGCAAAACCCGGGTGACCCCTGGCTGCCCCATTTGTGTTAATCTTAATCTAGTTCAAGTTCGGGGTGGACCATCCTACCGAGATTGTTGAAATCCTTTTGGCGCTTCTTGAGTGGTTATGAGTCGGTGAATCTCCTGGTAGTACTGGGGGTAAGGATTCTTGTGCCGCAAAGTATTATTGATGTTGTTTTTGATCCCGGCCTAAGATTTCTTCTGATGTTGTTTTGTTTTTTTGGGCGGAATATTAGTTCATTCCCTATGTGTTGTTGTTATCGATGCCAAAAGCAGAGCCCAAGTTTCTGCAATTAAGGAAGTCGTAATTCCTAAAGGTTGAGCGAAAGCCATTATAATTCGTGCGTCGGAGTCCCTACAAATGAAACATGCACCCGCAAAACCCGGGTGACCCCTGGTTGCCCTATTTGTGTTAATCTTAATCTAGTTCAAGTTTGGGGTGGACCATCCTACCGAGATTGTCGAAATCCTTTTGGCGCTTCTTGCGTGGTTATGAGTCGGTGAATATTTTGGTAGTACTGGGGGTAAGGATTCTTGTGCCGCAAAGTATTATTGATGTTGTTTTTGATCCCGGCCTAAGATTTCTTCTGATGTTGTTTTTTTTGGCGGAATATTAGTTCATTCCTAGCCAACCATATGTTCCATAGTAGAAAACAGAAAGATGAGATGACAGATATCGGTGTTGATTGTTGTAGGAGTTGAGAAATGGTTGTTTGCGGTGTGAACGCAAATGTGGGGTTATAGTTGGAGTTTGGTGCAGTCGAAAGCTGAGTGAATAATATGTTCCAAGATGTAGTGGCAATTGGGCAGTGAATTAGTAGGTGAATCGTTGATTTCGGATCAGTGTTGTACTTGGGGAAAATGTCGGAGTTGGTCAAATGGATGTGATGTAGGAGAGAGAAGGTTGGTAGACCTTCATTGATTGCTTTCCACAAGAAAAGCTGAATTTTTGGTGGACACGGTAAAGTCCACAGGAATTTGGTAGGTGGGAGAGGGGTTTGAGTAGGTTGACCAAGGGTTAGACATTTGTATCCGGAAGAAGTAGTGTATTTCCCAGATTTTGAATGTGGCCAGATAGTTTTGTCTTGGGGTCTATCTTGGGGGAGGTGGATGTTTATGATTTTTTGGGCTGCAAAATTGGGGAGGGTGTTTAATTTTTCATGATCCCAGTTATGAGAGATCGGATCAATGATATCATCTACCTTGCGGATAGGATAACATTGTGCTGGGTCCAGTTTGGAGAGTTTGGAATCCAGTTGGCTTCTATTGATGTTGATAATCCATTCCCAATCTGATGAAATATCAGTTGTTGCATGGTAGGAACGATTGATGCCAATTGTCTCCATTGAGCGGTGGAAGAAGATGGTATGGTATCAATGCCTTCTAGAATTGGTTGATGATGAAGATATTTTTTCAGTGAAAAGACTTCCACAGATGGAGTTAGGTTGTTCATGCAAGCTCCAAATTCTTTTCATTAGAAAAGCCTTGTTATGATCACTGCTTTTCCTTATACTTAGCCCTCCTTCGGATATTGGTTTTGTTATTTTATCCCAACCAATAGGATGAAGCTTTTTAACCGAAGAATCATGTCCCCAGAAAAAATTTCTAGTGATAACGATCTATTTGTTTATGGACATTGATGGGTAGATTTTGTGTTTGCATGATGTGGTTTGAAGTGGGGGTTAGAGAGGTTTTAATGGGCATTCGTCTTCCTTCTTGAGTTAGACATTTTGTCATCCATCCTTTTGCTTTTCGTGCTAATCTTTGAAGGAGAGGTGCAAAGGTGTGATTAGATGCTCTTCCTTGCTTAAATTGGACCCCTAGATAGATAGGGGGATTTGATGTGGCCGGCATGTCGAAGAATTGTTGTAGATTACTTACCTTGTTCTGGTCCAATCTTGGATGATGGATTATTACAGATTTGGAATTATTAATTACCTGACCCGCCGAAATACCATAAGAATGAAGTAGGTTCTTGAGTTGAAGGTTACTCTGGTCGGAGGCTTTGAAGGTGATTAGAAGGTCATCAGCATACATTAAGTGAATAATGGACGGTGATTTTTTTGATATGTTGAGTCCTCGAACCAGCTTTTGATTTTGAAGGTTTCCCGGATTTGTAGATAGGATTTATGCACATATTATGAAAACATAGGAAGAAAGTGGGTCTCATTGTCTGATACCTCTTGTTGGGTTGATGTATCCATGAGGTGTACCATTTATGTTGATCGAATATGTAACAGTTGTGACACATAACATAATATAATCTACAAAGGTTGATGGAAATCCAAGCTTGGTGAAAGCAGTTTTGATGAATCCCCAATCTAAGATGTCATAAGCTTTCAGTACATCCAGTTTGAGAGCTATTTGGGGATCCTTAGTAAGGCTTGAGGTTCTGATATGGTGGAATAGCTCTCCAGCAATTGCTATGTTATCATGAATTGATATTTGTGGTACAAATGCACTTTGATATGGGCTTATTAGGAAGGGGAGAAGGGGTCTGATTCGATTAACTAGTATTTTTGCTATGATTTTATATGTGACATTACATAGCCCTATGGGTCTGAATTGTGAAGGCTTTGATGGATGATCAACTTTAGGTATTAGTGTTATGTTTGTGTGATTCATGAGCGGATGCATATTAAGATTATTGAAAAAAACTTTGAACCATATATATCTATCAATTGAGAATGAGTTGTTTCCCAAAACACTTTGAAAAACTTACTTGTGTAACCATATGGACCATGAGCACTCTCATAATTTATGGAGAAGAGAGATTGTTTGATTTCCGCTGCAGTTACCTCCTTAGTGAATAAGTTTGACTGTCTGGGAGTTAATCTTGAATTGATATCGGAAAAAAGATCCTCATCTATCAGTGTTGGTGGGGTCGTGTATTGTTGAGTGTAATGATCAAGAATGAGTTGAACTACGTCCTCCTTTTTATGCACCCAGTTGTTTTGTGGGTCTTGAAGTTGTTGTATATTGTTACAGGCTCTGTGAATGGTTGCTTTGGTGTGGAAAAAAGTTGTATTGAGATCGCCAGATTGTAACCATTGAATTCTGGATCTTTGCTGCCAGTATGTTGCATGACATTGTAGCAGCTCTATATGATTGATTCTTAGTTGCTTTTCCTGAGCCAACCAAAATTCCAGTTCGTTACCAGATTGGATAGCACATTGATGCTGAGCAAGTTTTATCTTTTCCGTCGATTTCTTGATCATAGTTGGAAGGTGACCAAAAGTTTCCTTATTCCATTCCACTAGTGTTTGACCAGTTGTTATGAGTTTCAGTTGAAGATCAAGGGTAGGTTCAACGTCTTGTTGTTGTACCCACGCCGACTCAACCACTTGCTTGAGTTACGGATGAGTGAGCCATAGGTGTTCAAATTTGTAATCTTTTGTTCCTTGCTAGTCTATTGCTTTTCCTTGCAGTAGAATTGGGGCATGATTAGATGCTATCCTTGGGAGATAATTAACCGAAGCATGTGGATTAGTAGTGCGCCAATGCTGGGTTGCCAGGACTCTATCCAGCCTCTCTAGAATGTTATCCTGCCTAGTTGGTTGTTTGTCCAAGTATAAGGGTCACCTCGGAATGCCAAATCTATGAAACCCATCGGGTCTATCATTATGAGGAATGGTTGAGATTGTGCATAGGTTACTTGTCTTCCTCCCTTTTTTTTTGATTGATTCAAAATGTCATTGAAATCCCCTAGTAATACCCAAGGCATTGTTGGGCTGATATTGTGGAAGATTGATGGAAATTCCTACCATAAGTTTTTCCTAATATCGGGGTGTGGTAGGGCATATATACATGTGCAAATCCAAGGCTGCCCAGGGGTTGGTGGAGTAACCAATGTATGAATATAATTTTGTGATTGAAATAATACTTGAATGTTGAGATTACTGCTCCACATTAGACATAATCCTCCTCGTATGTCAATCTTAGGAATGGTGTTGTGATTTTGGAACTGTAAGGAGTGTGCTAGGCCCCTCATATGATTTTCATTCGCCAAGGTTTCAGAAAGAAATAGGATGTCGGGATTGTGAATAGATACCAATCCCCTTAAATGCTAGATTGTTGATGGTTGATTGACTCCTTGGCAGTTCCATGCTAGAATGCTCATTATTGTCACAGAAAAGAAAATAGAGGTAGACAAAGTTGCGGCTTTGATTGGGCCCAACTAGAGAAATGCCGTAAAGTGGATCTCTCACAAATCGAGGACTCAAGAAGAACGATTACAAGCTAGATGTGCTTTATAAATTAGCACTTATAAGAGAATAGAAGATTCTGAGAGTGAGAAAGAACCGGCCCCAACCAAACTTGTTACAGTAGGACACCAAGTTTAAGAAGGTGAAATTAAATTGCAAACGGAATTATCTAGACTAAAACGAATAAAGGGAGTTTTAATTTTTGTAACTTACCTGGGCTGGCAACGTCGAACTGCGCTTTTGGATTCACATTAAGATTGGTGTGTGAACTAGGATGGTGGGGAAATTGGGGTTTAAACGATATAATGGTCAACTGGGGAGAATTGCAAAGGGAATACGCAACATTCGGTTTAGCTTCCTAAGGGCCAAAACAGACGAAAAAGATGTACTAGAGATTACCTAAATAAAAATATAAGGACTAAATAACATAAATTTTAAAGTCCAAACAAATAAATGCAAAGAAGTAAGCAACACAAACAAGGTCCAGAGACGAGAAGACTAGAAGACCTATAAACCTAAGCTAAGAAAACTAACAGGCTGTCGATACTAAGCGCAAATGATTTATAAATAAGTGAAAACAAAGAGGCAATTTGTTCCACAAATCAACGTCACCGACATTCGTCACCATGGAGATACTAATCTGCTTTTCTCAATTTTAAAAGTTTTACTTTTTCAAATTTATAATTTATCAAAACTTGCAAACAAAGGGACACTGGAGACAAGAAAATCTAGAACTCTGAAACTGAAAAGCGCCCATTAATCTACTAAATATCAAAGATCAATTCCATCTAGAAGAATACACTGGAATTCCAATATAAAACTGTCGTGAAAAGGAAACGACAAACACACAACAATAATGAACATGATTGAAGGTGAAAACCAGCTATGAATGAGATACCAAAACACCAAATTTTAATAATTAAGATACAAAGCAGCAACCAGAGGTGACAATGGCGACGCAACGTTTATCATACTAAAATGATTGAATTAAAAGGTTCTAAAATCAAAATATGAGAACACAAATTTTCACTGAGGAGAATGAAAATGAAAATTAGAAATGCAAACACAAGGAACAGGCCTATGAACAAAAACGAATGCCTAAGGATAATTAAGAAAATGAATCCCACCGACCTTTACTTTTACCTAAAAAGAACCCCCAATTATTGAAACTTCGATTTCCCACCATCTTTATCATCGAACACACGATTCCTAACAGAATTTATGAGCGCCGGATTTGTATGCCAGCCCCGGAAACGATAGACTACTCAAATTTCATAGCAGCGAAAATCCTAACTATAAGCTTGTTGAATAATTTCAACTTAATTATAAACGAAGAGTAACTACCCTAATCTCTACCGAGTATTGAAAAAATTAAAACCATAAATTGAGAACAAAATTGGAGGAATCAGAGAAGATGTAATAGTTCATTATGATAGCTTGAAGAATTGGGAAAGATTCCGACAAAATTAGGTTAAAATAGGGGATATTAAGTATATCGTTCATAGATGGATGATAAACATCAATAGAGAACTCTATGAATTGTAGGAATTCTAAATGAGTTACCAAACACGCGAGGGATTTACATGAATCCCAAAATCTGCAATCCCATGGGATAATAAATTTCTCGAAATTGTGAATTCTGCAAACAAACCTACCATAAGTGTTTTTTTAATTTATTACTGGGTCAGCGATTTCCTACTCAATGACTCTTTTTTTAACCTGGCCAAATTGGGATATACCCAGATTAATTGGGGTATACCTAATGAGACAAAACCTGAATCATTTTGAAGTAAAATAAGCCACCCCTTAACCATGTATTTTCTAAATGGATAAATTTCCCCTGCAATGATACTAAATTAATTGATATGATTAGATTAGTTAAATTAGTTAGATTAGTTAGTTTATTTATATGAGTGGATTTGGAAATAATTGAGAGTAAGAAAGAGTATGAAGTAGAAGAGGAAGTTTTTTGGGGGGAAAGTTAGGGTTTTTGAGAAATTTGTGATATGAGTAATTCTAATCCATATTTTGAAGTGGCGAGTCTTCAAATTTTCCTCCTATAGATGAGTACTTGTATGATGATCAACAAAATAATGATCAAATAGATTATATGCATGATCCTCACTTTTATTTTCCTCAAACTCAAGATGGATATGGAAGTGATGAATGCCTTGAGCCAAACGTAGAATCCAATGACCCATGAGAAGAGAAGGGAGCTGCAAGTAATCAGGTAGACAACTTACGTGGTGAACATTGTGATTTTTCCATGCAAATGATCGATTTTTTTTTTTCACTTTTGCTGCCCAGTATCGGCAAGGTCGACGATTATCGACCCTGCCGAATAAAAGCGTCGGCATGGTTTTTATTACCAAATGCCACGACTTTTCATGAGCGGCAAGGTAGAAAATATGAACCTTGCCGACTATAAGATTTTTGCACCTCAGGAGACGTGTTTTGAAACATGTTTAAGCCGGCATTGTTGTGGTTACGTCGACTCTGCCGACTATAGTTTGGTCGACACTATTTTATTCTTCGACATTGCCGGCTGTGCTTTGGTCGTTGTCATTTTATATATCGACCTTGACGATTATTGTACTACATATCAACTAACTTTTGATGTTTTGTAGATTGCATTGGTACCGATGACGGATCATCCTCAAGCTCACAGTGTTAGGGGTCCTGATACTTCCGCACATTAAGACGACGCGGTCAAGTGGGTTATTGAGAAAGCAAATGAGAAGATGTGTGTTCTAGTGAAAAACACCCAATAAAATGATTCGCGGTTTGAAATGGTATGCGAGTGTAGTGGGTCGCCGGACGTAAGTCACAAGAGAAAGGGTTATGTGTATGATAAGAAGACAACTAGGGTGTACAAGACGAAGTCAAAGAAGTGTGGATAACATGTGGAGAATGAATAGAGTTGATGTTGGTTGGCATAACCATAAAGATCCGGAAAGTCTTGTTGGGAACTCCCAAGTTGCCAAGTTGAAACTGCACGAGTTCGAACAAGTAAGAACAAGTTGGGGAATTAAACCAAGTAAGCTCCTTAGTAAGTTCAAGATGGATGACCCCCGTAACTTTCTTCATTGTCTACAATTTATGCGGCCAAAGCAACTATCAAAAGAATTGAATGGGATGGAAGAAAGGTAATAGAAGAATCACAATGGTTGGCACACAAATACAACTACACGGTGAGACACCATGAGTCATCGGAGGGGAAGGTGGATCGTATTTTTCTTGCGCATCCCGATATGATTCAATTGGCCCGGTGCTTTTACCAAGTTTTTTTCATGGATTGTACTTATAAGAAGAATAAGTATAACATGCCTTTATTGAACATTGTTGGACAAACCTCGGATAAGTAATCGTTCATGGTGGCATGGTGTTTTATGGATCGTGAGAAGGATGATATCTATATTTGGGCATTGGAAACTTTGAAGCTTCTCTACCACGAAGACGAGACTCTCGGGGTTGTAGTGACCGACAATGAGAAAGAAATAATGAACGTCGTGAGGATAGTTTTTCCCAAGGCACAAAATTTGCTTTGCACTTGGCTTATACAATGCAATCTTAGAAAGAATTGTTGGAATCATATCCAAAAGCCAAAGGCAAATAAAGGTACTAAAGGTGAAAAGGAGGAAGATGAACGTCTTAGTAACTAACTAAAGAGGAGAAAGAGGAAGAGAAAAAGAAAGAAGACGAAGAATGGAAAGAAGGTGAGATCAAATTTGAGTTATTAATGAAAGCGTGGGATAAGTTGGTTTGGTCGATGGATTAGAACACCGTATTAGCATCTGTCACGAGTAATAGTTCTACAATCTGTTGAGATTTTGTTCTTCGTAAAATGGAGTATTCATGTGCTCAGTCGAAGCACATATTAGCTTAGTGAGTCACAACCACTATTTGCTGCATTAACCTTTAAAATGTTACTGCAGGTTTTGTGTTGCCGAGGTTCTCCTTGCTTTGGAGTACCTGTACATGCTCGGGATCATATATAGAGACCTTAAACCAGAGAATGTTTTAGTAAGGTAAGATGGGCATGTCATGCTCTCAGATTTTGACCTCTCTCTAACATGTGGCGTGTGTCCAACTCTGGTGAAGTCATCAAAATCTTCTTACTATTCTCGGCTGATGGTATTGATGCCTCTTGTATAACTCAAGCCAATTGCATTCAACCATCATGTTTTATGCCTCGCTTTTTACAAAGAAAATCTAAGAAAGAAAATAAAAATAAACCAAAGAATGAAGTCTTTCATCATATAACTGCACGTCCTGAGCTCATTGCAGAACCTACAGATGCTCGGTCAATGTCTTTCGTGGGTACTCATGAATACCTAGCACTAGAAATCATAAAAGGCGAGGGTCACAGCAGTGCTGTTGATTGGTGGATGTTTGGAATCTTTCTTTATGAGCTTTTGTACGGGAAAACTCTGTTTAAAGGGTCAGGAAACTGTGCAACACTGTTAAATGTGGTGGGGCAACCCCTCAGATTCCCAGAGACACCAACTGTGAGCTTTGCAGTGAAAAATTTGATCAAAGGTTTGCTTGTGAAGGATCCTCAATAGCGCCTTGCACATAGACGTGGAGCAACTGAAATCAGACAACACCCATTCTTTCAAACGGTGAATTGGACATTAATCAGGGGGACCAATCCACCTGAGGTTCCAAAACCCTTCATCACGGAAATACCAAAAGCACCAAAACAAGATCAGAATGTGTCTGTGGTTGATGTAAAGCCCACCCCAGGTAATTTCTTAGAGATTGATTTCTTTTAGTTTCTTGTAATTTTGCGCATTTCTCATACTTGTTTCATGGCCTTGTGTTGTATTGTACTAGAAAGATTGCTTTTATTTTTCCACGGCGACAACGTATCACATATTGTAGTATCTTCAACACAGGCAACATATGTAACTATGTTGTACTTCCTTACTACAGATGTGGTAGAGACACCATTAAAAATTTAATCAAAATAAAGAATGAAATTGTTGATCCTTCTGACTTCTTCTTTCAAACTTTTGATCCCTTCATGATATGACTATTACTTGCTAGAAGTAGGTTTCTCAATGAAAGCCACAATGTCTGATACTTGTTGTATGCACCATATAATGATAAATTATTTAATGGACGTTAACATAGATACCTACCAGTTAACACTGGTTACCATTCCATATTAGTCATGTATAATAAGGAACTCTAGTGGAACTTTTTTTTTGTTTTTTTGTTAGTATCGGTAGTCATCTATTGCTACTGGTGACACTAAATCAAGTTATAAGTTAATTGTAGGAGCTAAATTTTGCCATTTGTATAAGAATAATATCATACCTATGTGTTATGAGTTTACTGCAGGAGACTTGGTCATTTGCTTTTAAATAATTGATTAAATTTTTTGCTTTAAAATAATCCGTAGCTATGTTGTTGGTTACACTACACATCTTCACCATGAACTCACATATTAGCACATAGGAATAAAGACAGTAGTCTCTTTGGAAAATACTCTTTGTTGCTTACAATGCTAGTTTACAATTTCCGAGTAGATGATCAACCGTGAAGATGGTCTCTATATATTATCTCACCAATTGTCAGAACCATTTCAGTTTATAGTTATAGAAACAAATTATCATTTGTAGTTGAAACAGGTTGACGCCACACAAAGAGAGGTTTGTGTATGCTTTTACTTATGACAATAAATATTTCAAACTTGAGTCCACAAGTATGGTAGAGCAAGCTCATGGGAGACTAAAATGTCTACTTCTCACGAGCCAAAATGGGATTGTGACGGTGCAACATGCTATCCTGAGTACACTAATAATAATATCAATAAGATAAGAAAGCAATTCGAAGAAACTAGGTACCGGAAGTTGAAGGATCTTAAGGAGGATAATTGGTTGCATGTTGGTATACATTGCAACGTCTCGCATTGAGCAATACGTTTTATGATGAAACATCTCAAGTTGTATCAAAAGTATGTATGACAACCCGAGCACTCCTTGTAAGTGTAAGATAATGAAAGATATCGGACTTCCATGTCATCATATGCTTGGTAGGTATAAAACTACGATTCCGATTGAAGATATTGATCCTTATTGGAAGCAACTATCTTTCAAACCGGATCCAAGAGAAGATCCAGGTGAAGAGGTTGGCGACATGGAACTTGGGAGAATAATCCTCGACAAGTACCCCATGTTGAATAGGTTGGACAAACAAACTATGAAGCACAAGTTGATGCCGGTTGTTTACCCTTTTAATGAAGAACTTCAAGAACCGGGGAAACAAGATCCAATGGGTAGACCACCTACCACAAAGACAAGGGCGGAAGAAAGGGAACAAATTAAAGAGTATTTGAGTACAATATGTGATCCATCCGGACATGATTATACCGAGGCGGAATACAAGGAGGAGCCGGCTAAAAATAAAAGAGGTCGTCCGAGGAAAGAAACAACTACACCAACGGTTTCAACCTTGAATCCAAATAGCACTCCACCTCTTGAGAGTCAAGCAATTGTGGAAGTTGTTGTAAAGAAAAGGGGTCGGCCGAGGAAAGAAACAACTACACCAACGGTTTCAAACTTGAATCCAAATGACACTCCACCTCTTGAGAGTCAAGCAAGTCATGAGATGTTGTGAAGAAAAGAGGTCGTCCGAGGAAGGTAGTAAAACCGGTATTGGAAGAGTATCGCATACAACTCCCTCAAATTATTCGAGAGTTCGTTATTGGTACCGACGACGTCCCAAAGGATGGACATTGTGGGTTTCATGTTGCCTCCCAACAATTGGGACACCTGGGTGGAGCGGTTGAGGAGAATTTCACCCAATGTCAATACATAAGAAAGAAGATGGCCGCCCGACTAGAAAAAGACAATGAGTTTTATATATCAATGATGTTAGAAGGTTCGATAAAGGAAAAAGAAGCGACTTTTAAAGAATTGCTTACTAGTGCTAAAGTCCCGGAGGGAAATGCACCGATCAAATGGGAGTATTGTATGAGAATGCGGGAGTGTGGCCATGTATTGGCGGATACGTGGTCATGCGTAGTACATTTTTTTAGTAACGGACTATGTGTAGCATTTGCACCGAAACATGCAGTTTGTGTGGAGCAACTCAAGCATAGGAGAATTGTTATGGCTTTGGTGGATAAAAATCATTTTATTGGTCTACAACTCAACAAGGAATGTCCATTACCTCCTCTTTGTAGGTTTAGTTTGTGGAAAAGCTCATAAATAACAAGAGCAAGGAATGGGTGAAACTTTATGAGGACAACATGCACCTTTGGAATGCTTTAGATGAGTCTAAGAAATGTCCCAGATTTAACTAAAGGAGGTTCAATAGATTTGAGTGAACTCCCTCCAATAGATTTGAGTGATGGGTGATTATGATTAGGAAATAAGGAATCCTTTTGTAATCGCATTCGTGTTTTGTGTAATGTACTTTGGAGTACTTCAAATGAATGAAATGGATGTGGTTTTTTTGGTGTTTACTCCTTTAGTCGGCATTGTATTTATCACAGGACCTTGCCGACCGTACCAGGGTCGACAGGTTATAATTTTTTCAGGTTGCCGACTGCATATGCATGACAGCACAAAAAAAAGGCCTGGGACAGTCGGCAGGGATGTTGTCCTCCTACACTGCCGACTAAAAGGGACAAAAAAGATATGTTCCTGGATGTTCTTCGCATTATAGTCGGCATTGTATTATATAAATACGCTGCCGACTGTACGTCCGTCGGCAAACTTGATAATCTGTTAAATGCCGACTGTTCAGCCGTCGGCACGCTTTGAATTTTGTATAATGCCGACTAAATTCGAATACAATGATTGTTAAAAACTTAAAACCTTAAAAACTTAATTAGAGCATACAAACCTTATAAACTTAATTACAGCATACAAACCTTAATTAGAGCATACAAACCTTAAAAACTTAACCCTAACACATTTGGGACATAGATAGTAGCTTTTTCCGGTACACGATTTTTTAGGAGAGGTAATTAGCTTCATCTTACCGTCGCAACATGGATCTGTGCATGATAGAAGGTTGATTTTAGCAACTTCATCTTCATACGGATCTAGGCGCTCATCTATCCAATACAAAAACCCACAACAGGTGCATTTTGAAGCATACGGCTGATATACATCTCCTATTGCAGCTTTCATGAGAAATAAGAACCACTTACAATCATCAATGGTGCATTTGCTTCCTTCAAAGGGAAAATCATTTGCAAAATGACCACTTAGTGTACAAAGACTACAAATATTTGGTTGTGTTGCACTTGAAACTTCCATTCTTTATGCAAGGTTGAAGATGAAGTTGAAAGTGCTTTTATAATAACAACACACTTAATGTCTTGATTTTGAAACTTCTAGCCATTGAGCATTCAATGGGTTGTACTTTGTACCTAAAAGTAATATTTTTATACTACTAACATTACATGTTATAGTAAGTCGGCAAGGTCTAGCATTTCAAACCATGCCGACTACCTATCCCTGACAGCAAAGCCTGGGATGTTCGGCAAGGTCAAGCATTTCAAACCCTGCCGACTACCTATCCCTGACAGCACTGTGGCAGAAAGCCTGGGATGGTCGGCAAGGTCGATCATTCAAACCATGCCGACTTACTGCAACTCTAATATTGTTTAAACCTGCAGAAAAAAGAATAAGTTTCTAAAGCAAGTGAAACTGAAAATTAACATAAGTTTAAGAGTTGCTGACAAGTCTAAAACCATAATCTAAGAGTTCAAAACATAATATTGGAAACATAATAACGCAAACATAATAAGTTTAAGAGTTTCATGGATCCTTCTCATTGGTGTTATCTTCCTCCACATCACTAGCTTTTTCACCAGCATCATCTTTTGCTTTTCCCTTCACTGGACCTATGTAGTCACCAGCCTCATTGTAATAGGGGTTCACTCCAGAAAAGTCAGATGCCTTGAAAAAAGTTCCTGGATCAAGCTCCTCTTCTTCCTCCTCCTCTGATGTGCATTCTTCATAGTTCAGGGGATTGCTAGAACTGTTCATAAACCTTAGAAATTCTTCAGGATCTTTCGTACCCATCAAAAGGAACTTTCTTACAGGGCAATTCTCTTCAGTTTCATCAGCATGATTTTCTAAAGTAGGATGAAGCTTGTCAATCCATTCTAATAGTTGTGCTGCATTATTAGGACAAGAGATATCTTCTATGTTTTCCTCTGGGAACCTAAACAATACACAAACAAAAGATATGAAAATTTTACACATTGAAACAAGGTTCTGGTCACTAGTCGGCAAGGTCGATAATCTAAACAATTCCGACTAACACATGGTCGTCATGGTTGTATTCATCTACAGTGTCGGCTAATACACAGTCGGTAAGGTCCTATTCATATAAGATGCCGACTATATACAAAATTGAACTCATAAAATAAGTTTCTGTGACATAAAGTCGGCACGGTACTAATCATATAAGATGTCGACTATAAAGCAGATGGTGACTAAATATGAAAGGTCGGCACGTTTGGTTATTGATTACCTTGCCGGCCTTGGTTAATGTTTAACAGTCGCCATTACCAGAATAAAAAGTCGACAGGATATTCATCCTGAGACCATGCCGGCTCTTACAAAATATCAATAGTCGGCGTTGTTTTGAATTATCGACCTGGCCGACTAAAACACAAAAATCATAATTTTTGATAATCTAACTTAATATAACAATCATGCAACACATCAGAATAATGGGTTTGAGTTTAGACATCACTTACAGTCTTCTTATCGCCGGTAGTGGGTTCTTTTCAACATTCTCAGGGATTGGATTTTCGGGTTTACTGATTTCACTAGTTCCAACTTTTCCCTTACTTTTTCCTCTAATTTGGATCTTTTGATATGTCATGTTGAATCTGTATTGCTACTTGATCATTTGGAATCAACCATTTTTCTGGAAAATCAAATTGGACGATTTGCAGAGAAGTTGATGGAAAAAAATTTTAGGTTTTTAATTTTAGGGTTATCTGATTAAGTAATAGGGTTAATTACTTCAAGGGTATTAAAGTAAACTCACCCATATTTGGCCTCCCCTTAGTAAGGGCACTAGGTTCATTTAAATCTGGGTATACCTCAATCTCGCCAGATTTTTTAAAGCATCACTAACCCAGTTAGTTGGCAGTGAATAATAATAGAAAAATATCAAACTTCGAATGATAGGCGATCTCCGCTAACCAGAGTAGAATGAGTTATGGTTAATAAAAGCATGGGTAAATTTTTCCCAACTCTGGTTGAAATTATGAATCTGTCTTGGCTAAAATTCAAATGGTCTTGGCTAAAATTCAAATAGTTCGGTGAGTTAATTCAGTGATTCTTGGTTGATCGAAGGAACTATGGACAGTTTTTCTTTTCTTCAAATGTGAAAGGGCTTAATCTGGTGTCCATATGCAGCATATCTGTCTTTCAAGTTTCAACTACAGATGATAATTTGTTTCTATAACTATAAACTGAAATGGTTCTGACAATTGGTGAGATAATATATAGAGACCATTTTCACCGTTGATCATCTACTCGGAAATTGTAAACTAGCATTGTAAGCAACAAAGAGTATTTTCCAAAGAGACTACTGTCTTTATTCCTGTGTGTTAATATGGGAGTTCATGGTGAAGACGTGTAGTGTAACCAACAGCATAGCTACGAATTATTTTAAAGCAAAAAATTTAATAAAAATTTAATCAATTATTTAAAAGCAAATGACCAAGTCTCCTGCAGTAAACTCATAACACATAGCTATGATATTATTCTTATACAAATGGCAAAATTTAGCTCCTGCAGTTAACTTATAACTTGATTTAGTGTCACCAATAGCAATAGATGACTACCGATACTAACAAAAAAACAAAAAAAAGTTCCACTAGAGTTCCTTAATGACTAATATGGAAGGGTAACCAGTGTTAACAGGTAGGTATCTATGTTAACGTCCATTAAATAATTTATCATTATATGGAGCATACAACAAGTATCAGACATTGTGGCTTTCATTGAGAAACCTACTTCTAGCAAGTAATAGTCGTATCATGAAGGGATCAAAAGTTTGAAAGAAGAAGTCAGAAGGATCAACAATTTCATTCTTTATTTTGATTAAATTTTTAATGGTGTCTCTACCACATCTGTAGTAAGGAAGTACAGCGTAGTTACATATGTTGCCTGTGTTGAAGATACTACAATATGTGATACGTTGTCGCCGTGGAAAAATAAAAGCAATCTTTCTAGTACAATACAACACAAGGCCATGAAACAAGTATGAGAAATGCGCAAAATTACAAGAAACTAAAAGAAATCAATCTCTAAGTAATTACCTGGGGTGGGCTTTACATCAACCACGGGCACATTCTGATCTTGTTTTGGTGCTTTTGGTATCTCCGTGATGAAGGGTTTTGGCACCTCAGGTGGATTGGTCCCCCTGATTAATGCCCAATTCACTGTTTGAAAGAATGGGTGTTGTCTGATTTCAGTTGCTCCACGTCTATGTGCAAGGCGCTGTTGAGGATCCTTCACAAGCAAACCTTTGATCAAATCTTTCACTGCAAAGCTCACAGTTGGTGTCTCTGGGAATCTGAGGGGTTGCCCCACCACATTTAACAGTGTTGCACGGTTTCCTGACCCTTTAAACGGAGTTTTCCCGTACAAAAGCTCATAAAGGAAGATTCCAAACATCCACCAATCAACAGCGCTGCCATGACCCTCGCCTTTTATGATTTCCGGTGCTAGGTATTCATGAGTACCCACGAAGGACATTGACCGAGCATCTGTAGGTTCTGCAATGAGCTCAGGACGTGCAGTTATATGATGAAAGACTTCAGTCTTTGGTTTAGTTTTCTTTTCTTTCTTAGATTTTCTTTGTAAAAAGCGAGGCATAAAACATGATGGTTGAATGCAATTGGCTTGAGTTATACAAGAGGCATCAATACCATCAGGCTGAGAATAGTAAGAAGATTTTGATGACTTCACCAGAGTTGGACACACGCCACATGTTAGAGAGAGGTCAAAATCTGAGAGCATGACATGCCCATCTTCCCTTACTAAAACATTCTCTGGTTTAAGGTCTCTGTATATGATCCCGAGCATGTGCAGGTACTCCAAAGCAAGGAGAACCTCGGCAACATAAAACCTGCAATAACATTTTAAAGGTTAATGCAGCAAATAATGATTGTGACTCACTAAGCTAATATGTGCTTCGACTGAGCACCTGAATACTCCATTTTACGAAGAACAAAATCTCAACAGATTGTAGAACCATTACTCGTGACGGATGCTAATACGGTGTTCTAATCCATCGATTTTCATGTTACTAAATACTCCAGCCAGATTCAATACTCAATATCACTGGTATGTGCTTCAGTGCCGATCGTAGTAGAACCACGCAGAATTGAAATGAGTTACATGCCGAGCTAAATAAAGAGTAAATGGATTCACATTTAGAGCAATAAGAACGCATTTACGCACACTAAGTCAAGGAGTTTGATCAAAAGAAAATCTAGACATTGCATGTCAGTTCCCCAAATTCAGCAAGTCCTCGAAATGTTAGACAAGGAGCCAAATAGTTCAAGCAATATACAAATAGTTATTCAACATGAGTAAACCAGGTGAGCTAACATCATTCATATGTATCTTCATAATTTAGTACAGAAATAGAAAACAATGGTAAGGGGCAATACCTAGCTGCATTTTCAGAAAAACGCTTCCCTGGTTGTCTTTGCCGCAGTGCATGTAGATCACCCCCAGGGCAGAACTCCATCACCAAACATGAGAACTTTTCAGTCTCGAAGTGCGTATACAAAGTGGGCAGAAAGGGATGATCCAAAGTCTGCAATATCTCTCTTTCTGTCTGAGCTCTCACGAGCTTCTTCCGACTTGCTAGAGCAGCTTTATCCATGACTTTCATAGCGAAATGAGTTTTAGTCCCAGTTAACTCAGATAGGTAAACACTACCTATATCTCCACATCCCAACCTCCTTAAAATCCTGAAATGATTCAATCCTAACATCCCATCTTGAGAACGAATTGCTTGAATTGCTTCAGATCTTGCATCATTTGCTCGGTGAGGTTTGTTTATCGAACTGTTAACGCTACTAGAACTGCTATCTTCACTAACATCACTGCTAGTACTACCTCTGCAAATACTATTCTTCCCACTATCCACAAAATCACAAGAATTACTTACTTTGGCACTTCCACTGGACTTTTCAGCATCTCCTGTAATGTCAAAGCTATTCATACCATTTTTCGGATCAGAATCGTCAATCGGGTTTTCAGCATCCGTTTCGGGTAATTCAGTAATAGATGAGGAACCGGAAACAAGATCTTCTGAAGCCTCTTCTGTTAATTGCCCATCTACAATGCCACAATTACTAGAAGACGGATCGATTGAGCTCTCAACTACAGCTTCCTCCGCGGATTTCAGTATATCTTGATTTTCCAAACTTTCATGTTTGATAGTGCTAGACCCTTTCTGATTGACTTTCACAGGATCCATTCCATGTCCACCATTAGAGGATTGTTTCTCAAGAGACATGGACCAGGAACCAGTACTACTACTATCAACACCGTTTCGAAGCAATTCTCTAGAGAAATTTGAAGCAGGATGAATAACACTCTGACCCAATCGAGCACTTGAAGATGTCAATGGTGACAATCCCAAAGTTGTGGCCATTAATCAGAGATTACCCAACTAAAAATCAAACAAATTCAAAATCAGCACATTTTGACAAAATGGGGCATAGTATACATCAACTCAAATCAAGAACTTGACTGAAAACTGGCATGCAAAAGAGTAAGAAATGAAGAATAATTTGTAGTCCACCCATATCCACTGAATCTGGGCATGTTTATTTTATTTTTTCTTAACAAAAACATAACCAGAAACAAGTGGGGGGTAAATAATACCTGATGAGAGAATGTATGTCTGGATTGAAATGAGCTAAAAGACCCATAATCAATGTGCCCTTTCAAACCTCATAAAAGAGAGATTGACAATCAAATTCATGCATGGATTCAATATTTAGAGAAAGGGGGTAAGATTTCTAGGGAACAAAAATAGGAGAATTTTTTTTTTTTTGTTATCACACACACGCACAATAAGCAAAGCGACTAGTAGTATAACACAAGTTCCTATTCCTTTATCTTCGGGACATTCCCGATAAACAGAGAAAAGGAGAGAGATAAAGGGCCAATAGTCGGAGTGAGAGGAGAAGAAGATTATTATCTTGGTTCTTGATGTTTTTGGATTTGTTAAATTCTTCTTTTAAGACAAGATATTCTTTTTTCCATTTATTCATTTTTCCTATTATTAAAAAACTGTGCAAGAAAAAATAAATAATTAAGGTGGACAAGTAAGATTAGAGAGAGAGGACTCTCGGCCTTTGATGCACGTTGTTGTTCAAGTGGCAGACCCAAAAACATTCATCGCTTTCCGTCCAACCTCTTCCGCCTCTATTCGACACACAACTTTCAAATTCCAAAAAAAAAAAAAAAAAAAAAAAAAAAAAATTATAAAATTCGTTTTTTTTTTTTTAATAAAGTGACATTTACAAGTTTGGATGCTTGATATGGATGGAGTACCTAACCAATAAGAGCTAAACAGTTCAGAATAGTTGAACCATTTGTACATTTGCCTTTTAATTAACCAGCAAGTGTTGAGTGAATAGTTGGTTTTTGTTTGGAGATGACTTAGATTTCCTATCCAAAATCCAAGTTCCTTTCGTTTATTGTGGCTGTAGTTCTCTCCACGCTACCTCAGAAGGCAGTAGTCCCATCCCATATACATATTTAGTCAAGAAAAAATGGTGCCACAACTGTCTGCGAAGCCGTTTTTGGGCCGACCGAACGAAGCGGGGGAGGACCTTATATGGCCACTTTTTTTTGTCAAATCTAAGTGATCAATTACCAAAAAGATTGGAAATGGTTAGGGACGAAAAACCAAAAATGTCCCTCCCTTTTAGTCCAATTACTATAACTTTTTGTGTATCTTATCTTTTCAGGGGTATAATTGGAAAACAAACTTTAATATAACATATCTAAAAATCCGTCCCTTGGAATTTTACAAAATTTCTCTCGTTGGAAAGGTTACAAAAAACTCTACACAACAAGTACAAACAAGAATATCAAATTTAGAGTTTTTACGAAAAATTCGAAGGTATTTATCATTTTAGGCACAATTTTAGAAAATTAAATGTATATCCATTATGCAAACCACCACAAAAGATACATAATACTTTATGTAGCAAAATTTTGGTTTATGTATCAACTAATTTTCCGTTGCAACTAATGAAACGGTGTACTCCCTTCGTTTCAAGAAAAATGATACTTTAATTTTAGGCACAATTCTCGAAAATTGAATGCATAGTCATTATGCAAACCACCACAAAGGATGCATAACACATTATGCAACCATATTTTGGTTTATGGATCGACTAATTTTCCGTTTCTGAAAAAGTGATACTTTCACGGAAAAAGTGATACTTTCGCCCCGTTTCGGAAAAAGTGATCACTTTTTCCGAAACGGAGCGAAAGTTTCACTTTTCCTGAAACGGGGTGAAAATATCACCTTTTCTTAAACGGGACGAAAATAGTCGCAGACAAACCCCATGTTCGGATTCTTTTTCGGTCGGCCCTCCCACCGTGGCAACCGTTATGCTAGTATTAGATTTTTACTTACGATAGATAACTAATGAAAATGGAGGTTTAATTAATGTTGTGTATTTCTTGGTGCAGAGGTAGACACAACTCGAGCTTGCTTAAATCTTCTAATTATGGTTGCACGTGTATTGTATTAAACTAAACATAACCACGTGATGTTTGTTGTCACAGATGGCTGGCTCACTCTGGTCATTAACTGTGTTGTGCCTTCGTGGTTGTGGATGTGTAATATACATTATGTACTGATAATCTTTCCCTCTTTCTTTTTTGCTGTAACTATACAAGGTACAGCTTGTTAAGTTCACTGGCACTAGTGTACTTAGTATTGCAGCACCTATTCTAGTTTTGTTTACATGGTGTGTTTCGATAGACAAAGAGGTACCAACAATAACCTTCTCAGAAGCAGCACCACAGCTGCACAGGCATAAACGAATTCTACTTTTACGCCCAAAAATCCCGCAGAAAAAAACCGTGAAGAAATCCAAGGGTCAGTTGGGTAGCGAATACCACATATACTTCAATTTGCAAAAAAGTAAAAGTACAATGGCAAGGCACCAAAGTATAAGAACAAATGAACAATATCCTCAATTCTTATTATCCCTCCAACAGAGAAAATAAACACAGGCATGGAAATGCAGATAGGTAGCCAAAGTAAAGAGTTTATCTTTCGTGCATTTCCAGGTCTAAAAGAAAAACTATGAAAAATTACAGGTGATTGAAATCTTTGATGGAAAGTGGATAATCTTAAGGTCCACTTTCATGGTGTAAACAAAAACCTAATCAAGGGGTTAAACATCTCATTAGTTAGTTGTATTGGCCAAACCTTTTAGAGTTATTCGTTAAATGTATATGATCGATCACTGATTGGTTGGAAACTATTTTCAGAAAGAAAAAAAAAAGATTGGTTGGAAACAGTAGGGACACTTCCCCTTTGATCATTTCCTCTCCTTTTGGGGACCAATCACGTGTTCTTATATGTGAACTTTCATGGGAGACACTGAGTTTTATAAAGTCACGTCCACTACTCTGGACCCTTAAGATGCTTCCTTGAGATTCACATGTATGGATATGGTAATACTGAACTATTCACTGATTGAGAGAGGGGATGAGTTACTCACATGTTCCTTCCCCCCCCCCACCTCTAACGTCAGTGAACACCCAATAACTACCCACGTTAATACCAGAATTGGTGGAGTAGCACAGTAGTAATGTGGTGCGTTTTGTTCACCCGTGTTACACAATCTGTCTTGACAACGAGTTTCTTTCATATACACATGATGAACTACCGATAAAACAGAAAGGTTTTTGTAAAATAATTTGATTTCTTACATGTGAGATGGAGATAATAGCCAATGAGGTGGGCAAATTTAGTAACTTATTACTTCATGAATGAATGAATCAAGACTGTTCAAGAAGGTTTTGAAGATACAAGTTGACAATGTATCTACCTGAAGACAGAACATCTAGTCTTTTTTCGCTAGGTTCGTACTTTCCTTTTCGAAGCTGATAACGATGCGTTACAGAATAAACCATGTAGATCTGGCCTTCGATTGTTACACTCTCCCCACACTGCATGTTCTGCAAAAAAAAAAGATCAAATGTATACCGAAAGTAAAACAAATACCTGAACTTTTTGCTGCATTTTCAATGTTGGTTAATGGTTAGATAGCTTTTTCTTTTCTTTGTAGTTCTGGATGAATGTCGAGTTACACATGTTCAGAACAATAAATCAATAAAAAAATACACATGACGTTTAGTATATGCTAATCGTGTGTAACCACATTTAGCAGCCTGCGTTGAGAGACCTAATCCTAACTTAAATGTGACTCCGTTTTTCTATCATCTTTTAACATGACAAGAGTCCAACAGTTCAAATTCAAGAAGCTATATAAAAAACATAAGGCTAGAAATCTAAACAAGTTTCTTTTCAACTTTGTTACTTGACATTTTAAATGACTCGGATGATTTTAGAATAAAGATGATCAATTAATGAAAAAAGGATTGCAACTTGTCTAAATTGTGAGCCACAACTTCAGTACATGGTTTATCCTAAACAAATTCTTTATTGTTTACAATACAAAGAACGAATCATCCTCTTTGAACAGCAAAAGTATTAGGTGTATGAATCCCAAAATCCATCAAGTGAAGTCCAAAGGAAGTAGCCAAACTACATTCAGTAATACAGATCAGACTTTCTTTTTTGCGTTTCGGAGAAACCTTCGGTCAAATGATTGATTAAGAAAGGAAAACAACACAAGAAATCCAAGAGTCACTGTGGCCTGTGGGAACAGAAAGACCACCAATATATAGCACATGCAAACCTAGCCTCACAATGTGAAAGTGAACAGAAGTGCTACTAGTGGTTGTGAAGATGTATGAAGACAATAAGAGTTAAAGGGATATCAAGAATATCATAAAAGATGTGTCCATGGGGTTGGAGGAATGGGTTTCCACTCTCAACTGATAAAAAATACAGTATTATCAAGATATTGTTCTCGTCAGACCAAATTTTTTGTTTTTAAGTCAACAAAAAGCATATATATGTATTGATGAGAGGACAAGCTTAAGAAGCAAATTACCAGTGTGACTTGCTATCTCTGTTACTAATCCCCAACAATCCCACATCTTCAAGCTTATAGCTTCAATAATGGTTGAGCTTTTTTTAAGGTTGTTTAGTAGAACAAGTTCATCTATGGATATACCGGTTATTAACTTTTTTTTTAGCAGACATGTCTACGCTCTCAATCAACTGCATGATTAATACTAAAGACTAGACCTGGCTAAGTTACATTTCAATATTATTTTCTTTGCTACACAACAGAGACAACTACTTCTGGTCGAACTTAAATCCAATTTGAAATATGTTCTTAAAATGCAATTGATGCAAGAAGAAAAGGTGTGTTGACACCTTGTGCTGTATATAGCTAGTTTGGGACGAAATGGATATCTACTGAAGACCCATGTTTTGAAGAATTCAGGATATGAGTGCCCCTCTAAGAGCATAACCCAACGAATACAATAGTAAGACAGCTTTAATCCTATACACTTGAAAAAAATCTAAGAAAAAGGATTCCATAACAAATTGGGGCTAGAGAAACACTTGATCAAGGCTACAACCTGCCACTCAAGGATGTAATTAAACAAGCAAGTGTCTGACATAATGCGGATATTGGTCTAGCCAATGGACTCTCAAGATACCGATAACCTTTCTCATAGTTAACCTATTTAGCTAAAGTTTCCAATCACAACATCATCCATAAACAACCAAAAATAAATGAAGGAAACAAATTCCTTGAAACCTCTTAGATGTCAAACTCTCGGTGATGCCAAAGGTAACATAAAGTTTAGCATGTTTTGAACATCCAACTACTTGAGAAATAATACTTAAACTAACTTTAACTTCTATCATTCCCTACACATTCTCACAAACCACTATTCAAGAATTTCTCTTCACCTTGGCAATTTGCGTATTGTTTGTAGTTGTCATCAAGAATGCTAACTAGGATCCCAAACACCAATGCCGATAACCTCAAAAATACCTCCTCCCTCTAAAATACCTCCTCAAAAAACCTCCCTCATTCTTTTCTCTTTACTAGCATTGGCTTCTAACTTTTAACTAACAAACTTTTAACTAACAAGCAAGCACGATTTTGAAACCCTAAGTTACACACAAATTGAGCTTACAAAAAACCTCAGTTTAAATATACAATGAACTATCAATTTCAATTTTCTAAAAACTAATCCAACAAATGAATATACATAAATTGATGAAAACTAATCAAGAAAAAAAATCTGGAAAAGGGGAAAACAAATACTTACAGAGGGAAAACAGCGAATGCCGAGATTCTTGGGAGGAGGAGTAATTTCGATGACTTTAAACGGGTAGTTGCTATTTTCTCTGTAGTCTTTCTCTTTTTTTCTGCAGAATACCTGAAATCCTCTTTGTTGTTGTGGCTGCAAAAGTCATAAAGGAGGAAGTATGAATAAATACTAAAACTTACGAAACAATAATTAATCTGGCGTTAAAACCAGGAATAACTGCATCTTATACATACCTTGTGCAATTGAACCATGTTTGAAGAAGCCATTGCCATTCTCTCTCTCGCTTTGACGGGCAAAGGAATTCCTGTTGGGGATAACAATTCATCCTTTCATTTATATTTTCACTTTTATTTTTATTTTTTTTTTATTTTTTTTTCTTGAAGGGTAAAAGAGGAAGAATCTTTTTTAGATTATATTAATTGGAAGCCATGAACGGGTTAATTCAAGTAGATAGAACAAGAAAGTACAAAAGCAAAATATTACAACAATATAGGAATTGTAATACTAATAAAAATATACAATTGTTGATCATAGAAGTAATCAATGTAATCGGAGGGATGGTGTTTTAATTCTGCATCCACCATTTGGAAAATTCTTCTTCTTCATTAAGAGAAAATCCTTTATAAAAAGGATAATTTGCACTAAACATCATTATCAATTCCAGTAGCCATTGATCTTGTTTGATTGAATCTTGATCATCGTCACACCGAAATTGATTGTCTTCAAAGATATACTTGAATATATCATCGGGTTCCAATTCAAATGCCCGAAGGCTATAGGAAATCGCACTAATGGCGAATACTGCATGACATAGAACATCCATGAGATATCAATAAAACTAAAAACCAAAACAAACCCTAAAACCTAAAATCACAAATAATGTGATTTTTTACACAAACCCAAATCTACTCGGAAAATCTGATATCTCAGATAAATCCGAGCAAATCTAGGCTTGGAGATGGAGAAGAAAGAAGAAAAGAAGTTTTAGAAAATTATTTTAAAAATACGGTTATGCAAGGAAGAGAGGGAAATTCACATTACTCGTGTCGGACGCAGGATGTGCGTGGGACGCTGACACGACGCGTGTCCGACGCACCAATGTGCGCGTCCTGCGCGCGTCTGGTTTGGACGCACTGATGACTCGGGTTTGAAGCGTTTTTTTTTTTTTTTTCATTTTCATTTAAACGTCTTCCTTTATTTCTATTATTATTAACTAAATGAAGAAAGACAAACATTGAGATCAATCATTTAGGTCTTTATTAGGGTTTTGTAATTGAAAATTACATCACGTATACCCTTGGTTGGGCATTTGTTGTTTTAAGAATGCATTTTGATTGTGCCCGTGCCATATGTTTAATAATGATTGATTGCTTGACCTTCGGCGTGTATAAACAAACGATCTCTTCTTTTCTTTTGAAATTTATACAAATGTAGCATCATTTTCTAATTTTTAGGATAGAAACACTTGACTTTACCGTATAAATACATGGTTATATATATAAATAAAATATGTATATATGTGTCCGCGTACTAGTTTTTTGAGAAATTTGTAGTGTCCGCGGCAGTATCGTGTCGTGTCGTGTCCGCGTCTATGCGTCCGTGTCTGTGCAACCCAGCACCGAACTAAGTAGAGATATCGATAAATATTTTTTTTTAATGGAATTCAATTAAACTAGTTGGGACGCCTGTGCTCTGCACGGGCCCAAATATTACGCTGAGAATAAGTATGTTTTGGTTGCGGGTGTAATTTTTGGGACACATAAATGAAGTTTGGAACAACTAGTTTGCAAAATGCTAAAAATGATAATATTATAAGTAGCTTGCAAAATTTATATCTAAAAATAATCTAAAGTTAGTGAAATGGTAAAATTGATTAAAAATAAATGTAACACCAAAAGAATTCATTGTAGTCCTTCAAGACTCGTTGTTAGGCGCTATGCATTTATCGCTATCTAGTCTCTTTTGGTATCCTTATTTTATCATCTGATATGTTTAGGTATTCTTGTATGATACCATGCTGGCTGTAAGGATACGCAAGCTCTTCAACGCTATTTGACTTGTCAAGCGATAGTCAAGAGACGATCTAACCGTTAATAACTCGAATAGCTCAACACAAACGTTGATTAATATAAATTAATCTAACAATAATTTAGATTCGAAATTAGTATCATTGGATACACCTCGAAAAGATACGTGGAATGGACTACTCGAACGCGTCATTCGGATACCAGACGAAGAAAATATCATTTGAATTGTGTAAAGGGTAAATTGGTCTTTTTGCAGCTCAACTGTGTGGGCAGCCCTTACCCAATTGCTGGGTGCCTTAATAATTCTAGTCAACCTTATCTCCAAGTCGAGTAGATAAGCTCGATCCCTCTTTTCTCTTTCATTCTTATTTCTTCTTTTCTCTTATTCTTTCTTCTTCTTTTTTCCTCTCTTTGTTTTCTCTTCTACAGAAATTTCGAGAGATGAGATTGATGTTGGGTTGAAATTAAATCAAACAATGAAACTTGATAGATGAAGAAGGAGATAATGTGTCTGTGAATTGAGAGAAAGAAGATGATGTTGTGGTGAATCGTGAAGATGAACTGAATTAGGGTTTCTGGAGTTGGTTTTGAATTTGTGTAAAGTTGAGGAGGAGATCGAATCAAGAAGAGGAAGATCAAGGATGGGTTGATGATAGTGAAGATTTTGGTGTAGTTGTTTTCAACTCAACGAAAAAGGTAAATCATGGGTTAAATTAGGGTTTCTAATTTATTGAAATTTATGTATGAAATTGTTATGATTTGATTGATTATAGATTGGATTTGTCTTTAATTTGAGGTGGATTCGATTGCATGTGAGTTAATTTATGTAACACCCCGAGTTCCGAACCAGGGTCAAACCCATATGAAGATCCGAACTCGAAGCGTTACGGGTCGGAAAGAGGCAAAAAAAAAAATATTTTCTATAATGATTTCACTAAGCTTAGAGAATTATTTTTATACATGAGTTTAATTAATTATATAAATACATTAACAACATTCTCAATAAAATGTAAAAATCAAATTACACTTCAAATAATAAAAACAACTCGGTCAACAAGTCCATCTAATTTTTAAGTTCCTCTTCCACCATTTAAGAAAGCTGCAAAAAATGTCAATTGGGGTGAGTTGACGGCTCAATAGGCATACTTTCCCATCCTCTAAAAACATACAAACATCTCAACAAATTAAATTAAATACAGTATTCATTTAAAAATTTTGTTTATAATTTCACAATAAATTGTACTACCTCCGTTTCTGGAAAAGTGTTAGGAGTATATAATATTGAACCGTTTAGTCTCTCTAATTTAGTCTACATTTTTCATTCCAAAAGATATAATAAAAACTTCATACATTTAATTCTCTTTCAAACATGCACTACTTCATAAATCATACAAGGGTTTAAGGTTAATAAATTCTACTTTAATAAATTTATTTATTTATTCAAGTTTCTTATAATTTCCAAGTTCAAACATCCTAAGCATTATTTTATAATGATATCTTATCTTATATTATCTTATCTTATACTATAATAAAGAAAAGGGGGAGTTTTCGATAGGAGCACTCTTTTTACATGGATCTTGAAATTACCCGGATACCCTTATCATAATTCTACCCTAGCGAGAAACATTGAACCCCCTTACGACATTTTTCCTTCCATTCTCTTCCTAATCTAACAGGCGCAGGCTCAAATCGACGAACTTCCCCTCAGACAAGGAAAATCCCTAACCTCACCCACCGAAATTGTGAAGCATAATTCAGGATAATTCAGAAGGAAACTGTAAGTATGCTGTCAAATTGGTTTTTATTGTTTTCTTCTGTTGCAGTTACAAATTTTGCTCAATCGATCCTTTATATTTCTGGAATTTGGTTTGAGTTATTTGTGTTTGTGAAATGTTGGATTCCTAATTTGTTTTGATTTTTTTTAATTCCATTAGTACTGAAGATTTAGTCATGTTTTTATTTATCAATTTCGTTGTTTATATTAATTCCTAACTGTAGTACGACAATTAGGTAAGAATTTAGTCATCTTTAATATTATCAAATATGGAGTAATACATGTTTCGGGTTCAATCCAGTTTGGTGAGTGGGAAGTAGTAATCTTATGAGCAATTTAAGTTGGTTACGAGAATTAAAAAAAAACATACACTGTGTCATAATTGAGTGTATTTTCTTAATTCTAGCTCCTTAGTTACACATTAGTTCAGTGTTTTATTGTTGTATTTGGATCTGAAGGTGGAGGTTCAAAATTGTACTGCAGAATTCTCACTTAAAATGGTGCCACTTTAATCCGTCTCTTATGCGGAATTTGATTATAGTGGTGTTAGGTCGATTAGCTATTCTTATCTGAACAATCACGTTGATCAGCTTGCTTAAATTAGAGGATGTAGGTGCAACTGCAATTTACAGAATGACTTAACCAATGGGTATCATAATCTAAACCATCATTGCACTTTCATCATTTTCACTGTCTTCTTTCTAATTAGGTCTGTGCCTACTTTTGGGATCTTAATATATTACTATCCCAATAAGTAATGTATATCTATGAGTTAATTAATTGTTATTGCAGAAGTTGTCTGCAAACATGTATTTAGCATAAGTTGGTTAATTATGGAGATGGATGAGCTAATTAATTTTTTGTTTGCAGAGTACCTGTAATGTGTCCATTGATGGTAATGATTTGATTGGTACAGCTCTCTCGAACATGACTATAGCAATGACATTGGAATGTGAAGTCTTAGTCCTATAAGAAGTAACCCAAAGAAAAGTAAGTATAAGTCTTCTATTATGCACAAAGTACTCTTTTATTACGCTGCTCTATGACAATAACGAGACATAAGGCATATTTATCAATGCCAATGGATTCATTACCACTACAACAAAAACTATAACCAAAAGACAGTAGGCATATATATATAGACATCCATTTAGTGAAATTTATCCATGGGTTCAAGAGCATGCTTTGTTTAGTAATAATGGTAGTGCAAGAAAATTTCTATTGAGTTGATGTTGCGGACGGAAGGAGTTTCGGTATTACATCAAGGTGTAATGAAAATGTTGCTCCCTTTGTAGCCATTCATAGTTTTGGACTAATGTAGAGAGGTTATTTGTTAGTGCAAGAAGTGATGAGGATGAAATGCACTTACCGACTTACACAATAGTACTTTTGAAGGAGAAGCTATCTTATGGATATCTTGGTTTTGTGACATAAATCCTATCGAGGCTTGGCTGCGGGGCGCTTGGTTTTTGAATGATTAAGAGTGGTAATCAATGTTAGGCTAATTTGAGAGGCAAAATCTTTTATTGTCATTTTACTTTATTTTTGTAATTTTTTTTTTTGATGTTTTCATCTTCAGATGTCGATCTCAACGTATGTAATATGTTAAGAGTCACGGTTAGGTGCGACGGTGCATTTTTCTGTAGAAATGACATCTCATGGGTCACACCGTCGTCAATTAGGCCAATACAAGCTTACATTCAATGTTAAATTGAAACTAGCTTTCATTAATAACAACCATTGGAAATAGTTCTAAGGTGGCATTCTTTAGATGATTCATGACAGTAGATTCACCTTTTGCGTCTCTTCCTGGCCACGAGCCATAAGGCTGATCAACTTCATATTTCTCTGATTCATTTTTTGTCTTTTCTTTTTTTGTGCATTTTCTGCCTATGTATGATTTTTAATTTATAGAAGAGTAAATACTATTAGTGTAAATAAGAGCAAATAATGCACAAAAAGTTAAATTACTACTATAGAAATCGAGGATAAAAATGAAATGTATTAAAGGATGAAACGGCACTCGCATCGCGCGTGCTTATTTCCTAGTACTTAATAGTTATTATATTGGTTAACTAACTACTTGATTAAATATATATATTGGATTTTAATATAGGGGAATTTTTTTTGTAGTCCATTTCTGAGTTTTTTTATATATGAAACCCATCATTATAATTCCATATATGAAGAACCCATATTTATTTATAAGTAGAAGTTGATTACACAAATAACCTTTTACTGAGAATTAATTTGTTATTTTTTAATGCAAAAAATAAATAAAATTGTTGTAACAAATTATAATCCCTAAAAAAACTCCTTTGATTTCTATTGAATAATTCCCTCCTAAAATATCTCCCTAATCACGTTATTTGTTTCTCTCTTAAAAAACGGTTTACCCCAGTTTATTAATATTAGCCCTAAAAATCCTCCACCTCCCTAAAAAAACTCCGTGAAAAATCCTAAAATAACTCATCTATTCCACTTTGACGGTAAAAATTCCTGAAATAACTCATTTTTACTTTTTGACCGTGAAAATTAGAATCTTCACAATTTATTGATAATCTCCATTTTCAAAGTTTGGGTTGATAATCCTATTTTTCACAATATAGTGATAATCCCCATTTTCAAGATTGTATTTGTGAAGTGATAATGATATTTTTTAGGGCTAGATTTGGGGAAAATTGTAAATATCACAGCTAAATGGGGATTCTAGTTTGCTAAATTAGTGATAATAACGATTTTTTTGTCTATTATAATCATTCGTGTTTCGTGAAAATCGCAATTATCACTATGAAAATTGCAATTTTCACCCAAAACGCAGGTGATAAATATAACTAAACTAGAAAATTACGTATAAAAGTATAAAATAATTTTTCATAAGAAATACACAAAGACATAAAAATTGTCCATGGGAATCGAACTCATATTACATGGTTAAAAACAAAGAGCTCTACCATTTGAGCTAAAACAACATGATCATACATACAAAAATTGTGAATGCATAGCTAAACACGACAAATGAACATGCAAGTGTAAAAACATGACCAAAGTGGATAGCCATTAATACAACGTCGCAAGCATGAAGGAATAAGGAACACTGATTCTGTTTCTAGATCCATTTAAAATAAGTGATTATTGGGTTGATCAATTTCTTTTGCTCGAGAAACAGGTGACGGGTTGATAAATTTATTTCTTCTCTTGATAGGGGCACATATGGACTTGTTGGCGAAAGGAGTAGACATCATGTAATCTGCAAAGTTAGCTGTGCGTGAAATACTTCATATATACGCATACCCGAGCACTATTACCGATGGAAACCGTTAATACAATGAAGATCAACAAAAAATACGTATTAAAAACCAGATCTAATAATGGTGATTTATGATGCTAAGAAGGAAAGACTAATTATAATTATGATAGACCGGAAATAATGGAAATAAAATAAAAATCAATGGAATGAGTATAACGGAACAAAACTGAAATCTATTAGTTGGCAAGTCTATTAATCAGCCGTAGAAAAGGGAATTTTTTCTCGTCATCATTAAATTGACTGAAAAATTGTTAAATAAATTAGTTTAGTCAAATTGAATAAAACGGCTAATTTCGTCCTATATAAAATGTGAATATTTAAATTCAATTTGAAACTATTAATCGTAGCCGTAGATCTTGTGTTTTGGGCTACACATATATACTATCTTAATGATGGGTTTTTAGAAGAGGGAGGAACCAAATTTGGGCTCCTCAGAAATTTCCACTTTTAATATATATCTTATACAATTAAAATCGAATGGGCAATAAGAGAGACAAGATCAATTAGGTTACATAATCCGAACCAAAAAATCCCTAATACCGGGTATTACATTCTTACCCCCTTACTTTCTAGCGTTGTTTCTACACTACCAATTTTCCATGGAATCAAGAAATTTTGTCAATCTAATCAAAATTTAGAACACACTTCTCTGTTTATTCTACTTCGAGGAATAGAATCCTTATTCTTTTGCAGTTAATTTCAAATTTTATACAAATTAAGCAAACGACACAACAATCATGCCAAACAATCATGCATATCAATTGGTAGATCTTGTGTTTTGGGCTACACATATATACTATCTTAATGATGGGTTTTTAGAAGAGGGAGGAACCAAATTTGGGCTCCTCAGAAATTTCCACTTTTAATATATATCTTATACCGAATGGGCCGCAATTAGGTTACATAATCCGAACCAAAAATACCGGGTATTACATTCTTACCCCCTTACAAGAAATTTTGTCCTCAAAATTTAGAACACACTTTCTACGTTTTATACAAATTAAGCAAACGACACAACAATCATGCCAAACAATCATGCATATCAATTCAGTTGAAATTCATTTATTTATTGTTATTAATTTTTTTTTCTAGTCACATGCAAGATCTAAAGCATAGAGCTCTGATACCAACTTGTAACACCCCGAGTTCCGGACCAGGGTCAAACCCATATGAAGATCCGAACTCGAAGCGTTACGGGTGGGAAAGAGGCAAAAAGTTTTTATTTTCTATAATGATTTCACTAAGCTTGGAGAATTATTTTTATACATGAGTTTAATTAATTATATAAATACATAAACAAATTTTCTCAATAAAATGTAAAAATCAAATTACACATCAAATAATAAAAACAACACGGTCAACAAGTGCATCTAATTTTTAAGTTCCTCTTCCACCATTTAAGAAATCTGCAAAAAATGTCAATTGGGGTGAGTTGACAGCTCAATAGGCATACTTTCCCATCCTCTAAAAACATACAAACATCTCAACAAATTAAATTAAATATTCATTTAACAATTTTGTTTATAATTTCACAATACCCAAAATAATTCTGAATTATTATTTAATTCATTTTGGTTTATGAGTTCACGGTACGAATGTCCTTGGTTCGTACACCCACCAATCGTTTCTCGGCACGGACAGCCTCCATCGATGGTCAGGAACAAAAGTTCCTATGTGGATCATACCCATCTGCTCTCAAGGATCATTACCCTTTTTCGTTATCTGGCACGAAAAATCGCCATTGATGGTCAGGAAACACAAGTTCCTACTGGGGATCATTATCCATTTAAATCTCGGGGATCATTACCCGCACGTAAACTCTTCCTTTTGTACATTGTTTTTACAATTAACTTAGTTAATCTTTCCAATTTAGTTTTTAGATCATTCATATTATCAAAACAACAATTATACATAATTACTCAACTTGATTCAAAATATAACATAAGAAGAAGTCATTAGTTTCAATCAAAGAAATCACAAGATGAAATAAAAGAAGAAGACACCATTTCCAATCAAAGAAATCACAAACAAATATTTAAAGAAGATGGGTTAGTAAACCTACCTTGATAATTGTTTATCATCTCATAGTTAAACTCCAATGAATTCATTCCACAAAAACCATCTTTCTTCTACTCTTCTTGCATGATGACTTATATATTTATCTAAACTCCTAAGAGTAACATAGTAGGAAAATAAGAGTCTAAAACTAAAATCTACTATTAGCTCAAAAAGGTGTATTTATACACAAAAGTTGATTATTACCCTTTTTAATGCCATTAATAAAAATTAATTATCTTTTTACATCCATGCATATATTTAAGTCTCCAATAAGAAGCTTCTAGTACACAACGTGAGGGAATTGAAAGACTTCTTAAATTCCATTCTATGTAAATAAATTAATATATTAAAATAAAATATTATTCATTAATTACACAAGCATTAGACTCATTGCATTTTATGTTAGGCATTTGTTAACGTGTATACACGTATACACGTTAACCTCCGGGAATCAATAGACTTTTTTATCGGGTCAAACAATTATTTATAGGGATAACCATTAGTCATTTCTTGTTTTACTACACAACAAAATTCCATTATTCTCCTCGTCATAAAAATAAAACAAACTTCCCTGCTTTATGTCTCTCACCCATTTTTATCTTTATCTTCTCCTGTGTTCTTCCCCCAAATAATAAAATTAGAATGAAATTCATAGGCAAACGATTAACAAAAATACTAATGTTTGGTTAATGGATTTGAAACAGTTCTATTGTTAGTTTTATTTGAATTTAAAGTTGCACGATTTTGAAATAGTGCTTGATTTTGCAGACCCTAAGTTTATATTATCAGAAACTTTAGATCTTGATTGAAATTTTATATCATCATATTGAAAATCGCCCAATTGATAAAAACCCAAAACCTAATTTTCCCCTGAAATAAATTCTTATTGATTAAATAGAAAATAAGTCGAATTATTAGTATAGCAGGATAAAATCATATCAGATTTTTCTGAAGATATAGTAGTTTAATTAGATGGTCAATGAATATTTAAATTGTTTGAGAAAAATTCGCGATGTGATTAATCATCAGAAGAAGAAGATAGATGGAAAGATAGTTAAAATAGACAAGAGGTAGATAATCCTCTCGAAGAAGATAAATGGAATGAAGAAGATGAAAAGGGAAAGTTACAAAGACAAAGAGAAAGCCTGTCACGTTTTTCTGCCATAATTAATAAACATATAGGGGTATTAGTGGAACATTAGTCTCGTTGTCAGAGATAGTTAGGGTACTAATATTCTACTAATATATTTGACAACAAGCTTGAGATAGGAACACTTATGAGTTCGACCGAGCAATGCTCTAACATATAGTATGCTATTACTCACTAAAACCCGGCACCACCACAAAACTGTATGATATCATATTTTTTTCTCCACCACCACCCCGTGGAAGAACCAAGGGTTGACTAACCTGGCTCTAGCCCCCTTTTAAATTCTAATAACTACATAAAAATCTATAATTTAATCCTATAAATAATCATGCTAAAAACAGTCAACCACATCTTTCACAATACAATGTTATCCGTGTTGTAACAACACAAACCTAATATTTTCCACCACTACTCACCAGCACACACCGCCACTACTTCCACCACCACCACCACCAGGGCGGAGCCAGAATTTTGAGAAAGAGGGAGCAAAAAAGTTTGGAAAGTTGGAGACGGGTGCAAAATAGATTGTGTAGACATTTGTTGACATAAGGACCACAAATAATTTCAGTTTGGCTTGGCTCCGCCCCTGACCATCATAAATGTTTCCGCCTCCACCACTTTATAAGAACCGCCATCGTTTTCACTACCGCCACAAATTTTTATTGATATTATTTTTATTTTTATCAAAATTATTTATTAATGGAAATAAATATTTATTAAATAAATTAAGGGAACATTTATAATTAAGAAATAATAATAATTTATTATGAGCAATTAGTGAAATATTAATTAATTAATAAAATACTTTATAATGAGAAAAATTAATAGATCTTTATTGTGAGCAATTAGTGAAACACTAATTAATAAAGCACTTATAGTATTTAAGGTGAACAAACCACAGTCGTAGATTTATTTTCTTCCTAGACAAATCTTGGATGCTCTTCATCTAGCCTAACTTAACAAACTGTGCTTTGTATTCTAGATGGAAGTTCTCGTTTTTTCCCAAAGGTTTTCGTTTAAGATTTTCATCTTTTTTCCCCAAAGATCTTCGCCTTTTTTTTAGTATCCGCTATATATGCTGTTTTAGTTGCAGCCAATTCGAAGGCTTGGATTTTATTAAAATATGTAAACGTGGTGTAATAAAATCTCAACCCTACCGACCAATATGGAGCATTAGATCGTGTCAATCCTATTAAAAATTAACAGTCACGAAATTAGAGGGTATAACTTGTTGTTCAGCCAATTAGGAGCAAAGGTTCCGTTGACCGGCCAATGGGAGAGGAGGTTAGCGCAACTTTCAATGTGGACGTGCAGTGAGAGATGTAATGGGGTGTTTAGGTTATTGATTTGAAAAGTAAAGGAAAAATCCAAACCAGGAAGTGCTGGAAGGCTATTGATTTTGTTGATGTTTCAATAAACTGGTCTTATGCAGGATAAATGTATATGTATTCGGAACACTGACCCTTTTTTGATGTAAACAAGAATTATATTAATCAAGAAATATAGTACATCATATTTAGAATCTCATTTTTATCAAAAATATTGGAAATAACACTAGATTTTAGAACCCTGTGCTGAATGTGAGAGAATTTGTGCCGAAGATACTTTACTCGAGCTTCTTTTGCTATGTGGTCCGCTGCAGAGTTATATTTCCTGTTTATATACTTTACCTGGGCTTGCGGAAGTTTCTTTAGTATTGAGATCACTTCTTGTATGGTATTATCCGCAGTCCAAGGAGAGTCTTTGCAAGACTTGTTGATCGTCTCCGCCAAAGTTTTACAGTCCGTTATTATTGAGACTGTGGATAATATATTTTTACTTAACCATGAAGATGCCTTTAGTAAAGCTTTTGATTTTGCATGAAAGGCTGAGGAGGCCCACTCCGAACCAGCTTCAATATACATAAATGTTTCGCTATCTACAGAATAAAGTAAAAAAGCATATCCCATGGTCGAATCATCTTTTTTGAAAGCCGCATCAATAAATATTATCCAATCCGAAGATAGGTTAGACCATTTCTCTTTGGGGTCATTTCTTCTTTCTATCTTCATAAAATTTTGGACCCTTGCCTGATTATTTTGGTTTAGAAATTTCTTGATTTGCTCTATAAGGTGAATCGGGTTCGGGTTCATTTCCTCAAAAATTACCGAACATCTATGCTTCCAAATGAACCAGGATATAGTAGCTATTTTATCCGATAGTTGATTGAAATCTTGGTCCGTGATCCAATCTTTTATCCAATTTTCTATGGAATCCGAAGTAATTCTAGCATTCACCGCTTCTAGAGAAAGACCAAACCAAATTGCTCTTGCAAAGGGAAAAAAGAGAAAGAGATGTTGTTCTTATTCTTGCTCTTGGGAATTACACATTGGACACTCTGTATTTATGTCTGAATTATGCGGCCCAAGTCTTGAGTTAGTTGGATGTGCTTTTTGAGCTAATGTCCTGACGAATAATTTTATTCTTGGGATTACTTGGATTTTCCATATTTTTTTCCAGGGAAAGGAGGTTAATGAATTGCTCTATTGATCTTGGTTTATGAGAAAGTTATAAACATTTTTTGTTGAAAAGGTTCCCGAAGGATGATGTTGCCACCTGACTTTGTCTTGTTCTTGTCTTTTTGGATTAATAGCTAGGATTTTCGCTTTTATTTCTAGATCAAAATAAGTATCAAGTTTTTCTTGATCACATGTATCCTCAGGAGTGATGAACTCATTTACCCTCTGCGGAACCGACTCTTGAATATTAATAGGCTGCTGAATGATATCTGTGCCAGGAATCCATTTGTCTTCCCAAATTTTTGTGGAAGCTCCATTTTTTACTTGCCAGATGAAATTGCATTTAATGAGATCTAAACCATTTTTTATACTAGTCCAATCCAAGATAATTTGGAAGATCTAGAGAATTCCATAGGATGAGAGTTTGGGAAATATTTAACTTTGAGAAGTTGAGCCCAAAGTTGATCTTGCTCTGATATTAGACGGCTAGCTTAGTAAGGAGAGCTATGTTAAACTGGTGGGGATTCTTGATTCCAAGACCTCCTTGTGATATAGGCTTGCAGATCCTGGCCCAAGCCCTAATATATCCTCCTTTGGTTTTGGGCTTGTCTTTTTTCCACCAGAGGTCTCCTTGGATTTTGTCCATCTAATCTAGCGTTTCTTTAGGAAGAGCTAGCACTTGCATTTGGTAAGTTGGATAACCTTGAAGAATGGAGCCTTGAAGAGTGGCATAATATTTTTGTAACAGAGGTTCAAAATTTTATTTTCTATTTTTATCGAAGAAGAGAGGAGTTCCCAGATATCTATCATTTTTTTGTCATTAAGGAACTTTTAGAATTCTCGCAATGATTTTCCCATGTTTAGGATGAATTCTAGGACCGAAGTAGATGCCAGATTTCTGTAGATTAACCATCAAAGGAATACTGAGCCTTCACTTTGAAAAATAACTATGCCTCGCTTCATGAGCTGGTTGATGAATAAGTTGAAAGATTTTTTGGATAACAAAAATAGAAAATATTGTCCGTCGATTGAATATGAATGGTTCAGATGAAACCCCTTATGTAGAGCAAGCACCAACCCTATTTCTTCCCCTTCTCCTCCTCCTCAGCTCTTCTGTTCCCTTCAAAGAAGATCGGTGGAATTTCTTCGAACTTTGCCGCTTTTGGAATTGCTACTAGAATGAAGTCATTGTGTATAAATAAATCATTGACCCTGTTTCAATCTCTTAATTCTCTCTTTACATTTCCAGTTTTGAAGATGAGACCATGAAAACTATAGATTACACAAGGTAAACTAAATCTGACCATATTGAATCTTAAGTTAGAGTTTTTGAGTTCGTGTTAGTTGGTGATTATTGTGCTTATTCGAATCACAATTTTTTTCTCTAACGTTTTTATAGGTGACAGAGATTTGACAAACGGCGTAAACCCAATTACTAGGGTATCACAACAGATCTTCGATTTGTTGTGTTGATGAAGATGAGGGAATTCTAAGTTCGTGTTAGTTGGTTAGCAGACTGCGGAATCTGTCGTATTATATTCTTTATTTCTTAAATCATCCCTGAGATGTGCCAAGGAGGATCAGTAGAAGATGTGAAAAACGAAGGATCATTCCAAGCTATGTCCGCCGATGGAAATAGGGAGGGAAAATGGTGAAATCATTATTTACGATTATTGAATAAAAAAATAGGGCTATTGACGAATTAGGGAAAATAAATAGTCAAGGGGTTGCTGTTAGAGCATAGCTCGGTTGAACCCACCAAGCGTTGGTATGTCAAGTTTGGTTGTCATATATTAGTGAAACAAAACTCAATTAAAGAGTTGCTTGGTTATGTAACTAGAGACAACTTCGTATAGGTTAGACTAGAAAGATTGGGATTATGAGACATACAAGTATTACTCGAAGACTTGAAGAATGTGAAGAAGTAACAAGCTACAACGATGACATCATCCTTCCTCTTGAGGTTAGTAATATTTTGACTTGAACTGTTTCATTCCTAACGTATCTTTCAAGTCGTGCTATATTGAAAACATAACTGCGAAGCTGTGAATGATTATACTCTAGTAGTGAGACATGATCACATGATCATAGTATTAAGGAATTAGAATACGAAGTATAACGCTTATCTTTTGAACTTCGTATATTAGACATCGAAATAATCGTATGAATGCTATTGTGATTATGTGTATGGGTAAAGGTGAAGATTTCATCCTAGGAAACAATGTTTACATTTGTTTAAAGGAAGTACATTCATGAACTTGTTTTATGAATCGAAAGGGAAATCGCTAGGCTTATTGGTATTGTTATTCATTGCATATCTTTGGATTGGATTACCAATATGTGTGAATTAGTAGAACCGATCATAACTTGTTATGTATCTTGGTAAAACTAGTCATAGTGCTATTAAAAGATAAAGTTGAAAGCAATAAGAGAAACGAGATCAAGGAATCCTTCTTCGTTGCAAAATAATGAATCAAGTTATGTTCTTTTCCACTTGTTATTAGTCACAGATTATCACCAACCGTAGGATAGCAGTCCGCTTAGCTAGCCCCAAAATCCCTAATTTCACCGAGTAACGGTCCGCTTAGTTATCGATTCTATTCAAAAGAACCACCTTGAGGTCCGCTTACAAGATGTAATTCCCGAGAATGCATTAAGATTTATGAATTTAGGTTTAGTACTAGTAGTTAAACTCGGTTCGCTTGGTTCACTTTCTAGCGTTGTTTCTACACACAATTGCTCCACGGAATCCCTCATGAGGTCTCGTGTTTGCTACTTATGTAAAGAGTCAAGAAACGATTACTTATCTCCTAACTTTCACTAGCTTTAGATTAAACTAACAAATTAATTTAGCATGCATTCTAAACAATCTATCAATCAATCATGAATGTCTTTAAGATCACTCCTATTAGTAAAAACAAACGATAATTATGTGAAAAACCTCAAGATAGAATTAAAACAAAAACTCAAATCATATTAAGAACTAGGAATTCATCCTCAATCAATAAAATTAGCTACTCATGTGAAGAAGTTCACACAAAGAATAAGAAAAGAAAAGTGTTGTGTGTGTAGAGATGTGTGTAGAAGTTGTAGAAAACTTCTCTATTTATAGGCTTCAATATTCTCCATGTCTTCTAAGGATTAGAATCCTTTTCCTTTTGCAATTCAATTTCCAAATCAAGCTTTTCTCAACTCTTCCACCTTCTCTTTCCAAATTTGAGTCCAATTCTCCATCCAATTCCTAGCCCAAGTCTTCATACCCATGAGAGAAGTCCATAGAAAGTTACGGAATTTTGCTCGCCGAAAAGCGGGATTATGGCCGGAATTTGGCCGAAAACGTCACCGCCCAGCCACACTGGAAATTTCTCCGTCGAGAGAATATTCGACGAATATTCGTCCGGTCCATCGTTAGGACTAACGGTCAAACAGGTCAGCAAATCGGGTCAACGGTTAGTCAACGGTCAAGGTAGAAGAGAGTCGGCCAATGAGTCGGTGATCGACTCGGTCTTAGCCATTGAGTCATCGAAGTCAACTCGAGTCAACTAAGTCGGTTGACCCGAGTCGATCCGAGCCGGCTGTTGCAACCAATGTAGTGCTTCCAACATCTTGGCTAAGTATCTTGCGACCATAATGGCTCTCTACCATTTCGATTCGAGCTCTCTCTCAATCGCAACACACAGTATCCATTCTACCACCTGAGCACAAACACCACAGGCCAACCATTGCATCAATTCCATCCAACTCCACCACACTCTGCAATCAATCCTGCAACTCCCATTTGCATATATCAGCACTTGCTCTTACAGCTCCATCTTCTCTGGAAACAACATCCAATCTTCAGTTCAAAGCAATGGCAGCCATCTGCTTTAACATCAGTCAGCCCAAGCATCATCCCCTCCATCAGTTTGCCTGACCTGCTCTGCCACAGCTGTAACATCCACCATCAGCTGAGAATATCACAGGCACCTTTGCCTAAAGCCCATTTGCCTTAGCTCCATGATATCCATCTAGTTCACAAAGATCTCAAGTCATCTCTGCAATTTCATGGCTTGATCAAGCAATGGTACCTTTCAGGATCCACCACCAGCAATGAGTGCACCGAGCACCGGCTCTATCTAAGCTGCACCCGACCCAATGCCATCACCACAATTTCGCCATCATTTCTTTGCTAACCCCTTTTCGCCTCGAGCCGGACCCGGTGGCAATGACACCATTCTGCGCATCTTAAGCATCACTTGCACTGCAATCGAGCCATGGCATCTCCATCAGAACCCATTATTTCCACCACCACCCTCATTGTGTGCCTAACTCATTCCCAGCAAAACTGCCAATTCCTTTCACAAACTAAGACCCATTGTCTCTAGCTCATCACTGCCATTGGCATCAATCTCCAGCCTGCACCTGCTATACTCATTCCATGCCTGCCTTCAACATTAGCAACAAACCCATTCAGCTCCAGATACTTTAATTCATTACAAGGCTCAATTTCTCCACTTTCATCAAACCCTAACTCCAACTGCTCTTTCTTAGACCCCATCCGAGCTCAATTTCAACTCAATCCACTGAATTCACTTCCCGGCGGACAACATCAATTCCCTTCTCTTCTTCATTCAGCTTCTCACCTTGAACCCATGAATTTCTCCTTCTTCATCTGCTGTAGCTTTACTTCTTGAATCCATGAAAATCATCAGCTCCATTATCACTAGAACCTCAATCTCGACATCACTAATCAAATCAAACCCTAGCTCAGTTTTAACAACTTCAATCCCCTGAGACCCAATAGCAAACCCATTTCTCCTCTCTGTGTAATCAACATACATCATAAGACCAATTCATCTTACCGACTCCTAGCAATTGGTAACAGTCAACACAACTGCCAGTTCTCCATCAACTTCTCTCACCATAAGCTGAGCACCATCGAAACAACACCCATCTAATCATCTCCCTGTATCTCTCGATTCAGCTTCTTCTCTGTGTTCTTCTCTAAATCTCTTCAACAAAGACTCAACTCGGTTCTTGAACAAATCAATAGCGAAGAACGTTGCTTCTTCCTGAGCTTCTCTGCGTATCATCGATGGAAGTTTAACTTCTCACTTTCTCGATCGACACCAAGAACCCATTGTTCTTCACCATCAGCTCTCGATTCAATAGCGAACCCTAATTAATCACCAACAATTACAGCTTCTCGATTTTAAACTCAGACTCAAATTCCTCCCAAGTCTCTGAGTTCGATCTCTCTTTATCTCGCGATTTAACCAGCAGCAATGGCTGCTCTCTTTCAGGTGGAGCTCGTTTTTCAGATTCAGGGAAAATGATTGAGAAGAAACAATCTTCTCGATGTAATAAAAACTGGGGTGGATTTGGAATTCGGGTTTGGATCCGGGTCGGGTCAAAATGGATCAGGCTTGGTTAGGGTATGAGTGGATGGGCTTAGGTATGGGTGGATGGGCTTACCTACCATAAGTATACCCCAATTGTACTATTCTCACTCCCTTCTTTTGGATAAGGGACACCTCTTTGACCTCCCCTTAACCTTGGCTGGACTCCATATAGTATTCCCTCCTTGGTGAAATGACATTTTTGCCCTTTTGGCTCAAATTGGGTGCTTTCTTCTTCTTTTCCTCCATGCGACTCCAAAGTAGCTATAAAACTCAAAACAAGCGTAAAATACATAATTTACAAGAAAAATAGCAAAGAAAGCATAAACTACTAGATAGTAAATTAGGTGTATTCTACACCTATCAAATTCCCCACACTTAGACTTTGCTAGTCCTCGAGCAAATCAAACTAAAAACTCACAACTTCAAAGCGTTCAAGCGTCACAAGCATCCAAAGAGTTATGAGGACATAGAATTTCTGCATGCTAGTAATAAGAAGTTAGAAATACTAAAGAACATATTCTCATTCTTAAATGTTGAGTGAGAAATAACCACACCATAATGAGAGAATGCGTGTTTGAGAAACGATCAATAAGCATTTCGCCTCGACTTCGCCTCACCAAATAGGATTTTATGATAATTGCACTCAAAAAGACAGACTTTTTATGGTTCTCACATGTGTGCAGGTAGGAATGAAGATAGAAATCATCTGCATCACGTTGAATGGTGGGAAGGATAACTTCCGAAATTTTGAAAAAAACCACATCTTTTAATATTTTGAAAAACCATTTTTCTGACGATCTCTACGAAAGGAAATCAACCATTATTATCGAGGATGAGATTACTTACTCACCTTCACATCCGATCGCCAATTATGATAACACCACTCTCACGGCATCCAATAGAAACGTCTTCCGCTCCTCGTCTTGATCTTCATAGTCTTCGTCTTCGGTTTCAACTATTGATGATAAACCCTTGCATTTCATAGATCCTTAACAATTCTTAACTCTTTTCCTTGAAATCCTTGTCGCTTGAAACTTCCTTATATATTTTCCTTCCCCACGGCTAATAAAAATAAGAACAAATATTTCTCTTGTGTTTTTCTTTTTTTTTTTTTTTTTTTTTTTTTTTTTTTGTGAAACAAGAGAAATAAAATACAAAAAATAAACCATGGCCGTGGGAGAAGTATTTTACCACTTGATTCTTCACAACTTGTATCGTCTTGAAATCATAAACTTCAAAAATTCTCACCTTTTGATTTTTCTTCGCTTTCATGAATAAGTCTTCATACTTGGATATAAAATTACCTCATTGTAGTGTAAGTCTTCAACATATATGTAACATCCGCTCTTTGTATGTTGCTTTACTTGTATTTGAAATTTGCTATTTTTCTCGTTTTGTTGCTTATAAACCTTAAACTTTTCCAACTTTCCTTGTAGATTTTGATATCGCTCCTTGTTGATGATGAGAGTGTTTCTATGGATCCGTTGTTGTTGAGAGAGAGAATGGTGCTAACTGCAAATCGAACTACAAGAAGGAAGCTTTCATCTATGGACGTCACCCTCATGATTGACAAAAATTAGCACTCAAGAGATCAAAGAGTAGTGCTTTTATTGGTGGGAGGTTGGGTAGCTCACCATTCTACCCGGAATTAACTTACGGTGACACACACTCAAAAGAAGCTCTTTAGTAGATGGAAGATTTCTGGTCGGTGCCTCACATGATATGAATACGGGTAGTCTCCACTAATGATTGATCAGCAACTCTAATAACGCCCTTCTCCCTGCACCAAATTTGCATCACCGGCATGATTAAATCCATTATTTAACACTCTAACAAGCAAGAAATCCGAATGTAGTTCTCTAACATTTCCAAGTTCAATTATGTCGGTCAAAATCTCTATGTAAACATACCTAGAAGTATGCTAGTGACTCTAAAATCTTTAAAAGTTGGAATTTTTTAAAAAAAAATTTTTTTTTTTTAAATTTTTTTTTTTTTTTTTAAATTTTTGTTTTAAAAACATGCTTAACCACTCCCCCACACTTAAACCTTACATTGTCCTCAATGTAATTGAATCCTCCTAGTAAAGTCAAGGTGGGAAATTTTAACATGATAAGAAATAAGAAAAAGAAATAACAAAAAGCAAAAAGATAAGAAATACAAAACCTATGGGTTGCCTCCCATTAAGCGCTTGTTTTAAAGTCGACGGCCCGACTTGGCTCTTGAATGATTCATTCCCCATATACTAACAATCTGAAAATTTGAGGATCCACCCATAATACCTGTTTTGCAAACAATAACTCCATACAAATATTAGCACAAGAAAACAATAGTGAAATTATCGCTCGATAGAAATTTCCCCCACACTTATTCTCGTCCACACTCGGAAGTGTATAAAGAACATAGAATTAGGAACTTCCATGTATTCCTCTTGGCAAACCTGCATAGTGTTAGCATCAAGTGTTTCCAATGGTGGATATTTAGAAACAAAATCATCCAAAAATACTTTGAAGCACATACATTCAAACCAATAAGAGGTAAAGGAGAAGAATCAATAGGCAAAGGGTTAGACAAACCTTTCAAAAATTCTTGTATTATAGAATCCTCTTCATCCTTAAAAAATTCGAGTGAATTACTTACCTCTTGTATATCGTGGTCCTCTATTAAACCTTGCAACCATTCTTCGTCGTTTTCTACCTTAACCATAGTCTCGGTATCATCATAATCATTAGCAAGTTCAATTGGGTCTTCCACAAAATCAATGAATGTGGTTTCATCCTCTATAATCATCTCTTCAACATTCTCATCATCGGAAGCGGGCCATTCTTCCCTCATATAATCTTCCTCGGTATAAATTGTAAGATCTTCTTGTGAGGGTGTTACTTTGTTTACAATAATAGGTAAGTGATATCCAAACTCCTCCTTTTGAATAGGTGAAGGATCGTTATTATGATCCGGAGTTGAAATAGCTTCCTCATTGTTGCAACGTTCATACACTTCCGCGGACTCCCATCTTTCCCGAAGAAATTTTTTCCAAGCACTAAGTGCATCCTCCTCAAGCTCTACCTCTTGAATAGGTGATTGATCATTATTAAGATCAAGGCTTGAGTAATCTACACTAAGCGTCATCAAAAGTTTCCAAAGGTTGGTCCTTTTCAACACAATCATCTTCATTGTCGGACTCACCATAATAAGAATCTTCATCGGTTTCATAACCTTTATCCCGACGTCGTTTAAGTTCCATATGAATAGTCCTACTAATTTACTGCGACAAGCTCTTCCGAGTCTCCATCATCTTCCAATTTGTATAATTTAAATCAAGTTTCACGACGTTCACACGCTTACCACCGTTAGACGGCATCTCCTCTTTTGGAAAAAGTGAAGGAAAAACACGATGAAGAGGAGTATATTCCAAATTCTCTGTACGCACATTACTAGAAAACAAATTGTTAGATGCATAACTATCCTTCCATCCGTGTGTTTGTCTACTTACATACCCGTCATAAGGTTGTTGATATGTATGAGAACATCCATAAGGTTCTATAGGAAATTTATCATAGCCAAAATATTGGTTTTGATTGTATCCTAAGGATGGTTGGAATTTGTCATAATGTTGAGGTTGAAAACCGTATTGATTGTTGTAATATGCTTGCTCTTGTCCACCATACATTGGAAAACCGATACACGAATACGATTCAAAAACTAAGTTAGATACGGAATAGAATCCAACAAAGCAAGAATAAAGCAAAAAGCAAAATAAAAACAACTAAAATCATCCATTTGCTCCCCCGGCAGCGGCGCCAAAATTTGATGCGTGTCGTAACCACAACAAATTAATTAATACTTTACTACCTAATTAACTAGTAATATAGGGCAGTCAAGGTCGATCCCACGAGGAGCACGAGATTCTAGTTGTAAAAGTTGTCACGAAAGGGGTGTAAAAAAACAAAATAAAATAAACAAAGCAATTAAAAGATAAAGTTGAAAGCAATAAGAGAAACGAGATCAAGGAATCCTTCTTCGTTGCAAAATAATGAATCAAGTTATGTTCTTTTCCACTTGTTATTAGTCACAGATTATCACCAACTGTAGGATAGCGAGGTCCGCTTAGCTAGCCCCAAAATCCCTAATTTCAGCGAGTAACGGTCCGCTTAGTTATCGATTCTATTCAAAAGAACCACCTTGAGGTCCGCTTACAAGATGTAATTCCCGAATGCATTAAGATTTATGAATTTAGGTTTAGTACTAGTAGTTAAACTCGGTTCGCTTGGTTCACTTTCTAGCGTTGTTTCTACACACAATTGCTCCACGGAATCCTCCGCAAGGTCTCGTGTTTGCTACTTATGTAAAGAGTCAAGAAACGATTACTTATCTCCTAACTTTCACTAGCTTTAGATTAAACTAACAAATTAATTTAGCATGCATTCTAAACAATCTATCAATCAATCATGAATGTCTTTAAGATCACTCCTATTAGTAAAAACAAACGATAATTATGTGAAAAACCTCAAGATAGAATTAAAACAAAAACTCAAATCATATTAAGAACTAGGAATTCATCCTCAATCAATAAAATTAGCTACTCATGTGAAGAAGTTCACACAAAGAATAAGAAAAGAAAAAGTGTTGTGTGTGTAGAGATGTGTGTAGAGAGGTGTAGAAAACTTCTCTATTTATAGGCTTCAATATTCTCCATGTCTTCTAAGGATTAGAATCCTTTTCCTTTTGCAATTCAATTTCCAAATCAAGCTTTTCTCAACTCTTCCACCTTCTCTTTCCAAATTTGAGTCCAATTCTCCATCCAATTCCCTAGCCCAAGTCTTCATACCCATGAGAGAAGTCCATAGAAAGTTACTGGAATTTTGCTCGTGGAAAAGCGGGATTATGGCCCAGCCGGAAAACGTCACCGCCGGCCACCTGGAAATTTCTCCGTCGAGAGAATATTCGACGGAATATTCCGTCCGGTCCACCGTTAGGACTAACGGTCAAACGGGTCAACCGTCAGTCAACAGTTAGTCAACAGTCAAGGTAGAAGAGAGTCAGCCAATGAGTCAGCTGATCTGACTCGGTCTTAGCCGGCTGAGTCACTGAGTCAACTCGGAGTCAACTAAGTCAGTTGACCTAGTCGATCCGAGAGTCATTTGCAACCAATGTAGTGCTTCCGGCCATCTTGGCTAAGTATCTTGCGGCCATAATGGCTCTCTACCATTTCGATTCGGCTCTCTCTCCAACCGCAACACACGGTATCCATTCTACCACCTGAGCACAAACACCACAGGCCAACCATTGCATCAATTCCATCCAACTCCACCACACTCTGCAATCAATCCTGCAACTCCCATTTGCATATATCAGCACTTGCTCTTACAGCTCCATCTTCTCTGGAAACAACATCCAATCTTCAGTTCAAAGCAATGGCGGCCATCTGCTTTAACATCGATCGGCCAAGCATCATCCCCTCCATCGGTTTGCGACTGCTCTGCCCACACTTTGTAACATCCACCATCAGCTGAGAATATCACAGGCACCTTTGCCTAAAGCCCATTTGCCTTAGCTCCATGATATCCATCTAGTTCACAGCATCTCAAGTCATCTCTGCAATTTCATGGCTTGACTGCAATGGTACCTGCTCAGGATCCACCACCTGCAATGAGTGCACTGAGCACCAGCTCTATCTAAGCTGCACCAGCCAATGCCATCACCACAATTTCTGCCATCATTTCTTTGCTAACCCCTTTACGCCTCGAGCCGGACCGGCTAAAAGCAGCGACTAGTTCTCGCATCTTAAGCATCACTTGCTGCAATCGAGCCATGGCATCTCCATCAGAACCCATTATTTCCACCACCACCCTCATTGTGTGCCTAACTCATTCCCAGCAAAACTGCCAATTCCTTTCACAAACTAAGACCCATTGTCTCTAGCTCATCACCGCCATTGGCATCAATCTCCAAACCTGCACTTTTTATACTCATTCCATGCCTGCCTTCAACATTAGCAACAAACCCATTCAGCTCCAGATACTTTAATTCATTACAAGGCTCAATTTCTCCACTTTCATCAAACCCTAACTCCAACTGCTCTTTCTTAGACCCCATCCGAGCTCAATTTCAACTCAATCCACTGAATTCACTTCCAGCAGCAACATCAATTCCCTTCTCTTCTTCAATTCAGCTTCTCAGCTGAACCCATGAATTTCTCCTTCTTCATCTGCTGTAGCTTTACTTCTTGAATCCATGAAAATCATCAGCTCCATTATCACTAGAACCTCAATCTCGACATCACTAATCAAATCAAACCCTAGCTCAGTTTTAACAACTTCAATCCCCTGAGACCCAACAGCAAACCCATTTCTCCTCTCTGTAATCAACATACATCATAAGACCAATTCATCTTACCGACTCCTAGCAATTGGTAACAGTCAACACAACTGCCAGTTCTCCATCAACTTCTCTCACCATAAGCTGAGCACCATCGAAACAACACCCATCTAATCATCTCCCTGTATCTCTCGATTCAGCTTCTTCTCTGTGTTCTTCTCTAAATCTCTTCAACAGCAGCTCAACTCAGTTCTTGAACAAATCAATAGCAGCAACGGCTGCTTCTTCCTGAGCTTCTCTGCGTATCATCGATGGAAGTTTAACTTCTCACTTTCTCGATCGACACCAGCAAACCCATTGTTCTTCACCATCAGCTCTCGATTCAATAGCGAACCCTTATTAATCACCAACAATTACAGCTTCTCGATTTTAAACTTAGACTCAAATTCCTCCCAAGTCTCTGAGTTCGATCTCTCTTTATCTCGCGATTTAACCAGCAGCAATGGCTGCTCTCTTTCAGGTGGAGCTCGTTTTTCAGATTCAGGGAAAATGATTGAGAAGAAACAATCTTCTCGATGTAATGAAAACTGGGGTGGATTTGGAATTCGGGTTTGGATCCGGGTCGGGTCAAAATGGATCAGGCTTGGTTAGGGTATGAGTGGATGGGCTTAGGTATGGGTGGATGGGCTTACCTACCATAAGTATACCCCAATTGTACTATTCTCACTCCCTTCTTTTGGATAAGGGACACCTCTTTGACCTCCCCTTAACCTTGGCTGGACTCCATATAGTATTCCCTCCTTGGTGAAATGACCTTTTTGCCCTTTTGGCTCAAATTGGGTGCTTTCTTCTTCTTTTCCTCCATGCGACTCCAAAGTAGCTATAAAACTCAAAACAAGCGTAAAATACATAATTTACAAGAAAAATAGCAAAGAAAGCATAAACTACTAGATAGTAAATTAGGTGTATTCTACACCTATCACTTACTTATGTATTGGTATGACTTTTATTAGTGTAACCGATCCTAAGTAATCACCTAAGTTGGTATGATCGATATTTGTAATTGGTGTAACCGATCCTAGTAATTGGTATGACAAATCACAAAAGAGTTGTGTAATCGATCCTTGTAATTGGCGTAACCGGTCATGGTAATTGGTGTAACCGATCCTAGTGACTTGTGTAACCGATTACAAGTAATACCATGAGAATATGGTAACCGGTCCTGGTAATTGACGTAACTGATCCTGGTAACTGATGTTACCGGTCCTAGTAACCATATTAAGGTAGAACCGATCCTTGTGTTTGATAGAACCGTAAACCCATGATTAGTGTATTGATATTTGATCAATCACATAGTTGTTCTTGGAATAAAGATGAACCAATTTTAAACTTGTTTGGTAGTGTGGTATAATCGATTCCAAGATTGTAACTATGAAAGAGGATTTACAAAGAAAAGGATTTCGACATACTTTGAACATGTTCAGTAACTCTTATCTTTTATTGTTCAAAGAAATTCCTTAATTACTCAAGGAGATCCCAGACCGAAATAAATTAAGAATCTTTTAATTAAGGTTGTTAGTTTTATATGCTTTTAATTAACTGTAATTAAATGCATATCTCTGGAAAATAAAAATTGGTAATGTGCATTTACTATTTGGAGATTTTCTAGTGAGATTTCGGAAATATTGGACAAAGCATTTCCAGGAATTATGAAAACCGATTTGGGCATTTATTGCATATCTTAAGAATGATTCGGTTTTGGAAATTCCTTGGTGTCCAAACATCCTTGGTCTATAAATACCAAAGTTTGCATTTCGAGCAAACTATCCTAAGAGCCAGGCAAAGTTCATATTTTTGTAGTTTCTGGTGGAGTCGTCTATTCGGAGAGGAAAGTGCCCTAATTAGGCGAAATCTCTTACGATCGCTCGTTTAAAGACTTCTGTGGGATCAAGAAGCGATCTACGAGTACCGTTGGCGAGAAACTGGATAAGAGCAGTTTATTTTAGTTTTTGATTGATTTGATTGAGTAACAATTGTTGAACTTTGATATCACCTAGTTTTTTTATTCTTGAGAATCTTCTCTTCTGATATAAAATTCACTCAAACTGGATCGAAGTGTCAACGGGATCTTTAGAACTGTTTGTAGATCTAAAGACGTCTTGTGATAATCCATTTGTTAATAGACTTTGTTCTGTGTGTGCTTGATCACAAGAGATTTAAGTGGTGTTGTGCAAGTGTTTATTGAAGATTAAAGAAGATTTGAAGACAAAGAAGATTTCTGATTTGGTTTTTATATCTTTGGGTGTGCACAATCCTTGATCGGATGGGATCCAACTAGAATCAGATTTATTCGATTGTTTAGTTGTGTAAGATCGGCATCACCTTATAGTTTCTAGTTTGATTCTATATTCATCTGAAAGAATCAAGAGAGTTGTTACCAAATAGATTTGTTGTTCCTTTACTGTTTGGAATACGATCCGAAGGAATTGTTCCAGTGCGTGCACTTATTGAATGTTGGAAGCGCAAGGATACTGAAGAAACTAGGTGAACTATAGGTTTAGTTGCTTGGTCTCAATTATATGAAGTTTGTTAGATTTTGTATATCGGCTTAATTCTGAGAGTATTCAATTCTGGTCCCAGGGTTTTTTTGCATTTGCGGTTTCCTCGTTAACAAAATCTTGTTGTGTCTTTTACTTTTTTATTTCCGCAATTATAATTGTTTATTATAATTAAAAGTAAAATACACAAACGTTAACTCAGTATTACTTGATAGTGATCCTATAGAGTTTGGTTAAGTCCGAACCTATTATCAAGTAATCACACTTTGATTGTTGTATTGTCTCGATCTCGTATCCATAGACGATCAGACAAAGTGTGAATACCAATTTGTAGTATTGTCTCGACTTTGTCCATAGGCAATCACTTTCGGTAAGAGTACTTATAGGTGGATAATTTAAAGATTGTGGTGTATTCGGGTACCCTCGTCTTTTCAATTGGTATTAGAGCAAGCAAACACAAAAAGATCTAACAATCTGTGTTTGGTGCGATCCAACCTATAAGAATAGAATCTATTAATTAAAAACAAACAATGAAATTGTTGAGTCTTTACGATCAAAAGAAGTTTGGTTTGTAGAAGAATGTCAGTTATATCTCAGACTCACTGAAGATCCTAAAAACATAATGAATCGAAAGCTCATTGAATTCGCTGAAATTGAGAAATAAATCAGTGATCTGTCTTTAGAACTCGAACTTTATGAGTTAAAGGAAGAGGGGTCTTTTAAAAAGACTTGCAAAATCCTCAGTGATAGTCAACTATTACAAGATGAAATGGATAGTTTTATTTCAGAACTTGAAATCATTAAGCAAACTTCAACAGAACCAATTTCTGAAAGAAGTCAGTTTTTGCATAATTATTGTATGAATTTTTCTCTAGATAATTTAGGTTCTGAATCTAGACCTGCTAATTCGAACTCTAAAGAAGTCTATTCAGATAGTATTGTTTGTAAGACTAGTAATTCATCTTGTTCAAGCACTGTGTTCAGAGAAAATAAACTGACTATTGGTAAAAAAAAAAACAGAATCATTCATGGAATATATGAGGCCCATGAACATGTTTGGAAATGGCCTTTCTACTTCTCTCAAAGAATGGGTTTTGAATCCATGGGGCAACCCTCAAACCGATCCATGTGGAACCGATTCTCAACTGACATCTTCGGTGATAAAACCAATGAATGAAAATTCAGTTCTCATTCTTTTCTTCACAGGTTCGAAAAACAGAGGAAAAACTCACCTCAAATCGGAGATTGTTTTCAGTTTCGATCTTCTTCTTTGTTCGATATCAAAAAGTGATTTTATCCCTTTCAATCATCAAAGAGTTCTTGTTATTTGCTCCACTTTCGCACCAAGGAAGGTCTTTCGGACATCAACAGACATTATCGGTTATAAGTTTTTTGTTCACTATTTCGAATCTGTGTATTTTAGCAACATGCACAATAGGATTTTACTAGAGGAGAATGGTCTAATCAAACTCATAGAAGAATCACACCGAACTTGAACTTTACTGATGAAACTATCGATTCTCTTGCATCCCTTTACTTTGATGTCAGTACCGGAATTTATTTTGTCGATCAGAGTTGCTTTAAGAAGTATAGTTCAATGCATGATAAACAAATAATTTGTGAAAAGAAATATGTGTGTGTTGATATGAAAGACTATGATGAACTAATTCAAAACCTTAATGACTGGGGTGACATTCATTCTGGTAACTATTCTGGTTCTCCAGGGTTAACTAGTGATTTTTATGCTAATATACATCGTGTGGATGAAAAAGGTTGTAAGTTCTTCACAATGATTAGGAGACGTCGCTTTGAAGTAAATAAAAGCATTGTTGCATATCTACTTGGTTGCAGCCTTGAGAATGTCTTTTTACCCAAAAACAGTGATTTCAACAAAAAACACATTGCTGAAATTCTTTGTGGGAGTTGTTGGAGTGGTAACAGTCTTTGTATTGATATTGTTCCAGAACATCTCAAGTTTTTTGGTAAACTTGTTGTACCCAATTTGTCACCAAGCAATATGCACAAAGTGATGTGGAGTCATGAAGTGGATGAACTAATTTATCACATAGTAATTGGTACTCCAAACTTTGAATTTTGTGGGTTTATTATCAAACAGATGATAAGAATCTGGAAGAATGGAAAAATCATGGGTTTTCCATGTCTTATCACTAGAATCTGCAGTACTTATGAGATTGCTGCCAATGACTCTCTAAGGCTTGTACCAAAGCCTCATAATCGTTCTATCATCAATATAATGAGAGGACAAAGTCATACCAAGGCAAACACAAGTGGCGCATCTAGTACTCCAATGCAAGATACTGATCTTGATACCTTTTATTGAAGGATTTGTAGGAGGAATGATTATCTGGAACGCCAAGTTAGTTATGCATCTCTCAAGCATCCAGAACCTGCTGCAGAACTCACCTTGATTGCTCAAGATTACAAGGACACAAAATCTGACGATGATTTTGGTCTGAGTGACTCTAGTTCAAGCTCCTAGACTATCTTGTCTTAAAAAAAACTATTTATGTTATCTTTGAACTCTGTTAGCTGTTGAACCTTTTATTTTAAGTGTTGTAAAACTTTAATACTGTGTTCTGAACTTATAAAAAATAGTACATTGACTTCAGTATTTCAATATTATTTATGTTTTAGTACTGTCAAAAATACTCTATGTGTTTATGGGATGTTTAATTTCGGTTTTCATAACCTTAATATTCGATCTCATATGATGTGAACCCTTATATGGTTTGTGTGGCTTTTTGATTTAGCGAGATTAAGTTCTAGCCCATGTTGGTAGGCTTTATCAAAGGATCATAAGGTGTTCCGATTGAGACTCATATGTAAAAAGTCACAATGTGTTGAATCAATTTGTGTTTACATGAGTTGTGCTTAGCATAAATATATGTGTTTCGGTTTCAACTTTTGCTATAGGGCGCATTAGTTAAAACCGATTCAACCTTTCTCTGGTAAAGGTTGCTCTTTGTTGTTGTTCTTTTGTTCTTGCGAGAGGATGACAACATAATGGGGGAGAGTTCTAACTTGAACTTGCACTTAATGATATATCTTTCTGGGGAGAAGAGGATGCAGAATCTGAGGTAACAAATTTGTTAGTTAATCGTTTTCCTGTTTAAGAAAAGCCTGATTTTATTGCATATATTTTGCTTTTGCTTAACAAAATTCGGTACAATTGATGTTTATTCCATTATGTATGTATGGATGTGTGTGTGTGTGATTCAATTGTTTCCGGTTAAGAAAAACTGGTTTGATATCTTTCTTTATTGTTTGGTATCAATTGTTTTTGGCTTAACGAAATTTCGGTGCAATTGTTGTGCTTTAATGTCTATGTTTGTTTCAATTGCTTCCGGTTAAGAGAAATAATTGTGCAAGTCAATTTATTTGGTTTGTATGTATTGTTTATGGCTTGACAAAATACGGGATCATTTGTTTAGTCCAATTCGATTCCGGATAAGAGAAACTAAGTTAATCCTAAGGGTGCACAAGAACCGAGCCGGACCGACGGACCGTCCCGGAACCGGTGGAACCGTACCTGTTTTTGTACCAAACCGAGGAAGGGGGTACAGGTACCGGTCCAAAAAATAGGAACCGAGGCTAGAGAGGTACAGGTACACGGTCTTATCCAAGTCTCGTACCGTCCCGAACCGAATGTACCGAGTAGTAATAGCCATTAGATTTGGGGTAATAAGCTTGTAGTTGCAGGAAATCCTACACTACACACCTCACTCAAATTTGCTTAATCAATCCATTTGAAGATGAATAATAATGTGTTTTATTAATTGTTTTCTTGAAAGGTTTACAAAGAAATGTAGAACAGAGCTAAAGAAATTACAATCACTCTTGATTTTCTCTCTCCTAATGACTTGCTTAACAATTCAAAAAGAATCCCCCTACAACAGACTTATTCAACCCTTTATATAGGGTATTACATAATGGATGACAGCTAAGTTGTCCTTTATTTTCGGAATCGACTCGCGAATCCTCGCGAATGTGTAACTGTTTGTCCTCGTGACACTCCTAAATCTCGCCAAGTCTTCACACTTTCCTCATGTTCTGACTGTCGTCATCTATTACGTCATTTATTTACCTCCATGCGTCTCCTTCGCGACGCAGTCGTTTATTAATCTCGCGAAGTATTGGTGTTGCGATATTGTGATCCTACATCTTGCCTCTTTTTCCTTGAATATTGCTTGGAGAGCTATTTTTAAGGAAAAATTTGCCACTGCGATGATCTTTGTTGATGAAGGAACAAGTGAAAGAATATTGGACTTGAAAAGTACGTACTTGCCTCTATACTTTTGCGAAGTTCCGAAGCTTTGCGAAGTGAGCAAGAAGTACTATCTCTTGAAGTATGCGAAGCATGAAGTATTTATGAAATAATATAAGAAATCTCTTCAATTTCCCACATTCTTAATTTGACTCCTTAAATGTAGGGATAACCGTTTACACGTGTCTAAAATCACTCTTTTTACCGGTATATTTAATGTTATCCGGTCACTCTTTTTTCTTCTATTTAAAGGAAAACTTCCTGTGAAAAACACTCTTTCTCTTCTTCTCTATCTTCCTCATCGTCTGCAACTATTTCCTGCTTGTTCATCTTCATCATCTTCTTTTTATTATCTTTCTCATTCTTGTTTTCATGGCATCCAGGTTCGTTAATTTCATTGATTTTGACTATTCTCTTGATTAATCTTCCTTATTGAAATTACTTCATCTTGATTCTATTCTTCTTTTGATGTTTCTTTCGCCATTTTTGTTTCAGCAAGAATAAATCCAGTTCTAAGTTTACCGTGGTGAACCCTAACATCCCTACTGGTTCGCAACCAAAATCTTCTTCGCAACTGAAGTCTCTCGCTTCCAAAAAACAGCCTGCGAGTAGTAAGGTATTTTAGAAATATTTACTCCTTTAATAGCAATTTTATTGCCTCTGTTTCTCAATTGATTTATTATTCGCAGGATGATAAGAATGATGATAGATCTCCCAAAAGGTTTCGCCATAATAAACCTGATGCTTCTGCTGCTGCTCCTACTGTTTCCTTTTCGGGATTCAAGCATTCTACTTTCCCTACAATATCTTTACAAGGCAAATCTCCTACTGTAGCGACTTCTTCGCAAGATAAACCCATTTCTTCTTCTCAAGATAATGTACCATTCCCTACAATATCATCACAGGATAAATCAATCCCTGAATTTTCTGTGAATGAAATTCTTCAGGACATGCCTCTTCCCACTTTTACTTTTATCTCGCCCCCACCTATTGATCAGGTTTCTCCAATTGGCGGTCTTATAACCATGGGTGACTCAACTTTTCCTTCTTCCTCTACTATTTCTTCTTCCTCAAAATCTATCTCTCTTAGCAAAGAAAATTTGGAAGGGATGGATATAGATTTTAGAATTTTATCAGATACCATGAATGATGTTAAAAAAGCCTCCACTGATCCCACCAGATCTAGTGTTTTCGAATCTTTGGGTAAATATTTTGGTTCTGATACGATATCGCGAGTATCCTTAGAACAAGAAATTAAGACTTTGAATAATAATCTTCATAATACTTTGTTGGATCGCGATAACCTTCGCAATAAAAATGAAGAATTAAAAGGTATCTCTCCTCCCCCTCTTTTTTTTTTTTTTTTTTTTTTTTAAAAAAAAAAAAACTTGGTTCGCCTCTCAAGTTTTGCACCAGAAACGTAAGATGGAGATATATCAACTGGAATCTATTGTAGAAGAAACTCGAATGGAAAGAGACGCTGGATGGAGCAATATAATCGTTTAGATAATCTCCATACATTTTCTATGGATCAAATAAATAATCTTTCTCAAGAAAACATCTCGCTTAGTTCAAAATCAAGAATTATTAAGTAATGAAGTGTCGCGTCTCTCATATGCTTTGAATAAATCTAATTTGGAGTTGGAAACCTTATCAGATGAAAATGGAACTTTATCTCAAGAGAAGCGAGCTTTATTGGATAAGGTGGCGATATCCTCGCAACAACTTGATGCTTGTAAAAAAGCATTGAATGAGCAAGAACGGTCTATCTGCCTACTGAAAAATAAACTTGAAGATACTACCACTGAAAGAGATAAACTTATTCAGAATAGAATAAATCTAAGTGTTAAAACAAACCAACTCAAGGATGATTATACCAAGTTAAAAGAATCCCATTCTTCCCTTGCGAAGCAAAATAAGTTATTAATTTCTAACGAAAAGAGCTTGCGTTCGCGGTTAAAAGGTCTTGTTGGTGATGGTTTTGATAATGCCATGGAAAACTTGGGGAATAATTGCTTGGCCCTTACTCAATATCTTATCTCGCAGAAGGAAGGTAGTCATAAGATTTGACTGCCTTTTCCATTATTTTTCTTCTCTAATTTTATATACCACTTTCCATTTTATAATTTTAATGTTTTTCTTTACTCTTGCAGAGTCTGAGAAAAATCTTCACTCTTCTCTATCTACTTTGGAAGCGGCGCATGCTAAAATTCGTAAGGAAAATGCAACCCTAGTTGCTTCCCTTGCCCAATCTCGCGACCGAGCCAGAAGGAGGTTTAACTACCTTAATCATCTTAAAGATATCCAGAGTAGAAATCAACAGAAAGCACTTCTTCGTCAATTTCATCCCAAAGCTGAAGTTTGCGTGAATGAAATTTTACTTTCTAAATCCCTTGACCCTGTCTCTGTTGAACCTTTGGAAGTTGAAGATGATGAAATACCCAACTCTCCTGATAGCGATTATTATTATGATAGCTGCGAAGATCTCGCTAATAATGAAGTTATCAATAATGATCCAAACGAAAAAATCTCTGATGAAAACCCTTCAACTGGCGAGGTGAAGGTGACAAGATTGTTGAAGAATCTTTACCATCTCCTTCAGCTGAGAATATTGATATAGAGAACTAAGTTTCTTTGTAATCTTGTTGAACTTTTCTTTTTGATTGTAAAAGATTAAGTCCGGTGTTGGATGAATTAATTTCTCTTTCTTTCTTATTATAAGAACTCATTTCGCCACATTTTCAAGCAATTCCTTTATTTTCCATTAAGTCTTTTGTTGTAATCTTTCTCGCGATGAAAAGATCTCGATTGCCTATATTCAAAATGTTTAAAGATCTTTCTTGAATGTTTGTTATTGCGACAAGATCGCGGGACGTCTTTACATTTTCATGTAATGACCCATTGGTCTTGCCTTATCATTATTTGTGTGGTCTTATTTTGCCTTCCTAAGTAAAGGTCTTATTTTGCCACCCCTCATTGCGACAAGATCGCAGGACGTCTTTACATTTTCATGTAATGACCCATTGACCTTGTCTTATCATTTCTTAAGTATTTTTGCCTCTGCGGGACATTATATTTGCGACAATATGACAGGTTTAAACGTTCTTGCGACCATAAAATCCCGTGACATTGTCGTCTTTGCGACGAAATCGCAGGACGTTCTTACACTTTCATGTAAAAACCCATTGATCTCGTCTTACCCTCGCGTTAGTATTATTGCCTCTGCAGGATCATTGCACAAATATGACAAGCCTAAATTCTCTTGCGAAAATAAAGCCTCGTGACATTTGCGTCTTTTGACACTTATCAGCTCCCTAATGGAGGGTGCCGCCCTTATCTTCTCCCTGGTTGCCCCTTCAAGGAGGCGTACATCGGCCATACAAGACTAGCTCCTCCCATCCGGTCTTAACTGCAAGCGGTTGTTTTCGCAGCCTCTTATCCCTTATACCTATAGGGCTTATGGTTACGAGGCTGCACCCTAAGTGGAGTTTTCTTCGGGCCGAGTGCGGCATGATGCCAAGACTTGTCAAGAGTGGTAAGGAAGTTCCATGCTCCCCGCACTCTTGACTCAACCGTGTACCTCGGCGCCTTGGTCATACACTGACTCCTTGGAAGAGACCCTCGGGCGTCCAACCAGGGTATAACCTTATATATATAGTTGGAAATCCAAGGTATCTCCCCCCAGGATAGGCTTTCATGGGCCCCAAATCTCCATGACCCAGGTTTCGGGAGTGGTGTAACCTTCCACCTGAGCCATGTTAAGAGATACCCCCTTATATGACGTACTTTAGGTCTTACATTTGCCTCTTGCGAAATATCATTCGCGAACTAAGGTGTACGCCATAAAGGTTCGTCCCATTCACTCACTCATTCATATTTGTTAATTCATTCAAGCATTCATTCTGTTTGCGAAGCTATCGCACAATCTTGCTTTATTTCCTTTGATCTCGCAATCTATCTCATTGCAAAAACATTATATCACGATTCATTCCATTTCTCCCATCTTCTATGGGTAATATTTCTTAAGATATAACCTATTCCATGGCCTATTTAGTTTTTGCCCTACATCTTTGCCTTCAGGATCCATTAATCTATATGCCCCTGTTCCAACTATCTCCTTGATGATATAAGGTCCATCCCATTTTCTTGCCAGGTTTGCCACCATTTTCTCGCTGATATATAGGTGTTTCTCGCAGCACCAAGTCACCTGGCTGAAATTCACGTATCTTGACACGCTTGTTATATTCTCTGGCCAATCTTCGATGATAATTCTCCATGTGTTGTAGTGCTTTCTCTCTTTTTTCTTCTAGTTCATCTAACTTGATTAAGATGTTACCCGCACTGAGATTTTTCTCCCAAGCTTCTTTCTTTGTAGTTGGAATCTTAACCTGCTGTCGGAGTACAAATCAACTCCATATGTTAAACAAAAGGGGACATGCCTGTAGCTTCTCTTCTAGTTGTATTATAAGCCCATACCGCATTGGGTACTTGTTCGCACCATCCTTTATTGTATCCTTCTAACTTTTTCTTCAATATGTCTGCGATTGTTTTATTTGTCGCTTCTGCCTGACCATTAGCCTGCGGGTATAGAGGAGTTGATTTCCCACATCGTATCTGAAATGCATTAAGCAGCAATTCTATATTTTGTCCTTCGAACTGCTTCCCATTGTCAGATACCAACTGTCTTTGGAATCCCAAATCTGCATATAATGTTCTCAAATATGAAAGTAAAAACATCCTTATCGCGAATATGTTGTACCGCTTTCACCTCTGCCCATTTTGTGAAATAATCTGTTGCGACGATTAAATATCTTCTCTGTCCCGTTCCTGGTAAAAATGGTCCTACAATGTCTAAACCCCATTTTCCAAATGGCCAGACACTTGTTGAAGAATTTAACGGAGCTCCTGGTGCATGTATTTTCTTCCCATGCCTTTGGCAATCCTCGCAACGCCTTGACACTTGTTTTGCGTCCTCATGCATATATGGCCAATAATAACCCTGCATTTTTGCTTTATATGCTAAAGATCTTCCACCGCTGTGATTACCAGCATCCCCACTATGCAACATCTTCAATATGATTTCCCCTTCCTTTCTTGTTAAACATCTAAGTGAAGGCCCGTTAAAAGATCGTCGGTATAACACTCCATCTCTTAATTCATAATTTGTTGCACGGCTTTTTAATTTATGTGTTTCCAATCTATTTCTTGGTGTTTCTCCTGTCAGCAAATATGCATGAAGCTCTGCTCTCCAATCTTCTTCGCAGAGTGTTTGTGTTCCGTCTTCTACTACCATTACATCGGTTTCTTGTTCTTCTTCTTTGTCAATTGACGGCATCAAAAGTGTTTGTATTTTAATATTTCTCGCAACTGGATCTGTCATCATACTTGATATAAAGGCAAAAGCGTCTGCGAGCCTATTATTTCTCCTTGATATATGTCTCCATTTTATTCTTGGTATCTGCGTCGACAACTCGTCAACAAGTTTCTTATATTTTTGTAAAGACAATTCGTTTATGGCATATTCTTCTTTTATCTGGCGAATTGCCAATTGTGAATCACTAGTAATCCTTACATTCTCCAACTTCATTTCTATTGCAAATCGCAAAGCATGTATTATAGCTTCATATTCTGTTTCATTATTTGTTGATGCAAACTCCAATCTGAAAGAAAGAGCTATTTTATTACCCTCTGGCGATATCACAACAATTCCTATTCCATTTCCTTCTCCATTCGATGACCCATCTACTAATATTTCCCATCTATTTGGTTCCGTTAACAAATCTTTCGGATCTCCATGTTCTTCCTCTACATCCATCATTTCTTCTACTGATTCATCCTCTTCCAAAGGAAATTCGGCTAGAAAGTCTGCGACAACCTGTGATTTTGGCGAAGATAGTATTTCATATTTGAGTTTGCAATGACTTATTTGAGCATTCCATCTCTCAACTCTTCCCGACCTCTTTGAATTCTTCATTACAGATTCTATTGGTATTCTTGTCACCACCTTGACAACATGCGCTTGAAAATATATACGAAGCTTAAATGTTGCATAAACTAATGCCAAGATTAGTTTTTCAATTTTTGAGTAATTCCTTTACTGCGCAGCGTTGAAAGTTTTGCTGATGTAATAAATTGGTTTTTCTACTCCTGCGTCCACTCGCAGTAACACTGCACTTAATGCATGCGGGGTTGTCGCAAGATAGATCAACAATTCTTCTCCTTCTTCTGCTTTTTGCAAAATTGATATATCCATTAAATGTTCCTTTATTCCTTGCAAGGCTTTCTCGCACTCATCTTGTCCATTTAAACTTCGATCCCTTTCTAAGGATATTGAAAAAATGCTTGCATTTGTCAGATGATCGCGAGATGAACCTCCCTAGCGAAGCTAACAACCCATTTAACTTTTGAACATCTTTTATTGTCGCCGGTGTTGGCATATCCCGAATCGCTTGTACTTTTTCCTGGTCGACTTGAATTCCTTCTTTGGATACAATATACCCTAAAAATTTTCCGAGGCGACTCCAAAGGTGCATTTTTCAGGTTTACTTTGATATTAAATTGCCTCATTTGTTCAAAAATTTCTTTCAAATCTTGTACGTGGTCTTTTGCTTTTCTACTTTTTATTAACATATCATCTACATATACCTCCAATGTTTTGTGTATCCATCTCGCGAACACCTTCTCCACCATCCTTTGGTATGTCGCACCGGCATTTCGCAGACCAAACGGCATTTTTGTATAACAGTACAATCCTCTTGGAGCAAAGAAAGCAGTATGTTCTTGGTCTTCTTCGGCGAGAGGAATTTGATTGTAACCCTTATATCCATCAAGAGATGATATCCTTTCGTTTCTCCCATTTGCTTCAACCAATTGCGGAATATCTCGTAATGGGAAACTATCTTTAGGACAAGCTTTATTTAGATCAGTAAAGTCTATACAAATTCTTATTCCTTTTTTCTTCTTTGGGACTATAACCATATTTGCTATCCATTCGGGATATTTTGCTTGTCTAATAATTCCGCGTCCAACATTTTCTGCAATTCTTCTTCTATTTGAGGATGATATGCTGTAGCGATCTTTCTAATTCTTTGTTTAAATGGTTTTACATTCTTGTCAATTTCCAATTTATGGCAAGCCACTGATGGATCTATACCAGGCATTTCATCCATATCCCATGCGAAAATATCTTTGTAATCTCGCAGCAACTCAACAGTTCTTCTTTCTTCATCCGCTTCCATTTTAGTCCCAATTTTTAAGATTTTAGGCTCCTCCTCGGTTCCAACATTCACTTCTTTTGTTTGTTCTACTGCGACATAACTAGACTTCGGTTCTCCCATAGGAGTTGGTCCTCTCATTTCCTTCGCGAACTCACTCCCCTTTTCCATGATTTCGCCAGGTATTCCTTTTCCCTCTTTTGCTCTTATCATGTAAATTCTAAATTCTTCTTCTTTCTTAGCTGCTTTTATCATCTTCCTGCGATCTTTTCGCTTCTTCACTTGCCCTTCATAATGCTTTACCTCGATTTGATGATATATTCTTCCTTTATCAATATCTCCTCTAATCTCACCAATTCCACTCGGCATAGGAAATTTGATGCACTGATGGAGTGTTGACGCTACCGCCTTAATTGCATGTACCCAAGGTCTCCCTAACAATATGTGGTACGGCGATTCCATATCCACTACACTTAATGTTACTTGTGTTTCAATTTCTCCGAGTAAAATTCGTAATTTTATCTCCCCTTTAGGTATTGTTATAGATTTTCCAAAACCATGAATATAATATCTTGGAGAACTCATTTCTTCATCTTTATATCCTAATTTTTTGTAGGTATGGTAAAACATGATACTCACCAAACTCCCTGTATCCACCAAAGTTCTATTTATTTCCCATTCTGCCGCTGCTTTTGCCGATTCTTCTCTTTTTCTGCTTGCATTTATCGTGATCACTAGTGGAGATATATGATTCAAATTTTCTCTAGGTACTTCTGCGGATGTGAATGTTATTTTCTGCTTTTCCCATTCCTTCAAAGACGATGTCTTCTCCTCATCTATAATCTTCTTTCCTTCAAAATCTCGTTTATGTATCCTTCCTCTAATATTTTCGTGGAATTCATTAACCATTGCTTTTGTAATTGAATTGTATTCCATATCTTCATTATGTTCCTTGCTTCTTAACTCTTCTATCTCATCTGATTTAACATTTTCCTTTCTCATTTTCTTGATTTAAACGATTTTAATTGTACTCTTCGATCTTCAATCTTGTTCAATCCTGGTTTCTAGCGCATATGTAGTTGCAGGAAATCCTACACTACACACCTCACTCAAATTTGCTTAATCAATCCATTTGAAGATGAATAATAATGTGTTTTATTAATTGTTTTCTTGAAAGGTTTACAAAGAAATGTAGAACAGAGCTAAAGAAATTACAATCACTCTTGATTTTCTCTCTCCTAATGACTTGCTTAACAATTCAAAAAGAATCCCCCTACAACAGACTTATTCAACCCTTTATATAGGGTATTACATAATGGATGACAGCTAAGCTGTCCTTTATTTTCGGAATCGACTCGCGAATCCTCGTGAATGTGTAACTGTTTGTCCTCGTGACACTCCTAAATCTCGCCAAGTCTTCACACTTTCCTCATGTTCTGACTGTCGTCATCTATTACGTCATTTATTTACCTCCATGCGTCTCCTTCGCGATGCAGTCGTTTATTAATCTCGCGAAGTATTGGTGTTGCGATATTCTGATCCTACAAAGCTAATAATAGCCATTAGAAGCTCCATTCATGACAGCATTAACTTCTTTGAATTTATCCTCTGGAGAGGTATGGACTTTTGGTACATTGAAAAATCTTAATGCTCCTCTGCATTTCAATGCATATTTTTCAGAAGTGATTCGATTGAATTCCACTCAGAAGCATTCGTTTAATATAAAGGTCCTTAAAACTGGGGATAGTTTTGTTAGTGTTTATGACATTGTGATTCCACCTTACCACTACAAGTTCGCATTGAAAATATAACTACATATAGACGTAATAATATATGGGATATTGGTTTGGTACCGACAAAGGATTCAACTCTACCTCCATTAATCAGTGCCCTTGAAGGTTATATTATTGGTGATAAATTAGTTCAGGGAACCAATTCAAATGATGGTAATTCTCTCTTTTTTCTACTAATAATCCATGGACTAAATTTAAATATGTACCTTACTTGAGTCAGTCTTGTTTCTCTTTTTAATTTGTAGTGATCTTCATTTAGTGGCAGTATAACTCACTGCTTGAAAAAATTTGTCTGGAACCGAGACTGGTACCGGAACCGTACATGGTACCGTACTGGTCCCGAATAGTACCGAAACCGAGGTACAGGGTACAGGTACCGGTCCAAAAAATAAGAACCGGGGTTAGGGAGGTACAGGTACTCGGTCTCGGCAAGAACCGAGCCGAACCGTACCGTGTGCACCCTTAGTTAATCCTGATCTTTGTTAGACTTATCAAAGTAAAGGATTCGGTTATTCAAGTCTAATCGAATGCCTTGACAAGAAATACTAGTTAACTAACCTAGTACTTTTCTTGTCTAAAGTGTAAGGTCTAAGTTATTGTCTAAATAATTAGAGCCTGATAAGAAAAATGAAGTTAACTCTGATCTTTATTTTGGTCTTATCGAAATAAGCGATTGTATTTGTGCAATTGGTTTAGCAAGGGAACTAAGTTTCTTAGCCAATTTGTTAAACTATTAGGGAAAATTGCTTCGGGCAATTGTTTCCTTGATAACATATTAAAACCAAATTACTTGTAGTTTCGGTTTTGATATTGGTTATCTAAAATGGTATGTGAAACCTTCGTGCTTAACTCTTATAGGTTGTACAATTCTTTTAGATTTGTAAGATCCTTTCGGATTGACCTTTATTTGCTCGAACCTTTGTCATTTTGTGACAAAAAGGGGGAGAAATATATGGAGTAAACAAGTGATTTTTGTAAATACTAAGGAATGGACAATTGTGCTTAAACGTTATACCTAACGAAAGAGTAAAGTATTGACTAAGGGGGAGCAACATATCATATTGTTAATTTGTAAGATCCTTTCGGATTGACCTTTATTTGCTCAAACCTTTGTCATTTTGTGACAAAAAGGAGGAGAAATATATGGAGTAAACAAGTGATTTTTGTAATTACTAAGGAAAGGACAATTGTGCTTAAACATTATACCTAACGAAAGAGTAAAGCATTGACTAAGGGGGAGCAACATATCATATTGTTATTGTAGTTATCTTGACTTCAAAAGGGTAATAACAAAGATGTTCGGATTGAAAATCTACATATCTTGCCTTTAGGGGGAGTATTAGCTTTGTTATTCAAATGTCAACAACAACATTTATGGATTGAATATATGTAGGGTATTGTGCTGTCAAAACTTAGAATCAAGCGTATGTGTAGATAATTCTTGTAATTTGTTTTTCCATATGTATTAAGAGTTTTGTCACTAAAATTGACAAAGGGGGAGATTGTGAGAGCATAGCTCGGTTGAACCCACCAAGCGTTGGTATGTCAAGTTTGGTTGTCATATTTTAGTGAATCAAAACTCAATTAAAGAGTCGCTTGATTATGTAACTAGAGACAACTTCGTATAGGTTAGGCTAGAAAGATTAGGATTATGATACATACAAGTATTACTCGAAGACTTGAAGAATGTGAAGAAGTAACAAGCTACAACGATGACATCATCCTTCCTCTTGAGGTTGGTAATATTTTGACTTGAACTGTTTCATTCCTAACGTATCTTTCAAGTCGTGATATATTGAAAACATAACTGCGAAGCTGTGAATGATTATACTCTAGTAGTGAGACATGATCACATGATCATAGTATTAAGGAATTAGAATACGAAGTATAACGCTTATCTTTTGAACATCGTATATAAGACATCGAAATAATCGTATGAATGCTATTGTGATTATGTGTATGGGTAAAGGTGAAGATTTTATCCTAGGAAACAATGTTTACATTTGTTTAAAGGAAGTACATTCATGAACTTGTTTTATGAATCGAAAGGGAAATCGCTAGGCTTATTGGTATTGTTATTCATTGCATATCTTTGGATCAATATGTGTGAGTTAGTAGAACCGATCATAACTTGTTATGTATCTTGGTAAAACTAGTCACAGTGCCTGACTTATGTATTGGTATGACTTTTATTAGTGTAACCGATCCTAAGTAATCACCTATGATGGTATGATCGATATTTGTAATTGGTATAACCGATCCTCGTAATTGGTATGACCAATCATAAAAGAGTTGTGTAATCGATCCTTGTAATTGGCATAACCAGTCCTGGTAATTGGTGTAACCGATCCTAGTGACTTGTGTAACCGATCACAAGTAATACCATGAGAATATGGTAACCGGTCCTGGTAATTGACGTAACCGATCCTGGTAACTGATGTAACCGGTCCCAGTAACCATATTAAGGTAGAACCGATCCTTGTGTTTGGTAGAACCGTAAACCCATGATTAGTGTATTGATATTTGATCAATCACATAGTTGTTCTTGGAATACAGATGTACCAATCCTAAACTTGTTTGGAAGTGTGGTATAATCGACTCCAAGATTGTAAATATGAAAGAGGATTTACAAAGAAAAATATGTCGACATACTTTGAACATGTTCAGTAACTCTTATCTTTTATTGTTCAAAGATATTCCTTAATTACTCAAGGAGATCCCATACCGAAATAAATTAAGAAACTTTTAATTAAGGTTGTTAGTTTTATATGCTTTTAATTAACTGTAATTAAATGCATATAAAACTTCACCTTTTTGTTGTTTCTGGTGGAGCCGTCTATTTGAAGAGGAAAGTACCCTAATTAGGCGAAATCTCTTACGACCACTGGTTTAAAAACTTCTGTGGGATCCAGAAGCGATCTACGAGTACCGTTGGTGGGAAACTGGATATTGCAGTTTATTTTAGTTTTCGATTGATTTGATTGACTAACTGTTGTTGAACTTTGATTGCACCTAGTTTGTTTATTCTTGAGAATCTTCTCTTCTGATATAAAATTCACTCAAACTAGATCGAAGTGTCGACATGATTTTTAGATCTGTTTGTAGATCTAAAGACGTCTAGTGATAATCCATTGTTAACAGACTTCATTTCGTGTGTGATTGATCACAAGAGATTCGAGTGGTGTTGTGCAAGTGTTTATTGAAGATTAAATAAGATTTGAAGACAAAGAAGATTTCTGATTTGGTTTTTATATCTTTGGGTGTGCACAAACCTTGATCGGATGGGATCCAACTAGAATCGGATTTATTCGATTGTTTAGTTGTGTAAGATTGGCATCACCTTATAGTTTCTTGTTTGATTCTATATTGATTGATTGTAAATCTAAACTCTGCTAGTTTGGTAGTTGTTGGATATATTGATCTGACCAGGAAAAGAAGTTTATTAGTTAAACAGAAGAGCCTTTGCTTATGACTTGAGATATCTTCATCTGAAAGAATCAAGAGAGTTGTTACTAAACAGACTGTTTGGAATACGATCCAAAGGAATTGTTCCAGTGCATGAGCTTATTGAGTGTCCTTCCCTGCAGCAGTTTTACTTAATTTTAACCCTTCTTTAGGGTTTGAAAATAATAATGTCCAATGTCCCAAAAATAAAATCCCAAAAGTGTCCAAAAAATACAAAGAAAAATTACAAAAAATACAAACCCTAATACAATTTCCAAAAATAAAAAAAAATAAAATAACTATATACAAAATCTTCTTCTTCACTCCTTTCGGATTCCTCTTTTCTTTCATTCTTTGGCGATGCTTTCCTTTTATAACACTTTTTCTTTCCTTGTAGCTTCGCTCCAAATCTGAAAAGAATCGAAAAATACCAAAGGCGCGTAAAAAAGAACAAAAAAATAAAAATAAACCTAAAACAAATCTAAATACAAGTCCACGTCGGCGGCGCCAAAAATTTGATTTAAATAAGTGATTCGATTCTCGGACTTGTTGAGATTTGATTTAAGACTTAAAAACAGAAAATATTAAAAACAAGAAAAATATATATACACGGACACGGTTGTCACAAAATATCGAGAGAACTGGGACTCGGGTGTCCACCATTAATCTCATTCAATTGGTTCGTATATTGACTCATAACACTTCTAGCTCTTTGATGGACTCTATTTCTTTGCCAAAGGTAGATTTTGTAAAATATTAATTGTAAATCATAAGCTTGACGCATCAAAAGCTCTAAGTCTAAGCATACGTCATCAGACAAAAAATCACAACTAATTAATAAAAATCATAAATCAATTAAATCAATGCAAAAAGTCATGAAGAATCATTATAATTACCAAGCAATTGTGAAACATGGCTTCCTCCGTCGTCCCAGTCTTGAGGTTTAGCTCATCTAATGCAGACGTCGTAAGTTTCGGATCCCTAATTTTTGTTTTGATTTTATTTTCTGAACACATCAATTAAGTGATTCTGAAACTAATACACCTAAGTGATTCTTTAACTAAGAGTTTTTGATTTTATTTTTAGAATGACATGGGTTTTTATTCTTGAATTGATTGATTTTGCATTCATGCAATTTGATGCAATTAACTAAGTGATTTTCCTGTGTTGTCTTTAATTCCTTGTTCCTTATGATTGATGAATTTAAATCTAATTGATGAAACCAGTTTCATTTAAGTTTAATTTTTAGTGTATATTGTTTTAGAACGTTTAAACTAGGATGAAAGCAATTTCATCCATGTTTAATATAGTATAAATTAGGATGAAACCCCTTTCATCTAGGTTAAATTTGTGGTGTATATTGTTTCAGCAGCATGTTTAAACTAGGATGAAATCAGTTTCATCTAGCTTTAATATAGAAAAACTAGGAAGAAAACAGTTTCATTTAGGTTTGAATTGTTGTGTATATTGTTTTAGCATATCTAGGTTTAATATTGTATAAACTAAGATGAAACCAGCTTCATTTAGGTTTAATTTTTAGTGTATATTGTTTTAGCACGTTTAAACTAAGATGAAACCAGTTTCATCCAGGCTTAATATAACATAAATTAGGATGAAACCAGTTTCATTTAGGTTTAATTTGTGGTGCATATTGTTTTAGCACGTTTTGACTAGGATGGAATTGGTTTCATCCAGGTTTAATATATGAGTGCATGTTTTTGACTAAATATTATTTTGCGGTTTAATGTGTGAGTACTTGTTTTTGACCAAATATATTTTTAAGGTTTTTATGAAGACTGCCAATGTGATTAATGGTATGGTTGGTGGTGCTGTAGAGGCTGCGAATTTGGAGAGGTACGTTGATGGAGTTCTGAAATGAAGTTGCAGCTGCAAGATTAAAATTGAGCTTGGTTGCAGTTCAACCAAGAAGCTGAAATAGGTGTTTCTGAAATGCAAGAGAGTATTAGATGTATGCTTTACGTGATTACAGGGAAGTGTTTACATGGTTGGCTCTGCAGAGTTGCATCTGAGATTGCAAGTAGTTGTTCAGTGAGATAATGGTGCAAGAAGTATGAGTTGCAGAGCTGCAGGAGATGGTGCTATGTAGGCAAGCGAGTTAGAGATGGAATGGCTATGGGTTGTATGAAGCACAGTGGCTGGTGGCAGAGTTGGTGTTGCTTGCAATGTATGAAATGGTATTGATGAATATGCAGGGAAGCAGCTCACAAAAAAGTTTCAATCTATGTATGTTTTAGTTTGAGAACAATGAATTTGAGCTGTTGGAGTTGAGTTTACCTTGGCAGCTAATCGTAAAAGTTGCAAGCTATCTTTCTCTTCTTCAGGTGTTGGTGGAGGTGGTGGCGATGGTGGTGACAGTAATGGCAGTGATGCAGGCAATGATGGTAATATTACAGGCGGCAGTGATAGATTTCTAAATAATCCTTCATGTTTAAATGGTTAAGGGTTATTTTAGGTGAACCATATTTTTTATTTTCTTTTTTCCTGGGCAGTGCCCAAATTGGTTAATAGAAAAGTATATTTGTAAATCTTGTCCATTTGAACAGTATCAAAATTTAGAAATCTTTCACCCAGGAATTGTTAGTTTTGGTCTTTTCAACCAATTTTACGTATTTTCAACCACTTTTCGTGGGACAAATTTTGTGTATTCTTCAAGTATTTCATGTCATGGACGGCCTGTTAGTTATTGGCTTGATTTAGGAAACACACTGTTTTTAGGAAAGATCAAACTGATTTCCCTAAATCAGTTTGCACCTCCTCAAGTATTTTAGGAATCTGTTTTTTAAGTTACATTAGGAAATAGTTCTCTATTTAGGACTTCTATTTCTAGGAAATTCTAGATTATTCTTGGGCCTATAAATAAGAGTGTAACCCTTTGGTTATTGTATCTCAGTCTGAATTGTAGAGGTGTGTGAAGAAGTCTATTCTCTAAGTTTCAATAAGAAGTTTATTGTTGCAGTGGAGTAGGCACCTTGCCGAATCACTATAATTCTTTGTGTTCTTGTTTAATTCCGCAATAGTTTTTTGTTTTCTGTATGAAGTTCTTGGGGTGTTTTTGAAGTAGCTAATCTTAAGCACAACAAACTAGTATCAGAGCTAGGGCTACTAAGAGATCGAATGGTTATGAATGTCAACCCTAAGGAAGGATGAGGTGCGCAAGGTGGAGTTAGGTGGTGCGGAACACTTTTAACTCGGGTGGAGTATGGCAAGCCGAAGCTAGGGCTCATGGTGGAGTTAGATCGCCTCCCTCTCTAACTCAGGTGGAGCAAGCTCGAAGTGGCGGCCAAGGCTCAAGGGCGCATATTGACTGTAACCAGGTTCGACGGTAGTATACGGATGATGATCGTGTATGGTAGATTGAGTTGGTATGCAGTACACCTAAGTGGTGCCAATCAGTATGGAGTTGTGGACATGAAGGAGCAAGGTGTACCTCAAGATGTTGCATAACGGTGATTGTACAACGATAGTTGATGTGATAGCTTGGATCTCGCCAAGGTGGAGATTGTTGGGGATTTGGCTCGACCCAAGCCCATGAGATTAGTCCTACATGGGATATGCGGAGTTCTAGGTGGAGACTAATAAGGTGTGGAATCTCCATACATAGTACCGAGGCCTTTTCGATTAAAACCCCACACCTGTCTGGCCAAAGGTGGTGAAAGTGGGGACAATATCAGTACTATGTAACGTCCGTAGGATCCATCAAATGGTATCTGAAAGTGGGGACTAATAAGGTGTGGAATCTCCAAGATGAATCCTTTATCTACTTACTTTTATACGTAGATGACATGCTTATTGCGTCTAAGAGTAAGGTGGAGATTCAACGATTAAAAAATCAATTGAGTAGTGAATTTGAGATGAAAGATCTCGGTGAAGCAAGGAAAATTTTGGGCAAAATTGAGAGAGATAGGAAATCTAACACTATTTGTCTCTCTCAAAAGTCTTATTTGAAAAAGGTATTGAAGCGTTTTGGTTTAGAAGCCAACTCTAAACCGGTAGCACAACCTCTGGCTCGACACTTTAAATTGAATGCTTTGAGCAGTCAACGAAAAACATGGAGGAGCAGAGGTTAATGGCTGAAATACCGTATGCAAGTGCTGTTGGGAGCCTTATGTATGCTATGGTATGCACTAGGCATGATATTTCACAAGCCGTTAGTGTGGCTAGTAGATATATGCATAATCCAGGGAAGGAACATTGGCTGGCTGTGAAGTGGATTCTGCGGTATATTCAAGGTACCGTAGATGTTGGATTGAAGTTCTCACGAAATGAGAGAACTAGTTGCAAAGTAGAAGGATACTGTGATTCCGATTACGCTGGTGATTTGGACAAGTTTCGGTCCACTACTCTTTGGGTACGTTTTTGCAAAATGAGTGGACCGATAAGTTGGAGGTCAACCTTACAACCAACGGTAGCATTATGGACAACGTAAATGTTGAATATATGGTCATTGTAGAAGGTATAAGGGAAGCCGTTTGGATGAAAGGTTTGTTTGAGGAGTTGGGGATTCAGCAAGAGCAAGTAAGCGTGTATTGTGACAGTCAAAGTGCAATACACCTAGCTAAGAACCAAGTTTATCACGCTCGAACAAAGCACAACAATGTACGATATCACTAAGTACGGGAAATTGTTGAAGAAGGTGAAATTCTGCTGGAAAAGATTGGAACCGCCAACAATCCAGCAGATATGCTCACCAAAGTGGTGACAGATATGCTCACCAATGTCTAAACTTGATCAACATTGTGCATATTTGAAGACACCTTAGGGTGTAATGGTGCTGTCAAGCACATGTGAAGCCCAAAAAGGGAGTGGAGCATCTTTTTGATGATTGAAGAAGTGAAGCATCTACTGATGAGTGAAAGCAAAGAAAGTTTGAAGGAAATGGAATGTCAGATTTCATGCCAAGGTGGAGAAATTAGAGAATAGTGAAGTTGTCCTAGAAATCTTGCCAAGGTGGAGAATTGTTAGTTATTGGCTTGATTTAGGAAACACACTGTTTTAGAAAAGATCAAACTGATTTCCCTAAATCAGTTTGCACCTCCTCAAGTATTTTAGGAATCTATTTTCCAAGTTACATTAGGAAATAGTTCTCTATTTAGGACTTCTATTTCTAGGCAATTCTAGATTATTCCTAGGCCTATAAATAAGAGTGTAACCTTTGGTTATTGTATCTCAGTCTGAATTGTAGAGGTGTGTGAAGAAGTCTATTCTCTAAGTTTCAATAAGAAGTTTATTGCTGCAGTGGAGTAGGCACCTTGCCGAACCACAATAATTCTTTGTGTTCTTGTTTAATTCCGCAATAGTTTTCTGTATGAAGTTCTTGGGGTGTTTTGGAAGTAGCTAATCTTAAGGCTTAGTCCTATGGGCTAGATATCTAGCTGCTAGATTGGCCATCCACGTCAGCCTGGGCAACCTCCTAAGTCTTATGGGCTAGATATCTAGCTGCTAGTTTGGCCATCCACGTCATCTGTGAGCGCCGAACGGTTCGGCGTTTTTGTTACTTTTTGAGCGCCGAACGGTTCGACGCTTAAATCTCAGCCGTTATATTTTTATGATTTTTGTGAGCGCCGAACGGTTCGGCGTTTTGGTCACTTTTTGAGCGCCGAACGATTCGGCGTTTTTTCTGAGCACCGAACGGTTCGGCGTTTTGGTCACTTTTTGAGCGCCGAACGGTTCGGCGTTTCAATCTCGCTGATAGTGCGACTGCGAGCAAATGCTAGGAGAGAAAAGTAGCCAGAAAGAGTGTTAACTTTTTTCCCACACTTTTTTCATGATTTGCAACACTTTTTGGCCAATCTAGCAGTCCAATCTAGCCCATAGGACTTAGCCTAAGCACAACACGGCCTGCCCCATTCTTCCAGCAATGTTACATTTTATGATTAACCAAAAAAAGAGAAAACTGAACTCAGTGTCAAATTATTTATTTAACAACTTCAAAAAAATCTTGTAAGTTAAACAGGAATGCCGAAACGCTCTTAGCAGCTAGAGCAGGCATCAGCAATATGATTTAAAATCCTCTAACCCATAGTTAAACATTAAAAAATAATTAGTTTTAGTTGCTTCCATATAAAAAAAGAAAAGATGAATCGAATGACCTTACTGTTACAAATCAAAAATTGGTTTAGCAACTTGCAGAGCCATGTACATCGAGATAGATATTTAGTATACAAAACAAAGACTTATTTATACGAAAGGGTTCTTTAAGAAGTATAAATATCCGCAACAGACTTGAGGCCAACTTCTGTAGCCAAACTGGTTTAATTAATTTAACCTGACAATAATCTATTTGTAAGAAAATTAAATATTGCTAGCCTCGATTATCAACCTATATAAATGCCATAGGGTTTTAGCTCATGATATGGCTACAATATAAGCTATAGGGAGATGAAATTTGAGATCAATTATGGCATAACTACTGCACCTGGTGCATGTTATAGAACCACAATTTTTGATTTTCATTAGAAGAGTTTTCTACATTTTATTATTTAGTTTTCAAACTTCATAGGTCCTACTTACTCCAGATTCAATCGGGCAATCAATATGTATAACAATGCCTAGGTAAAGGTGAGAAAGACTGACCCTATAAAAATATTGAAACCCAAGCTGAAAAAAGAAGGGAATAACACTCACAAATGATAAACTCAATGCTGAAATCGTGCAGGTGAAAAAGAAAGTGCCCAAGGCAGCTGTTTTTATCGAGTTGCTCCCATAGAAGATGGACGGGATTCTCTGCCATTTTCCTAGCCGCCTGCAGTTTATAATGAACGTCGGTGATGTTATGAACAAACGATATATTCTGATTTTACATAAATACTCAAAAAATTTATCAGGGTCCTGCATAATTCATATAGTCTTACTTTAGCTGACAAAATCTGGCTATAGTAGCAACCAAGTCGGGCAACTATCGCCCAAACTCCAAGCAATATGCAATAGATTCCAAACTGTTTTTATCCAAGTTCTTGTTCTCTTCCTACGAATACTCTTCCCGACGTTCCCGTCTACTTTCATTTGTTTTTCTATGCGTCTTCATTTACTACCAACAATTTCATGAAGCTGGAGCAAAAGTGCAGATCGGACCTTCGTTATCTATATTGTATATTCCCATGCCAATCATCATTATTGTAATCCTAGAAAAGACACAATTTTTTTATCAGTTCAACAAAATATTATAGAAGACGTGTAACAGCTGGTAGCACAGTGGCACACTCTATCGATTGGGATTGATATAAGATGACAAAGAGAAAAATGCAGACAAAAGGTAATGACAGAGATACACAAAAGTATAAGGAGCGTCGTTTTTGCTATCTTATTTCACAAAGTAAAGAAAGACGGATTTGAAATCAACTTTTTCACAATGCAAAGAAAGATAGAGTTCAAAATCAGAGACATTGAGGAAGGAACCACAAAAGTACAGGATGATAGGTTCCAATAAACACAGCTTATAGTCCGGAATGTTAATCAATTACAGGAATTCCGACATTCGATCCACATTTTGGTCCACCGAAGGCCACCTTCTAAGGACACGCATGGCAGACTACATAGCGCCAACCATTTTCAATGTCGCGTTGTGAAGAGATTAGGCACCTGCATTTTGTAATTTAATCCGGATCTAAATATTGAATTTTCCAATAAGTATAACCCAACTGTGTTATCACATTAATACTTACTTTTTGCTAAACTCAAATCTAATAAACACTATACAGGTACTTGGAATCTTAAGACCCCAGAACCAAAATAACCCCAACAGAAACTCAAAACGTGCATCAAGGGCTAAATCTGGCAACATATGCAGCATGGCGGCTCCTCCTAGAGATGGGCGTGCAACAAACAGATACAACAACAATTTGGAAATGCTAGCTGACCAAAAACTAATTTGTTATGGATCCAAGTCATGTTTACAAATTTCACACTCACTTTTCAGTAACAGGATTTCATTGTACAGCGTAATTTCTGCACGAATAAATGCATATAAGAGTTAATACAATGAATAGCAAAGAGTTATTCAGACTAAAGCTCATCCATCCTTCAAACAATGTTAATAGAATTTGAAGCTGATTCCAAATTAGAAAAATGGTAATTGCCTATTTGAAAAGGTAACTACATTATATCATATTAAATCAACACTGTCTTTTTGGTGAAAGGTTTAATTCTTAAACCTTCTGATTGATCTACAAATTAACCCTAACCTAAAACATCCCAAAACAAATCAAATCAAGTAAAATTCTATTGACATTTACCACCGGAGATGTATGCTGGCTCTTTTCTCAATATCTACCAACAAAATCTGCTAACGTTATACAACAACAACTAAATCAATGAAACATTTTCAGAAAAATTATATCTGCAAAAATTATAGAATCGAGCTGAACAACTAAATTAAAGAAATATTTCAGAAAAATTAACAAATAAAAAACGTCAAAAAATCAAACTTACATGTAACCCTGACAGAGTATGGTTTAGAAACAAACTGAGAACCTTGGGAAGATAACATCGTTGGAGGTTTATGTAGTGAAAAAATCTCAGGCAGCATTTGATTATAAGAAATTAGTGAGTTGTTACCTAGCTGTTATCGGGGATCTTTCTGTTCTCTCGTAACGTACGAAAGAACCCATATTTTGGAATCAATAGGATTTGAATAGCTGATGTTTCGTAACGTAAAGGTGGAATAAGTCGAAGAAAACCCATAAATCTGTGTAAATGGAATCAGGGTCGTTGAATTAGGGCGTAAAATAGGGAAAGATTTTCAGCCTCGATTTATCTGCTCAACTTTCCTGTGTTTTGAAAGTAGTGAGAGCCGTTGATGGCTTACAAAGGCTTATTTGCTGCCGTCAGATGGTTCAAAAACCATTTGTTGTTGTAAGATAGATATACTTTACCAGATGGGGTATATGAGATATACTTTGCTATTTCTCAAAACATATCCGAAAATCATGAAATTCTAACTGTTCATTACAGAGATGTGTACATTAAAATCTGACTGCTTTTATTATTAGTACACAGAATTCAGTCCCAATTCTTCTGTACTTTTGCGCACCTAAAATGATCGAAACTTCATGAAACTTTTACAGTAGGTTGCCTACATACATGCGAACATCATGCTAAAATTTCAGACTCATCCGATAAATGGATATTGAGAAACACTACAAACGGTGGGCTGCCACAGCTTGAATCCAGCTAACTGCAGTCTCAGTTTATCCAAACTTTGCGATAGTATTTATGACCTGATCGTCTTGAAAATTTAGTAGTACATCTATAACACAACTAAGTATGACATACTCAAATTTCATCACAATCCAACCACTAGATCTTAAAGACAGTTCACCAAAGCGAACCGATGCAGGATACTGAGTTATGAAGTGGTGCAGGTTAAGAAATAGTGTAGTGTAGGATAAGGTGTTCTCAATTGTCACACATGTTATTCATACGTGTGTATTAGCTGTCATTTTGCTATTACCAAGTCTGTATAAAAACCTGTCTTAACAGCTTTTGTCTGTGTGTAACTTTTCTCTGAGAATCAATCAATCAGTGTGATTGTTTTCATCACCATTTCTACCATGTCATTATGGTATCAGATAGGTTAGGGTTTCTTCAAACCGACATTGATCCTGTAACCTAAAGCTTCATCTTCTTAATCCGCTGCATCTCTCTGGATTTACAAGCTTCTGATTTACTTACTGAAGAAATTGATCGGTACTCAGAGATCGAAGTTTTCTTGTTTGTTGTTTTCTGATTTTTTGCTCGTCGAATCATTAATCTCAGATTCGATTTTAGTCTTTAATCTTTCTTTGTTGTTTTTTAAACATACTTTCTTGATTTCCTTCATCAATCTCACAACTCTGTGAGTTTTCTTCAAATCTTGTTCTTGAATCTCAGATCTATTTCTCAATTCAAGAATTTCTTGATTTCCTAATGGAAAATCCAACTGCTACTTCGTTTTCTCGTGTTCAACTTAATCAAATTACCAATTTTGTTACTTTGAAACTTAAGGAAGACAACTATTACACATGGAGGAACTTAATGAATCCAGTGATTCAACGATACAAGCTTCATCGATTTCTCAATGGCACATATCCTTGTCCACCGAAATACACATCACCAAGAAATGAAGCCAATGGTGTTGAGAATCAAGCATACACAGATTGGATTGAAGAAGATTCTACAATCATCATGTGGATAAATTCTACAATCTCTGAATCAGTAATTCCATACTTTTCAAGGTGCACCACATCCAATCAACTATGGCTGAGTATTGAAGACAGATTCTCTCGAGCTTCCTCAACACATTCTATTCAACTGAGAACAAAGTTGTTATCTCTTACTCAAGGTGAAAAATCAATTCCTGCTCTCATCAATGAAATCAAACTATTATCTGATCAACTAGCTGTAGCAGGTGAAATTATTTCTGATAGAGAATTAGTGGTTATTACACTGAAAGCTCTTAATTCTGAATATATTCCATTTGCAACCTCTATGAGACATCGAAATCCTCCTATAACTAGTATAGAATTGCATAATAATCTTCTTAGTGAAGAAACTGTGGTTAGTGACAGACTCAAGACTGCTAAACAAGATTTAGATGCTAAGGCCTTTATAGCACACAACTATAGACATTCTTATATAGGATCTTCAAGCAGAGGAAGCTACAGGGGAAGACACTTAAGTGGAGGAAGGTATCCTAATCCAGCTATTTTCTCAAGAATCAGCTATGGAGCTAGTGAAACTCAACCTTGTCAAATCTGTCTCTCTGATAGTCATCAAGCACCTAATTGCACTCATAGATTGAATTTTTCTTACAAAGGAAGACCACCACCAAAGAAATCAAAGTGCAATGCTAGCAAGGTGATATATTTGATAAAGAAGAATGGATTGTTGACGAGTGGAGCAAACAATCATATTATCACAAACATCCGCTTTACATGAAGCATCTCCTTATGATGGAACTCGAGTTTATTCACACAGACCAATGGTGGAGGTATGTCCATAACTCATACTGGAAACTCTAGTAGAACTGTTAATGATCATTCTTTCTTGCTTAATGATATTCTTTTAGTACCTCAAGCCTCACAAAATCTATTATCTGCTCATAAATTTACCTCTGACAATAAGTGTTCTCTAACTCTTGATTCTCATGGCTTCTCTGTGAAGGATCAGACCTCTGTGAAGATTCTTTTCCAAGGACCACATAGAAATGGTCTATATCCTATCAAATTCAACTCAACCCATCATGCTTATGCATCCACAATAAGTGACACAACTCTTCTTCATAAGAGATTTGGCCATTCATTTCAGACAGTTCAGAAATATGCATGCTCAGACTGAATAGATCCAGGAATCGGTACCAGTAGGATTTGATAAAACAACTAGGTCAAAATTATACCAAGTTATGATGAAAACAGAATTTGCAGACGAAAGTGAATTTTGTTGAGATAGTGATGTAGAAATTGAACACATGAGATCAAATCTAAAGTAATCTAAAGGTTAAGATGGAGATTACCAGCAGAGATTCAGATGATAGTTGATGAGGTAAGAGATTTCAATCCATACACCAACAGGAAATTGAAATAACCAAGAGCTCAAACCCTAAAACTGAATTTTAGATCCAATATACACGCTTAATCCAATTTGACGACGTTGCAGTAAAGCATCAGGATCAAACCCTAATTCGCATTAAGAAATCACCAGTAGCAACTCTTCTTACAAACTCCTTGAATCTTGAAATCAATCTTTCATAAACCCTAACTGAAGATGATGAAGAACAGCAGTAGCAGAAGAAATTGGTAAAGAATTTAAGATTTAGCAGCGGAAAGGATCGATACCCCTGAAAATTGAAATTCTCAGGACTGATACCATGATAGCATTCAATTGAGAATGTGGCCTACAATCCATTATCCTTTCTCTTTTTTATTGTTTTTCATGTTGCTGAATACTGCCAGACTATCTCTTGTTTGCTGGTTTTGTTATTTCTTAGAATAATACGGGTACTTTAACAAGTGATTTCATAAGTTTCTTCATCTCTTGATTGTTTAAGTTCTAGAATAATTTCACATTTGCTGCTGTCAAATGTCCTTTTATGTGTTGGTAAATGGAGCTGCAGTGTTATAGTGTGATGACGGTGTTGGCTAATTCCATTTGGTACAATTGCTGCTGCTTGGCTTAAAGACTAATTTCCTTTGTTAGTATTCTGCCAAATGCTACTTTACTGAGCTTAGTGGAATGATGATTCTAGCTGTACATATGTTGTTTACGGTGTTGGTGCTCATAGTTGGCATATTATCTCTTCACAATGCTGCTGCAGTTTTCTATTTACAAGGGTTCACGGTAGTACAAGTGCTGGTTTGTAGAGCTGGTGTACGTGATTAGAATACTTGTTGGATACATCCAAGTGCTTCTTCCATGGTTGTTTATTTTTGATGTTTTACAAGTTGTCTTTTAGTGGAGATCTTGGTGCTTGTTGGATACACACCTACTACTACTTCCTAACTGCACCAACTGCTGACCACCTACAATTATTACATCCACTTGCCTGCTAATTCTTCATGTTTGTTACTGCAACACTTATTGCATCAACTATCTACTGCTGGCCTGTTAAAGCATTTTTGTCTTGCGTGCTCATCATATATCAACTGCAAAGACTTCTTATACACCTGCGATAACTCATGGTGTTGATTACTCATTGTTGAGGTGTATCATATAACATGGAGTGCTTCCTGTGCTACTGCACTGTCCTTTTAAAAGCAACTTGGTGGATTTTCTGAGCCTCCCATCACTATTTTACGCACATGGGTATGTTTTCAAGACAATATGAGCTGACACCATCTGCTAGAATCACATATCTCTATTGCTATTAAACTGCTACTACTACCGTTTTTCACTGTCTTATCGAACTGCTCCAACTCCTGCTGTTGTTTCTTGTGCCACCGCCATACTTTCTACAACACCTGGGATATTCGACAACTACCATCACATTTCAGCTTACTTTGGGAGATTTAATGATTGTCCTTCAGAATTCTCTTTGTCCATTCTCTTTGTTGTGGGCTGGTATGAATCTTTGCAGGGATGCTTTGTTGGTTGCTTCACCAATTGCTGCTCATACTTCTGGTGCAGGTGTTTCATTCAACAGACAAGTTTCTTTCTGCATCAGTACTGCCTCCTCCAACTGCACATTCTACACCAACTGTAATTTATACTTCTTCCCACTTCATGTGTATTATAGATAGAGAATGTGTGTACTGGTGTGGGTGTGATCGTGTCAGTGTGTGTGTGTGAGCGTGTCATTTGTTAGTGCAATCTCAAGTTTTCTTTCACAGACCACTTAAAGACAGTTCACCAAAGCAATGTGATGAACAGATGCATGATACTGAGTTATATAGTGGTGCAGGTTAAGAAATAGTGCAGTGTAGGATAAGGTGTTCTCAACTGTCACACATGTTATTCATACGTGTGTATTAGCTGTCATTTTGCGATTACCAAGTCTGTATAAAAACCTGTCTTAACAGCTTTTGTCTGTGTGTAACTTTTCTCTGAGAATCAATCAATCAGTGTGATTGTTTTCATCACCATTTCTACCATGTCATTATCGTATCAGATAGGTTAGGGTTTCTTCAAACCGACATTGATCCTGTAACCTAAAGCTTCATCTTCTTAATCCGCTGCATCTCTCTGGATTTACAAGCTTCTGATTTACTTACTAAAGAAATTGATCGGTACTCAGAGATTGAAGTTTTCTTGTTTGCTGTTTTTGATTTTTTGCTCATCGAATCATTAATCTCAGATTCGATTTTAGTCTTTAATCTTTCTTTGTTGTTTTTTAAACATACTTTCTTGATTTCCTTCATCGATCTCACAACTCTGTGAGTTTTATTCAAATCTTGTTCTTGAATCTCAGATCTATTTCTCAATTCAAGAATTTCTTGATTTCCTAATGGAAAATCCAACTGCTACTTCGTTTTCTCGTGTTCAACTTAATCAAATTACAAATTTTGTTACTTTGAAACTTAAGGAAGACAACTATTACACATGGAGGAACTTAATGAATCCAGTGATTCAATGATACAAGCTTCATCGATTTCTCAATGGCACATATCCTTGTCCACCGAAATACACATCACCAAGAAATGAAGCCAATGGTGTTGAGAATCAAGCATACACAGATTGGATTGAAGAAGATTCTACAATCATCATGTGGATAAATTCTAAAATATCTGAATCAGTAATTCCATACTTTTCAAGGTGCACCACATCCAATCAACTATGAATGAGTATTGAAGACAGATTCTCTCGAGCTTCCTCAACACATTCTATTCAACTGAGAACAAAGTTGTTATCTCTTACTCAAGGTGAAAAATCAATTCCTGCTCTCATCAATGAAATCAAACTATTATCTGATCAACTAGCTGCAGCAGGTGAAATTATTTCTGATAGAGAATTAGTGGTTATTACACTAAAAGCTCTTAATTCTGAATATATTCCATTTGCAACCTCTATGAGACATCGAAATCCTCCTATAACCAGTATAAAATTGCATAATAATCTTCTTAGTGAAGAAACTGTGGTTAGTGACAGACTCAAGACTGCTAAACAAGATTTAGATGCTAAGGCCTTTATGGCACACAACTATAGACATTCTTATAGAGGATCTTCAAGCAGAGGAAGCTACAGGGGAAGACACTCAAGTGGAGGAAGGTATCCTAATCCAGCTATTTTCTCAAGAATCAGCTATGGAGCTAGTGAAACTCAACCTTGTCAAATCTGTCTCTCTGATAGTCATCAAGCACCTAATTGCACTCATAGATTGAATTTTTCTTACAAAGGAAGACCACCACCAGCAAATCAAAGTGCAATGCTAGCAGCAGCTGATATATTTGATAAAGAAGAATGGATTGTTGACAGTGGAGCAAACAATCATATTACTAAAAACATCTGCTTTACATGAAGCATCTCCTTATGATGGAACTGAGTTTATTCACACAGCCAATGGTGGAGGTATGTCCATAACTCATACTGGAAACTCTAGTAGAACTGTTCATGATCATTCTTTCTTGCTTAATGATATTCTTTTAGTACCTCAAGCCTCACAAAATCTGCTATCTGCTCATAAATTTACCTCTGACAATAATTGTTCTCTAACTCTTGATTCTCATGGCTTCTCTGTGAAGGATCAGACCTCTGGGAAGATTCTTTTCCAAGGACCACATAGAAATTGTCTATATCCTATCAAATTCAACTCAACCCATCATGCTTATGCATCCACAATAAGTGACACAACTCTTCTTCCTAAGAGATTTGGTCATCCTTTATTTCAGACAGTTCAGAAAATCTATAAACTTTTACACACTCCTAATGTCTCAAATAAACCATTCTTCTGCAATGAATGTAAATTGTGTAGATCACAGAAACTTCCTTTTCAGTTGTCAACTTCTGTAGCTCATAAGCCATTACAACTTTGAATACTTTTCTTGTTACACATTGATCTTTGGGGTCCTTGTTCTCAGTAGCTTCTATATCAGGCATTTAGAAATTAAAGCATGCACTTATGCAAACATTGTAGATGAATATACAAAATATTGTTGGGTTATTCCTTTATCTTCCAAGTCTGATTTTAAACATGATTTTATCTCATTTATTACAAGAATTGAGAAATTACTTACTCATCTTGTAATCACAATTAGAACTGATAATGGAGGTGAATTTTTGAATACTTTTCTTGCACAATATTGCCAATCTAGAGGTATCACTCATGAACTAAGTTGTCCTCACACTCCTGAGCAGAATGGTGTTGCAGAGGTTAAGCATAAACACTTACTAGGAGTAACAAGAACTCTTTTACTTCAATTTCTTCGTTTTACTGGATTCATTTCTCCATTCATTCCTTGCTTCTCCTCCTTGTAAATCGGACCTCATCATAATCATTTTGAGATCGGTGGCTGATTTTGATTTTCTCCATCATTTCTCATACTCATCCTTGACGATTCTCTGTTTCATTCCTCCTTTCTCTAGTAAGTCTCCACTTCTTCTTACAATCATTGGTTGCCTTTTATACGTTTCTTCTTCTAGCCATTTCTCTTTTCAATGAATTGGTTTTACCAAATACATATTGGGTAGAAGCTCTTCACACAATTCAAAGATCTCTCCTTTCACTAATTATCTTATAAATAGATTACCTACAAGAATTCTTGACTTTATATCCCCATTTGAAGCTCTTTTTCATAAACAACCGGACTATAACTTTCTCAAAGTTTTTGGTCAGTGCACGCTTTCCATGGCTCAAACCATACACTTCCAATAAGCTTGAACCCGTATAAATTGTGCATTTTCCTAGGTTATAGTCTCGCAACATAAAGGATATAGATGCTTAGAACCAATTCATCGGTACAATTTATATCTCCAGACATGTGTCATTCAATGAATCTTCCTTTCCATATACTCAACTTACTTCATCTGCTTCTCCAAACACTTCAATTTCCACATTTCCTACATCTGAAGATTCTTGTTTTGCTCCCTACTATATCTTCTTCAACTGCAGATCTATCACCATCTATTATTTCTAGTTCTGTAGTCAAGAATGATCATAACATGACTACTAGAGGTAAAAATGGAATATATACACCAAAGTCTTATTTTGCTACTAAGCATCCTCTGCAATAAGCTTTAATGTGTCACATTCCAAAGACTATTGTAGCTGCTAACAAAGTCAAAGAATGGAGAATTTCATCCGTAGAAGAATACAATGCACTACAAATTTGCACCAGTCCAAAGAGATAACCAAGCTGAAAACGGCAACTACGTGCAGGGAGAATCCACCAATGAAAACAAAACTTGCATTGGAATGCCACAGTTGGAGATAGACATAGTCGCAAGGCAGTTGGTGGTGCAGCAGCATCTTGAGAAATAGCAGGTGTAAACAAGCAACTGGCAGTTGTTGGTGCAGTAGTGATAGTCAATATCATATATGGCAAAGAAAGACCAGGAGCTGGAATTTTGTTTGAGAAGAAGAACAGATGGAATAGCATTGAGAGAACGTCTCCACACCAAATTATAGTAAGTATCCACATAGAGGAGCCACTGACAACATATCCTTGAACCAGCATGCAAAAATACCAACTATAACTACCACTATCAGCTGCAATGACTAATCAGTTATGGCAGAGAAGTAAACTTTGCAGAATCCATGCTTGAAACCTTATATGTTGTATGCCAAACTGAATTATACTTGGTGCCTTAGTCACACATACACAAGAACTGAAGTATACCATTGTATGCGACTCACCATCAACAAAAAAAATAATATCCAAAGTACCAGGATATAGCAACACTTTAGCAGCAACAAAAATAGCAGAGCAATACAGATTCAAGTGTCCGGCAGTAAGAATCACTGATTTCCCTTATTCACTTATTGCAGCAGTGCACCATGAAAGAAGCAAAGTCTTCAAGCATATTATTATTCTTTGATTATTCTCCATAAGGCCATAGCACTTTGGATTATTCACTCACACAAGAAATAGAAGTAAAAGCACCATTGAAGCTGAAATTTCAACTGAATTATTCTAAGAGCATGAAAAGTATAAGAACCACAGGTTGCACATAGAACACATATGCAAGCTGAAAACTAGGTAGCATACTGAGTGTATACAAACTCAACAAGAGAACTCCAATCTGTACTTAATATAACTCACCAACTCCAACTCGAAGTTCAAACGCAGAAACACCATTAAAAAACACAAGATACTTCAACACCGCAGTGAGGACTGCCTTGAAATAAGAATTGAGATTGGAAGTATGAAGAATGAGCCGTTAAGCACTATGTGCAGCATCAATTTCCACCCACAAACTCTCAACCTTCTGCTGAATCCAATCAGGTGGAATGACTTTATGTTTTTGCCCTAACTAGACCTTGGTGTAGCGGACTAGAACACACTCAGACCCTTTCGGCATCAGGGAACAAGAACAACAGAACTTGATAAAGAAATTAGATGTAAAACAAGCTAATTATGATGTATAAGGCAGTTGAAGATGAAATTGGATGATTCTGAGCTAGTGATGTAGAAATTGAACACATGAGATCAAATATAAATTAATCTAAACATGAAATTGGAGATTACCAGCAGAGACTCAAATTTTAGTTGATGCGGTAAGAGATTTCAACCAACACACCAAACATGAAATTGAAATAACCAAGAGCTCAAACCCTAAAACTGAATTTTAGATCTAAAATACATGCTTAATCTTGTTTGTTGACGTAGCAGAGGTATCAATCAAATCAAAACCCTAATTCTTACCAGAAAACACCATTAATGGAGGTGGATGAAGAAAATTACCAATCGTTGTTGTAGATGTAGATAGAAACTTCATAGAGGAGTCGAATTAGTCTCAAATCTGAGATGATTGAACGATATCAGCCTTCAAATCTCGATCTAAACTAGCAGCAGCAGAAGACGATGATGAGTTAACGGTGGTGGTGATTGTTGAAGAAAAGGTGAAGTAATGGTGGTTTTGATGAAGAAACAGGCTAGGATCGGTACCCTCAGAAATTGATTTCTGAGTCTGATACCATAGTAACATAGGAAATCCTAATGTCTACATTGCAACGATTTGAATCAATTTCATTAAGCTAATAGCAAAATTGGTAATTGATTCAATCCAATCTGTAAACTTTTACACATTCCTAATGTCTCAAATAAACCATTCTTCTGCAATGAATGTAAATTGTGTAGATCACAGAAACTGCCTTTTTAGTTGTCAACTTCTGTAGCTCATAAGCCATTACAACTGTTACACATTGATCTTTGGGGTCCTTGTTCTGTAGCTTCTATATCAGGCAGTCTATACTATGCAAACATTGTAGATGAATATACAAAATATTGTTGGGTTATTCCTTTATCTTCCAAGTCTGATTTTAAACATGATTTTATCTCATTTATTACAAGAATTGAGAAATTACTTACTCATCTTGTAATCACAATTAGAACTGATAATGGAGGTGAATTTTTGAATACATTTCTTGCACAATATTGTCAATCTAGAGGTATCTCTCATGAACTAAGTTGTCCTCACACTCCTGAGCAGAATGGTGTTGCAGAGGTTAAGCATAAACACTTACTAGGAGTAACAAGAACTCTTTTACTTCAAGCTGGTTTACCAAATACATATTGGGTAGAAGCTCTTCACACAGCTAATTATCTTATAAATAGATTACCTACAAGAATTCTTGACTTTATATCCCCATTTGAAGCTCTTTTTCATAAACAACCAGACTACAACTTTCTCAAAGTTTTTGGATGTGCCTTTTTTCCATGGCTCAAACCATACACTTCCAATAAGCTTGAACCCATACGTAAATTGTGCATTTTCCTAGGTTATAGTCTGCAACATAAAGGATATAGATGCTTATAACCAATTACTGGTACAATTTATATTTCCATACATGTGTCATTCAATGAATCTTCCTTTCCATATACTCAACTTACTTCATCTGCTTCTCCAAACACTTCAATTTCCACATTTCTTACATTTGAAGATTCTTGTCTTGCTCCTACTATATCTTCTTCAACTGCAGATCTATCACCATCTATTATTTCTAGTTCTGTAGTCAAGAATGATCATAACATGACTACTAGAGGTGAAAATGGAATATATACACCAAAGTCTTATTTTGCTACTAAGCATCCTCTGCAATCACCTTTAATGTGTCACATTCCAAAGACTATTGTAGCTGCTAACAAAGTCAAAGAATGGAGAATTTCATCCGTAGAAGAATACAATGCACTCATGCAAGCAGGCACTTGGTCACTAGTACCACCAGATGATGCACAAAATGTAGTGGGTTGTAAGTGGGTCTTTAGACTCAAGCACAATCCAGATGGCAGTATCAACAAATTCAAAGCTAGATTGGTTGCAAAAGGGTATCATCAAAGAACACTGTCTGGACTATGAAGAGACTTTCAGTCCTGTAGCTAAGCCCACAACAATAAGAATTGTTCTCTCCATGGCAGTCCAATTTGATTGGAAAATTCATCAGCTTGATGTAAGTAATGCATTTCTTCATGGAGATTTGCAAGAAGAAGTCTTTATGGTGCAACCACCAGGTTTTTTGGATCCTTCTAAACCTTCTCATGTCTGCAAGTTACATAAAGCTATATATGGACTTAAGCAAGCACCCATGGCATGGTATGACAAGCTCAGTGCTGCTCTGAAATCTTTAAAGTTCATCAATTCAACAGTTGATGCTTCACTTTTGTTCATCAAGAAGGCACTCAGATTACAGTTGCACTTGTATATGTTGATGATATCTTACTCACAGGCTCTTCTTCAACATTTCTACAGCAAGTTATTGATCACTTACAACAGATTTTTCCTACAAAGGATTTAGGTTACTTGCACTATTTTCTGGGATTGGAGATCAAAAGAAATTCCGAGAGTTTGTTCCTTAGTCAAACTAAATATGCACTTGATCTTCTGCACAAATTCAATATGGAAGGAGCTAAACCTTGTCAAACACCTATTGCAGTCTCTACTAAGCTAACTACTACTTCAGGCACTTTACTGGAAAATCCTACAGAGTACAGGTCTCTAGTTAGAGCTCTTCAATATCTTACTTGGACAAGGCCAGACATAGCATTTGCAGTTAATTTGGTTTGCCAGTATATGCAACATCCAAGAAATGAACACTTTGCAACTGCCAAGAGAATTCTAAGATACCTGAAAGGTACTTTGGATTATGGACTTTCTTTTACTAAAGGCAGCTCCTTTTTGTTAGGCTTCTCTGATGCTGATTGGGCAGGCAATGTTGAAGATAGAAGATCTACAGGTGGCTACTGTGTTTTCTTAGGTTCCAATATTATTTCCTGGTCATCCAAAAAGCAGACCACAGTGGCTAGGTCAAGCACAGAAGCAGAGTACAGGACTCTTGCACATAGTGGTGCAGAAATGGTTTGGATTTTTTACATCTTACAGGACCTTCACTTTACTATTCCACAGATTCCTAGGCTGGGCTGTGATAATATCAGCTCCTTATCTCTTGTAGCTAATCCTGTCATGCACTCAAGGATGAAACATGTTCACTTGGATTATCATTTTATTAGAGAACTAGTTCAGTCCAAATCACTTGATGTGTTCTATGTTCATACTTTGGACCAGCTTGCGGATATCTTTACTAAAGGTCTAGTCCCAGATTTCTTCATTTGAGGGCCAAACTCAGAGTCTCAGCACCCATGAGTTTGAGGGGGGATAAAGACAGTTCACCAAAGCGAACAGATGCAGGATACTGAGTTATGTAGTGGTGCAGGTTAAGAAATAGTGTAGTGTAGGATAAGGTGTTCTCAACTGTCACACATGTTATTCATACGTGTGTATTAGCTGTCATTTTGCTATTACCAAGTCTGTATAAAAACCTGTCTTAACAGCTTTTGTCTGGGTATAACTTTTCTCTGAGAATCAATCAATCAGTGTGATTGTTTTCATCACCATTTCTACCATGTCATTAGATCTAAAGATATTAACCATACTAAAACAAATATTTTAGGGTTCATTACCTTGTTGTAACTAAGATGTTCAAACACGAATTACTCACGAGAAATTCCAAACTTTCTACAATCAAATCTACTTTACAGTAATTCATGATGCTTATAAAGTACCCAATTCAACAATTTACAAAACTTGATGAACTATGATGAAAATTCCTCAATTCCACAACATAAACCCCAACTTTCAAACTTATCAAATTAAACTATCAAAACATGGAATTGATGTTCTTAGATAGCTACCCATGGATTTAAACCAAAGAAAGTTCAACAATCTAAACTCAATTCAACCAAACAGATCAAAACATAATTAGGGAAATATCAATTCAAACTTTAATCTAAAAGAAAGATATCCCCTACCTTATAAAGTTCATTTTAGTTCCAATCTTCACGATTTCTAAGCCCTAGACTCATTCTTTCTTAGACAATCAATGGAGAACTTAAATTTGAGAAGGAAAACTTTAGAGAAGAAGAAAAAAAGTTGAGAGGAAATTCGTTGTTTTCTCTTCTTATCTTTTTTAGTGGTCCAAAATGACCCATTTGCCCATTGACGCCTCAAATGGGCGACACATGTGATGTGACGTGTCTTGGCAAACCCTGACCTATTAAGGTACCTAAATGTTCAATTGGGGCATGCATTTCTATTTAGGCACTAAAACTTATTACTAAGGCAAAACAAAGGTGTCACAGACACTTGAATATCAGAGTTCTAGGTACTTAAATTCGACTAAAGGGTTAATAAAACCCGAGAAAAACTTTGGGTTATTACATAATTGCATTTACCAAAATAGACTAGGATATGACCCGTGCCATAACGGCCCAGGTATTTGTTTGTTGTCAATAATAATTGATCGGGTAATTTTGTTCTTGTGTTGTGCACAAATAACACACCTATTGCATTGTTTTTCTTTTTGTTGACATATTTGGTGCTTGCTTAGATGGGCTTTGAAGGAATACAATGTCCATGAAGCAATATTACGAAGGTGTTGTCGGTCATTTACTTTTTGATACACGGTATGAAATAGAATAGTTAGAAATTTATATTAACTTGTAAGTGATCAAGAAAGTAATTGCTGAAATTAATGCTATCAAAATTACTTTGTTGAGTCCTAAAATTATTTTTGTAGTTGTAGTCTCTAATCTATAGTCATATGTGTTGCAGTCACAGTATCATGTGTTAGATCCCAATTATATTTCAGGGAAATTTAAAAAAGGCACCAAAATAAAATGTCATATTGAAAAATGTCCAATCTGTTGTGTTTTCCGTCCAACCCAGTTAAATTACATGTGTTCTCGTATGCGATAAAAAGACGAAAATACCCTCAACCCATACCAACACCACCTGAACCCTAAACCCACCACGACTGAACACCATCACCACGTAAACCACTGAATATTACCACCACCACCTGAACCCTGGACCTAGCACCGCTTGGTGCATTACTGTGTTTCTATTGCTTGTGTGAAGTCACACGCGTGTATTTAATCGTGGAGGGAAATCTTAACAGATTGGGACATTTAATCCGGAGAGTTGGGGCATTTATCCAAAATGACCCTTCATTTTGGGAAATTTCCCATTTTATCCCTGGTATTCTAATTTTTTTTTGTTAGTGTTGTAACCATGCTAAACTTTATTGGTAAGTACGATAACCAAACATATGTACCCCAAAGATGTATGACTTTTTTGTTAGCATCCACATCACCATCTCGATTAGTCTAGACCGCTCAATAAAATTTGACACCAAAAGGAAGAAGTTAAAGTAAGAAAAATGATGGTTTTTTTTCCCTGATCGGTACATAATTTGATGTTGGCGAGCTTTGAACTCGGGTTAATCACCCAATGACTTTACCACTATACTACAGTGACATCAGCTGGTTTGTCTAAAGTAGATTTTGTACAACATGCACCTAAAATATCAAATAACAATATATTTGTTTACAGGCTGCATGTTTCATACCGCTCTGCCAGTTAGCAACATGTAACCAATTTGAAATGGAATTACAAAAGCTAAGGGAACAACCCGCAAACACCAACCGAAATTGTAAACCATCTGATTCTAGATGATGTAACCACCACTTAAACCCTTTAGTTCAGCATAAGACGATGTCAAGGCATATTCACCGTATGCAGGCCCTGTCTTCAGTATGGCACCCAGTTCCATTTTATTCACAAAATTTAAGGTCATGCGTAACTGTTTTTCCCAAATGATATGCAAATTTGATGAGATGAGAACTGGTTACCCAATCACTGAAATCTATCCCAGGTCATTGAGAGGTAAGAAAAAATATATCTGGTCGCCCAATATTTTCATTTCGCTCTAACATCTCCTTCCATTATGCATCCCAACCTACAAAAAAATGCAATACCCAAATTAAAAACTGTCCCCGCATAGTTTAATAAGTATTCTGAACATAATCAAATGATTAAACATTTAAATTGATGCTTTGTTTTTATTTATGCGAATCAACAATGGTTAGTATGTTCATCCAATTGTGAGTGTTAGAACATTGCCACCTATTTGTGGTTACATTAATTATCAAAGTTTTCTTTTAATATTTGTACTTTTTTATTTGGTTCTCATAGTTCTCATTTCTTTTAATATTTGTACGCATCAAAGCAAGATGAAATTGTTGACAACATAGTTCTCATTTCTTTCTTTGTTTTTGGTAACTGTTTGGTTCTTTGAATCAATCCTTGGTGACCAACCACCTTTTAGATAACAATTAAAACACATTATTTCCAAACACAACAGTTTGCTAACAGAAAACTAATCCATGACGATGACAATAGTGTTGTCACAACACAATTGCACAAAGAGTTAGCTGGTCTCCGAAGCCATCTCCTTAACACCAAAAATATAACATTAAGTCAACACTACACTATTCCAGCAATCCGCTCAATTTTAGTCTGTTCTATCTCCTCCTTTTCACACTGAAGACAGGAGGTCGATCAAACATGTCCATTACATTCACATTAAAATAAATTTGCATATATTTATCACGCCTAGAAATGAAGACTCACCAAAAAGTCTAAAAACAAAACATAGCTATTCTAAGTGCACTTCAACATAAGGTTTTCATTTGTATTTATGAAATTTATGGATAAACACCGTATCCGTATTGATGTTCAGATTTTAGAAGTTATTGACTATGCAGCCATGCCTAACCCACGATGCAGTTATTCTAAGCAGACTTTCTAAAACACCATATACAATCAGTTATTTTGTCTATACACATTACATGTTAGTCAAAAAAATTAAGTTAGAGGATTTCTTGCATTTCCCAAAGTTAAAACTTAAAACCATTGTGTTAAATGCCTCTCCAAGGAAGTTGTGAAAAGCAAGGTTGCGAAAAATTCACCCACACAATCTGAATATATCCAATATTAGTACAGTACTCAAGTCAAATGCAGATAACACTTGCAGATAACACTTAGAAGTCTTGATAAATTCTAACCTTGTAAAGTTCTTCATTGAATGGAGTTCCTCCTCCCAGTCCCACGCTTGCAAAGATAAAATTGATTAGTTCCTGATTCATAAATACCCAACTCCTTTCAAATAAAACCACTTCATCTAGCAACATTAGTGCACCCCAAATATAATAATGATATTACACTCCTATATCATTTTTTTTTATCGATAAATTTAATTTAATAAAGAAAGAAAAGGCTCACAAAAAGTGAACACAAATAGTACAAGTACCGACTAAAGAAAAAGGGAAACAACGCCAACAAAGAAAAAACACCACTCACTGCGAAGAAAAACTTAATACTCCTTGAACAAGCTAGGTGAAATTCAATGAGGCTCAAAAACTACTAAATTCCACTTGAGCATGAAGTATCGAAGAGATATTCCTTGGAACTGTGGTTGCTTGTGAAGCCAAGACGCCAATGTGAATTTAATTTCTTTAATCAGTTTAGACTTTTCAAGAGATTTATTGTCAAAGGCTCGGTGATTCCTCTCATTCCATAAATTCCATAAAATGGCTGCAGGGATGGTCTTGATGACAATGGCTTTTCTTGATTTAACTTTAGAATGAGGCCAAGATTGGATGGCAGCATCGACTGAATGTGGAATAGTCCAAATGAGGTTGAATTCCTGGATGAAATAGAGCCAAATGCTGCTGTAGTTGTAGGATTTCCTACAACACACCCCTTATAATATTTTCTAAATCTAAATCTATTTCATAATCAAAATAAAGATTAAAGTGTTAAAATTATAAAATGGACACAAGGATTTTTTACATGGTTCGATCAATGTGATCTACATCCATGGTTCTTCACTATGATTGTTGAGGTTACATTAATATTACATATAGAATCTCCATTAATGAATATTTTATAGAGCTCTAGATCTAGTTTTGGGGAAGAAGATAATAAAGAAAATAAAGTCTCTCTCTCCTAATTGTGTATCTTCTCTCTCTTACAAAATTGTGTCCATCCTCCCTTTCTCTCTCCTGCTCTCCTCTTTATATAGGTGTTTACATAATGGATGACATCTCATACATAGTGGAGTACAGCTCATATTCCCCTTCATTTTCGGATCCCCTGTTACGTTCTCTCAGACTCTCTTTATAATTTCGCAGGCTCTCTCTCTCTCAATCATTCTCGCAAGCTCTGCTAAATTTTCGCAAGTTAAGGAAATAATTGAATCTCGCACGCTAAGAAAATATGTTGTGCGATATTTGAATCCTACATCTTGCCTCTTTTTTCTTGAATATTGCTTGAAGAGCGATCTTTAAGAAAAAAATCCGTTGTTGTAGTAGTCTTTGATCTTTGTTGATGAAGGAACGAGCGAAAGAATACTGGACTTGAAAAGTACGTACTTGCCTCTATTCTTTTGTGAAGTTCCGAAAACTTGAGAAGTAATTATAAGTATCATCTTTTGAAGTATGCGAAGTATGAATTATCCTTGAAGAAGTATAAGAAGTACTCAATCCTCGAAACATAAGAAGTATCCGTCTTTGAATGAGAATAATAAGTATTGCCTCTATTCATGCGAAATTATTACTCCATTTTTGGTGAGGATTCTTGTTGTTCATTAGTGAACGTCCACTTTGGAAATGATTCTTGCCGAGAAGATAAAGAAACATAAAATTGTTTTCTTGGTAATCAATAGTTGCCTCTGTTCTTTATCTATGAGGGTAGAATCCTTGAGAAAGTGTTGAATGAGCGAGTTATTTCTTCAATTATCTTGCCTCTGTCTCATGTTTTGTGCTCATGCGATAGTATAATCTCTTCAAGTTGCTTATAATTTTACTTATAATCGAGCGTAATAATTATATCTTGCGAAATAATCACATTCTGCGAAATTCTGACACATTTTGCGAAATCCTGAATAATCCTGCGAAATTCTGAATACTTGTGCTAATATAATGCTTATGTGATGATTATGTTATGAAATGTGTATGCGATGTGTATGCCATGAAATGCTTATGTGATGCTTTCATGATGCAAGTGTGATGCTTATATGATGAGAATGCTTATCTATTGCAATGTATAGCTAATTTTTGTGTTACTTGGCTCATTTTGCCGCATTAAAATTGATGTAGCTTTAAATCGTTTCCATTCTTCATTTCTCTGACTTTGTCTATATGCATTCCTCTTCGCGTATTTATTGTTCCTCGCGAGTTCTTACTTGTGCTTCATCTTTCCTTATTCCTGCACTATTAGTATCTCAGAATAATATGATCATAATATCAAGTGTGCGGCATTTTCATTGCCTCAGTATCATTATCATGTACATGTTCGCAAGTTTATCATGTAAAGATTTTCTCAAGCTCGCAAGCTTATCACGTAATCCCTTTCACAACCTTATCATATAATATTTTTCACAAGCTTATTTGCTTACTCATTTTTGCAAGCTTATTTGCTTACTTTCTTATGTGGTCTTATTTTGCCTTCCTAGTTAAAGGTCTTATTTTGCCACCTCTTGTCATTGCGACAAAATCGCAGGCCGTCTTTACACTTTCGTGTAATGACCCATTGATCTTGTCTTATCATTTCTCTAGTATTATTGCCTCTGCAGGATGTTTTTCATGCGACAATATGACAGGCCTAAATATTCTTGCAAACATAAAGCCCCATGACATTGCCGTCTTGCGACGAAATCGCAGGACGTCTTTACACTTTCATGTATTGACCCATTGACCTTGTCTTATCTTTGTCTTTTGTATTATTTCCTCTTCAGGATTGTCGCACAAATATGACAAGCCTAAATTTTCTTGCAAAAATAAAGCCTCATGACATTTGCGTCTTAAGACACTTATCAGCTCCCTAATGGAGGGTGCCGCCCTTATCTTCCCCCTGGTTGCCCCTTCAAGGAGACGTACTTCTGCCATACAAGGCTAGCTCCTCCCATCCGGTCTTAACAACAACCAGTTGTTTTCGTAGCCTCTTATCCCTTTTGCCTATATGGCTTATGGTTACGAGATTGCACCCTAAGTGGGGTTTTCTTCGGGCCGAGTGCAGCATAAGCCAAGACTTGCCAAGAATGACCGAGACACTTCAAATGCCCCAGGCACTCTTGGCTCAACCGTGTACCTCGGCGCCTTGATTAGATGCTGACTCCTTAGAAGAGACCCTCGGTCGTCCAACCTAAGTCATAAGCTTAGATTGAAAATCCAAGGTACCTCTCCTGGATGGGCTTTATTGACCCCAAATCTCCATGACTCAGGTTCCAGGGGCGGTGTAACCTTTTCGCTGAGCCATGCAATATGTACCCCCTTCTATGACTCACTTTAGGTCTTACATTTGCCTCTTACAAAATTTTATTCGCGAACTAGGGTGTACGCCATAGAAGGTTTGCCTCTATATTTTTTTTTTGTTCATTCAATCTTTGATTCTCTTTTGTAATATTCATAAATTCTGCGAAATTATCGCATGTCTTCGTTCTATCTTGATAGATATTGTCTCTGCGAAATTATCGCATGTCTTAATTCTTTCTTGATAGGTATTGTCTCTGTGAAATTATCGCATGTCTTCATTCTTTCATTCATTTCGCGAATATAAGATGCCTTATTTTCAGCGAGATTTTCACATTATTCATTATAAACTAATATCATATCATTTGAAGCAAAGCAAATATTCAAAAAATTGATCTATTGTTATAGGGCCTACGGCCCATGGATGTGCGGTCCATTAGATGACTAGGGTTTTCCCTTTTGTTATGTATATAAAGAACATTATGCCTATGTAATATCTCTCTGCCTCTTTTATCAATAAGAAGTTCCCTTCTCTCTTTCTCTTGGTTTTACCTAATTATAACTCTAAAACGTTATCAGTCACGAAGCTCTGCCCTATTGATCTTTTTTTTTCCTTCATCAACCTCGAGTGCAAATCAATCCACTGTACAACGTTCAAGTGCAACATCCGGAATCAATCACTGAGCTGTGAATAATACCTCGGGAAGATCTACAGCAGCCGATACTTCTGTTCTTATTTTATCTCTCATTGTCGCATAAGGAAGAAGGTATACCTAAACCCCCTTTACCTATTTAACATACAAAGTTGTCTGCTATGCCATGACCCCATGATGTCAGATCTATTTGTTTAATGATTGGATTCTCTTTTTTCGTTTAATGATGTTGTTGTATCTTGATTTTTAAATCAAAATAACTCTCTCTTGTCACTATATTTGTGTTTGTCCTCTTCTTCTATTTTTTTTAATTAACTATGATTGATTGTGACATCTGATGAGTATATATGTACTACTTGTTAACCTTGAGTGTTCACATGATTATATACTGTTTAACCTATTTTTTTCTACTTGAAAAAAGAAAAAAGAAAAATTGTGCCATATCTTTGATTGCTAAGTATTTTTATAATATATAATATATAATAATAAAATTGATGTGTATGCTAGTCACATGCCTTTCTTCTTCTTTTTTTTTGTACTGATTGAAAGCTTTGAAAAAAATAAAAATAAAAATAAAATAATATATTAATAAAATTGTTAATGGTTCCCATGTATTTGTGTGCTCCATGTATGAATATATATTATTATATTCCTCCAAAGTGATGATTATTACAATTGAGAGATCTGTTTTGTTTTTAATGTTGTTGTTTCGTCTTGATATGGATTACTGTTATAATATATATATCTAATAAGAGTATGATTGCTATACATATATATGTCCTTGTTTACTAGCATATTTAAGATCTGTTTTGTCCTTGACTTAACTATTACCTATATATATATATAGACGGTGTCTTTTGTCTTATGCATCTATGTATTGATTTGTTTTCTGACCTAGGCTATATACTACTTGACGTGCTTTGAATAGATTGATATCACATGTCTAGGTTAGGAATACGTAGTAATGTTCGATTTGTTTGTGCTCTTCTGGTGTTCTTTGTAACGTATGCACTATAATTATCATCACTTGTCAAATCTGTTTTTCCATAGACTATTATTATGTCATTTTTTTTTGTTCTATATTTATAGTTGAAAAAAAAAAATTGATTGTTGATTGCTGATTGATGTGATATATGTTATATTTCAAATAATAATATAAATAATATAATAACTATTTTGTATTTTAGTGTTATGTTTGTAACGTATGCAACCATGTCTGTTTACGTTTGTAACATAGTATAAAATCTTAGGACTTTATTTAAATTTACTTTATTATTGTAACTCACTTAATTATCATGTGTGACTCTATATTATATTTATTTTTTTATTTTTTAAGCTATGATTTTTCTTTAATTATTTTCTCAAAACTTTTGTAATATTTATGTACCATTATGAGTATGATTTTATTGACGATTGACTAAGTATTGTCGATCATTTATGGGGTTATGATTCATTTTTTTTAGAACCATCAAGAAATTTGGTTTATAAAAAATATGGTACTGGAATTAGTCGTACTAATGTCCATTACTCTTGATTTCTGTAGATGGACCCAATTCGACCTGAATTTGAGCTTTTGGACTCAGCTGGACTTGAGTACCATCGTTGGGTAGCTGATATGGAGACTACTTTCGTGGCGAAAGACTACACTGCTACCATTAAGCCTTCAACTGCTGCAAATGCTGTTCCAGCGACTGAAAAAGAAAAGGCCAATGCCCTCATGTTTCTCAAGAGGCATATTGACTCTAACTGGCGATGGGGCTACCACCATTTGAAAACACCAAAGGAATTATGGGATGCTCTCGAAAGTCATTTCGGGAATATTCATGACTCTTTACTTCCACAACTGCAAGTCCAGTGGAATGAAATCCGTTTCCTGGATTATGTCAAAGTGAATGATTTCCAAAAAGACATGCTGCAGTTACAAGCACGTCTAGATTTTTGCGGCACCAAACTGACTGATGCTGAAATGATTCAGAAAACATTGTCAACTTTCCCAACATCTTCAATGATACTAGCGAACCAGTATCGATTGGAGGTGGACAACAAAAGGATTACCACTTTTAGTAAGCTGATTAACTTACTTCAAGTTGCCGAAAGGCATAACGAAATCCTGGTGAACAACAATGCCAGAGCTGTGGGCAAAAAGAAAGTTCCCGAAGCAAATTATGGCAAAGTTAATAGAGGAAAGAACCCCAAAGGTAAGAGGGGTGGACATGCTGATCATTCACATTCCCATGATTCACATTCTCGTACCCCTTACGCACGTGGAGAAAGCAACACACGTGGAAGAGGACACAAGGGACCCAATAGAGGTCACGGGCGTGGTGGTAACTCAAATGTTTGGAATAGGGATGTACCTTCTGGCCCAAGTGGTGGCAGCTCCAAGGTCGAGAAAGCTCCGAGAAATCCCACTATTAAGAAGGACGAAGTTGGAAACGGGCCTTGTTATAGGTGCGGATGTACTGCACATTGGTACCAACAATGCAAGGCTAGTAACAAAGTTGCATACATCTACAAGAAGTATCGAGAGTCTGTGGAACAAGAAGCTCACTATCTGGAAGAAGATGAGAATGCCCCTGACGTAAACCTGACAATATCAGATTTCCAAGGCAACAAGAGTCATGCCATATTGGATACACCTGATTTCGATTGAAAATGCTTCTTTAGTTACCTTTTTGTTCTCAGACATTTATTTTAGTATTTTACGTCTTAGTAGACTTTGGTTTAAATAATTTTTCTTGATGGCTTGGACTACTTTATATGTCGTTATGATTAACTTATGAATGGATTATCTATGAGTATTTATTATATTAATTAATCATATTTTGATGATATTTTAATAGATTTTTTTACTTTGATAATCTGTTGTTTTAGCATGCATATTAGAATGAAAATTATATCATTCTAGTAAGACTCAAATTCTCCAAAGTACATGAGATAAATTTTTCGGATTTTGTAACAATACCACATTATCTACTTGTAGGAATGTCTCAAGGAGAGATTGAATGTCTGGCTGATAGTGGAACCACCCATACTATCTTAAGAAATAGACAATTATTTGTTAACTTGACCCCTTATAATACATCTGTGACTACGATGATTGGATCATCACAAGTGATAATTTGGCGAGGTAATGCTCAATTCATGTTGCCAAATGGCACAGTGATTAAAGTCACAGAAGCTCTATATGCACCAAGAGCTAACCGCACCTTGTTAAGCTTCAAAGATATTCGTGAAAACGGTTATCATTTGGAAACTCATAGTGAAAATGGAATTGAATACATACATGTTACCTCTAATGAATGTGGAAGAAAACGCATTTTAGAGAAACTAATGAGTCAATCTAGTGGATTATATCTCACAACTATTCGGGTTATTGAATCTCATGTTGTTACCAACGATGAGTTGTTGAATAGTGACTCATACAGGCTTTGGCACGACCGGTTAGGGCACCCAGGTCGTGACATGATGATCCGTGTTTTAAAGAACTCACATGGACATCCCTTTTTTCGAGGAAAAAAGAGAATGGGACAACAGACTGTTACAATGCAAAGTAACCAACTAATAACTGGTCAGAGTGTTACTCCAACAAGACAGTTGCCTTCTCAAGAAGCTGATGCGCAACATATTTCCCATTCTACCTCATTGACTATGTCAACATCACATCATTTATTTTGCAAAGCCTGTTCTTTAGCAAAAACAGGATCGAGACCATCGTATGCTAAAGATACCAAACAAAATATCCCATTTTTACATAGGATGCAAGGTGATATTTGTGGACCTATACATCCAGAATGCGGACCATTCAGGTATTTTGTGGTTCTGGTAGATGCTTCGACTCGTTGGTCACATGTTGCATTATTATCCACAAGAAATGCTGCATTTGCAAAGCTCCTAGCACAAATTATTCGTTTGAGGGATCACCACCCTGATTACCCTATCAAGTCTATCAGACTTGATAATGCTGGAGAATTCACATCAAAAGGATTTGATCATTACTGTATGTCTAATGGAATAGACGTAGAGCATCCCGTACCCCATATTCACACTCAAAATGGTCTCGCAGAAGCTACTATCAAAAGGTTACAGATGATAGCTAGGGCACTGGTTATGCGTACCTACCTGCCTATTACTGCCTGGGGATACGCTATATTGCATGCAGCTCTACTTATTCGTTTTCGACCCACTGCTAGCCAACCATTTTCTACGTACCAGTTGGTAACTGGATATGAGCCTGATATTTCACACTTACGCATATTTGGTTGTGCCGTATATGTGCCTATTACGCCCCCACAGCGTACTAAAATGGGTCCACAAAGACGATTAGGTATTTATGTTGGATATGAATCCCCAACTATTATCCGCTATTTAGAACCTTTGATAGGCGATCTTTTTACCACTAGATTTGCGGATTGTCACTTTGATGATACAACCTTCCCGTCGTTAGGGGGAGATAAGAAAAAGGATTTTCTAAGGGAACGATAGCAATTGTCGTGGTGTGTTCCCACGTTGTCTCACCTTGATCCCCATACTCCACAATGTGAGAGTGAAGTGAAACGAATTATCGATCTTCAAAATGTATCAGATTCAATGCCTGATGCATTTACTGATATCGCCAAAGTGACGAGATCACATATACCAGCTGCAAATGTGCCTGCAAGGTTAGAAATCCCTACTACGGGACAGAGCACTCTAGATAGAGATGCTAAGCTTACACTTGGTGGAAGTGTAGCTGAGGCCGTGGCCCCCCTAAGGAAAAGGGGGAGGCCACCTGGTTCGATAGATACTCACCCAAGGAAGAAAAGAGTGAGTAAGGCACAATCCGATCCATTTATCATCAATGCAGATAATCCTTCTCATGAAGTTGTCTCTGATTATAATTATGTCTATGAATCAATACTAGAGGACGCTCCGATGTTTGAAATGATTCCAGAGAACAAAGAAATCTCTATGGATTATGAGAGTGCATATGTGTTGATGGAAAGATCCTCCACGCATATTGATGATATATTTGCATATACTGTTACTCGAGAAATCATAGAGCACGATGCTATCGAACCACGCTCTATAGCAGAATGCCAAAGAAGAGCAGATTGGCCTAAATGGAAAGTTGCAATCCAGGAAGAACAAGATCCACTGGCAAAGAGACAGGTATTTGGTGCGGTAGTGCTAACCCCACTAGGTGTAAAACCTGTAGGCCATAAATGGGTATTTGTCAGAAAGCGTAATGAGAAGAATGAAGTCGTAAGATATAAGGCTCGCCTTGTGGCGCAAGGTTTCTCACAACGCCCTGGAATTGATTATGATGAAACATATTCTCCTGTAATGGATGTCATAACTTTCCGCTACTTAGTTAGTTTGGTGGTTTCAGAAAGACTTGAAATGCAGCTTATGAATGTGGTTACAGCATATCTCTATGGGGATCTTGATTCAGAGATATACATGAAAGTGCCTGATGACCTTCCATTGCCCGGATCAAATAACTCTAAACCACGGAGTGCATTTTCAATTAAGTTGAAACACTCACTTTACGGATTAAAACAATCCGGGCGGATGTGGTATACCTGTCTAAGTGATTATTTGATTGGGAAGGGATATATAAATAATGAGTTATGCCCCTGCATATTTATAAAGAAAACGAGTTCCGGATTTGCAATTATAGCTGTTTATGTTGATGATATGAACATAATAGGCACTCTTGATGAAATAAGAGAAACCGCAAGCTATCTAAAATCTGAATTTGAGATGAAAGATCTTGGGAAAACTCGGTTTTATCTAGGACTTGAACTAGAACACCGAGCCTCTGGAATATTAATCCACCAGTCTGCATATGTCCATAAGATACTCAAGCAATTTAATATGGACAAAGTACACCCCGCTAGCACTCCCATGATTGGTCGAAGCTTAGATGTAAATAAGGATCCATTTCGTCCTAAGCAAGATGACGAAGAAGTATTAGGAGCTGAAACTCCTTACCTAAGTGCAATAGGCGCATTATTGTACTTAGCACAATGTACTCGACCAGATATTTCATTCTCAGTGAACTTGTTAGCTAGATATATCTCTGCGCCAACGCAGCGTCATTGGAATGGTATAAAGAATGTATTTAGATACCTTAAAGGAACCACTGACATGGGTTTATTTTATCCCTATGAGGACAAAAGAGGAATGCTAAGACAACCCCCTACACTGAAACCCCAAATAATGTTTTGGTTGGTTTTGCTGATGCTGGGTACCTTTCAGACCCACATAAAGCTCGATCTCAAATTGGTTATGTATTTACCATAGGGAACACAGCGATATCCTGGCGATCGACCAAGCAAACTATTGTGGCTACCTCCACGAACCACTCTGAGATCATTGCCCTACATGAGGCAGTTCGTGAGTGTATATGGTTAAAGTCTATCATTACACATATTCGAGGGACAAGTGGTTTGAATTCTACCACTGAGGATCCGACATGCATTTATGAAGATAATGCAGCTTGTATCGAACAAATGAAGCAAGGGTATATCAAAGGTGATAATACGAAACATATTTCACCAAAGTTCTTTTATAATCAGCAACAACAGTGTCTCTTAAACATTCAAGTCAGCAAAGTACCGTCTGATGAGAATGTGGCAGACTTATTTACTAAGTCACTTCCTAAGTCCTTATTTGAAAAGCACGTAAAGAGTATTAGACTAAGGAAATTGTCCGAACTCCCTTAAACACAATCAGGGGGAGATGACGACATCAGGGGGAGTATCTGATGATATGATGTCAACATCTAGCTTGGTGTGCTGAAATCTTTTTCCCTTCACCGAGTTTACTTTTTCCCACTGGGTTTTGTTACTCGGCAAGGTTTTTAATGAGACGACACCAAGATTACAATTTTTCGATTGAGATTTTTCTTTTCCCACAGGGTTTTTCTATTTCACGAATTTCAGAAGCAACAAGAGAAGTGGTCAACTTTATGGAGCAACTTTACTGGGACTCAGCATGTTGTACTCTTTTCCCTTCATCAAGGTTTTGTCCCATTGGGTTTTCCTTGTCAAGGTTTTAATGAGGCAACACATTTGAAGTTACACTTATGAACCACACAAGGGGGAGTGTTATAGGGCCTACGTCCCATGGATGTGCGGTCCATTAGATGACTAGGGTTTTCCCTTTTGTTATGTATATAAAGAACATTATGCCTATGTAATATCTCTCTGCCTCTTTTATCAATAAGAAGTTCCCTTCTCTCTTTCTCTTGGTTTTACCTAATTATAACTCTAAAATCTACAGATTTTTTTTTTTTTTTTTTTTTGAAATCTTTGAAATCGTGTGATTGTATCACTTTTTGTAAATCAAATCAAAAAACTTTTATTTGTTGTAAGTAAAATAAAATGTTCAAGGAAGTGGTACTTAGCTTTCATGTGATTTGATGTTGCTGTCGTCTTGCGCGAAGTATATGGTTTGCTTGCGAAACTGGCATCTTTAAAATGTATAAACGTCGCACAAAGAAATGTAATTATCGCAACAAAAAGAAGTATGAGAAATGCGACTTGAACCCTTGACCTGCCTCTTGCATATTCTCGCACCGTACCAACTGTGCTAACCCTCTCTTGCGAAATAATCAAAGATCATACGAAGTAATCAAAGGCCAACTGTGCGAGCGGCAATTTTGTATAAATTTCGCAAAACAAAAACAAACGTGCGAGAAGCAAGATTTGATCCCGCGACCTGCTGCTTGCGATATTCCACACGACACCATCTATGCTAATTCTCTTCTGTGCCAAATTCCTTTGCGAAGCTGACTTTCTTCTCTTGTTTGCGAAAAAATGAAACCCTTTGTAAAAGAAGAAAAGAATGTTCGGGTGCAAATTGAACACGCGATATCCACCTTCTTCACTTCGCTCGTAACCAACTATTCCAACTTCTTTGCTTGTCAGTTCGCAGTGTAGCTTTATCATTTTGTTAGTCTTAGTTCAAAAATATTATCCACCTTCTTCATTTCGCTCGTAACCAACTGTTCCAACTTCTTTGCTTGTCAGTTCGCATTGTAGCTTTATCATTTTGTTCGTCTTAGTTCAAAAATATTAGAAAAAATTGTATGGGTGCGAAATCAAACTCATGTCCTCCAGCTTATACTTTACCGCCTTGACCAACTGCACCAGCTTTGTTTTGTGTGGCATAATGGAACAACGGCTTTGTTTATTGATAACTTCATCTCTTTGCTACTAAAAAATTTGCGAAAAAATACACTTGATGAGAGATTCGAACCCGTGGTCTATAGCTTCCTTTCTCCAACTCGAACCATCCGTGCGAGTTCCTGTTTGTGACTGGGAGGTGCAATTCGCGTAACTTATTGTTATTTAATCGCTCTTTGTATAAATTTTGTCTGCGTCTTTTCTTCTTCTTCTCCCGGCCTGATTTTATGTGTAGGTTTAACACTTCCATATCTTTCTGTAATGTAAATTTGCCTGTTTTTCCCTTCGTCTTTGACGAACTTCAATTATCCTTTTCTTCGCAAGTGATGTGGTTAATTTTCTTCGTTAGTTATCTTAATTATGTGAGGAAAGCTCCTTCTCGAAGTCTCTCTTCTCCATTTGCTTCGCTGGAATGGTTGGTTGATGAGGTCATTGATTATTCGCCGATGTGGTTAATCTGATGATGGTTGGTTGTGCGAGATTCTCTTGGTCACTACATCTTTTTCTTCGTTGATGACTACGTGTTGGTTTACTTCGTTGATCAATTTCTAATTCGCATAATTTGGTTGCTCTTCTGGGTGCAAGCAATGATCGGCATTTCGCCTCTAATTCCTGTATGAAAAGTCCTTAGCGCTGCAAGCAATCAAGCAAATTAGTAATCAGTCTCACGAGAAAATTTGTTATGCGAACATAATTTTTTTTTTTTTTATAATCGATTAATTGGGTTTTTAAAACAAGGTTCGGTTGTTGTAAACCCGTAATCAAAACTCGTTTTGAATCATGATTTGAAGAGAGAAATCAAATTTTAGTGAAACATAATATAAGTATTTTGAAAATCTTTTCTGAATTTTGCATATAATCACTGGATCTGAGAATTTTAAAGAAGGAAATTAAAGAAGTAAGAAAAGAATTCATCCTTTTAAAACAGATTGTTGATGTAGTTTTATTTCAATTTCTGACAATTTTTTCATCTCCAAATCAACTGCTGGTGTTGTTTACTGTTTTAAAGATGAAAGTCTTTCGCAGGATCTTCCATTTTTGCCCCCTAGAATTCAATAAACTCAATGTAATACATCACCAACAGTACCCAACTTCACTAAATCTTCTTGAAAGTAGGATAAATCATTTACTTCCTCCCTGTTTCTAGCGCCAAAATGTAGTTGCAGGATTTCCTACAACACACCCCTTATAATATTTTCTAAATCTAAATCTATTTCATAATCAAAATAAAGATTAAAGTGCTAAAATTATAAAATTGACACAAGGATTTTTTACATGGTTCGATCAATGTGATCTACATCCATGGTTCTTCACTATGATTGTTGAAGTTACATTAATATTACATTTAGAATCTCCATTAATGGATATTTGATAGAGCTCTAGATCTAGTTTTGGGGAAGAAGATAATAAAGAAAATAAAGTCTCTCTCTCCTAATTGTGTATCTTCTCTCTCTTACAAAATTGTGTCCATCCTCCCTTTCTCTCTCCTGCTCTCCTCTTTATATAGGTGTTTACATAATGGATGACATCTCATACATAGTGGAGTACAACTCATATTCCCCTTCATTTTCGGATCCCCTGTTACGTTCTCTCAGACTCTCTTTATAATTTCGCAGGCTCTCTCTCTCAATCATTCTCGCAAGCTCTGCTATATTTTCGCAAGTTAAGGAAATAATTGAATCTCGCACGCTAAGAAAATATGTTGTGCGATAATTGAATCCTACAGCTGCAAGCATACGAACAATGGAGAAGCAAGTGTGAAGAAGTTTTTGCATCGTTGATACATAAGTAGCAGTGATTGACCCAATCTCTCCATTTTCTCTTGACTAGATAGTCTTGAGTTAAGATTTTTTCCTTAGCAGCCAACCAAAGAAAGAAGCTTACCTTTGGGGGCCAACACTTGTTCCATATCTTCTTTGGGTTTATGTGGTCGGATTCCGCTTGAGGCTCGTTGCGCTGAACTAACCACCTATAACATTTCTTCACTGAAAAACCAAAAGCATCACCATCCATCCAAACTCTTCTATCTTCAAGGTTTGTGAAGACGACTTTATTATCATCCAACAATTGAAGGAGACTAGCTACATCATTTATCACATGGTCTTGAATTCTTCTTGTTATTCCTAAAGACCAGCTTTTGGTAGCAGTATTGAACATTTGAGCTATGGTGCTGTCTTTATTGGAAGATACTTCGAAAACAAGAGGAAACTGTGTAGCTAAGGTAGAATTTCCCAACCAAATATGTTTCCAGAAATAAATCCTTTCATCGGTACCTAGAATGAACTTGCAATTTAAGTTGAAGTCTGCGCAATGATTTTGAATGCCTTTCCAAATGCTACATCCATATGCATTTTTAGGATTATTCGAATTCCAACCAAGAATGTCTCTGCCATACTTTTGGGTAATGAGAGATTTCCAAAGAGGGTCATTAGAATCCCCAAATTTCCAAAGCCATTTCATAAGCAGCGCAATATTCAAGAGTCTCAAATTTTTAATACCCAAACCCCCTAAATGTTTGGGCTTGGTGATGACATCCTTATCAACCAGATGATACTTCTTTTCCTATCCTTTGTTCCACAGAAAGTTGCACATGATTCTTTCAAGATTTTTAATGACGCTGACCAGAGATGTATAAAGATCTAAGAAGTATATGGGTAAAGCAGTAAGCACCGACTGAATGAGCTTGAGTATACCTCCTTTAGTAAGATCTTTGCCTATCCAACCCGGCAGTCTGGCTTCAACTCTTTCAGTGACAGTTGACCACTTATTGACGGACCTGTAAGGCTCACCCAGCGGAAGACCAAGATAACTGGTAGTAAGACCTTGAGTTTTGCATCCCATCACCTCAGCAAAATTCTCTAAGTTTTGGTCACTGCCTACAGCCATAAGGGCAGTTTTGTAAAAATTGATTTTCAGTCCAGAAATCACTTCAAACCAGATGAGAATATTGCGCAAATGCTGAATACTGCTGCGGTCATTTTTGATGAAGATCAATGTGTCGTCCGCAAATTGAAGGTGAGTAATTGTAGAGCCACCCGGAGTTATTTCAAAGCCTTGAATCCAATTGATTTGAGCTTCTTTGGCAAACATCAAGTTGAGAGATTCCGCCACAACAAGAAACAAGAAGGGGGATAATGGGTCTCCTTGGCGCAATCCTTTAGAGCTTTTAAACCTGCCATTCGAAGATCCATTAATTAACACATAAAAATGAACATATGAAATAGCCGCTTCAATCCATTTTCTCCATTTGATACCGAAACCCATTCTACGAAGAACATAATCAATAAAATACCATGCAACATTGTCGTACGCTTTTTGAAAGTCTATCTTGCAAAGAATTCCGTTTTGCTTGTTGATATGGGCTGAATTGAGACACTCATTGGCTATAAAAGCTCCATCCATAATTTGACGTCCTTGGACATAAGCAGATTGCTGAAAACTTATGATCTTAGGTAACACAAGCTTCAATCTTGTTGCTATGACTTTTGAGATTACCTTGTTGATGCTGCTCATAAGGCTAACAGGTCTAAAGTCTGAAATTTGTTCAAGATTTTGAACCTTAGGAATAAGCACAAGAAAGGTGGATTTCATCCTCCACTCCTATATCATTGAATTCCCTTTTCGAGGCTTTTAATTTGAGATCAAAATCTTAAGCGTCTTTAAAGAAAGTTGGGTTGCATAGCATTTGTAACCGAGGATTCTCCAAATATGTAGTACTGTTACTTATTTTTGAAAGCGTCAGATTAGTTTTGCCGCCACCTCTTAGGATCTCCAGTAAATTAACTTGGTCTTTCAAAATATAAGTGTCACCCAAAGATGGCTTGTTTTGACGCCACACTTTCCCAATCACTTCTTTCACACGAACACGCATTGCAAACAAATCGCCATTGGCTAATTTATCATCTCCTTATTCTTAAAGCCGCCACGCGAATTGATCCTCCAATTTAATAAATCGGGTCCTCGGGAGTCAGAACTACTCCTACATCTATGATCTGCTATTCGTCCCAAAAAAGACTTGTTTTCTACGATTTTCACTTCATCTTCTTCATCTCTTCCCAAATTGAAAACTAGGGAGTAATTCTTTACCTGGAAATCCAACACCATCACATGGAAAACTGAAACCTAACTCATAAAAACCAGAATTGAAGATCGAAATCGAAGAAAATTAAAAGAAACCAAAAATCGAAGAAAAAACAGATCTACTCAGAAAAAACCAAATCGAAAATCAGTTATTGCTTAATTTCTGATTTCTCAACAAAAAAACATAGATCTGGACAGAAGAAAAGTTATTGAGAATGAAAAAATGGTCACAACAAGAAAGATCAACATATTAATCATAAGTAATTGAAGAACCGAGTCTAGTAAGATCAAAAAGGAAGATAACTGTTGTTGCTCCTTCACCAACAACAAACGGAAAACGTTATTACTCCTTAACCAACAAAAAAGGAAGAAAGCTAATTTACCCAAAAAAAAGGTGCAATTTCTAAATCTAAATTCACTTCTACAAAGAAATTACATATGAACATGTATTTTTGTATTATGTAAAACCCTCTTTTATGCATCAATACATATCAATATGTATTGTGGTATTGTGTACATATGAATATATATATTGTCTTTTGTATGCATCAACACATATCAATAATCATTGAATATACATATCATTTTTTTTTTTTTTTTTTTTGGAGGAAAATATATATATACATATCATTGATGCGATACGTATAATTATGTATTACATAGACTCTAAGCCTTAGTTTATGATCTTACAGTACATATTAACATGGACTAGGTTTATGATGCTTGAATACCAACAATATGTTTTTCTAATACATATTGAGATGTACTAGGTTTCTGATGCTTGAATACCAAAAATATGTTTTAGGCGGTACATACTACATATTGATATGTAGTGATGAAAAAAAACATATGTTTGATGATAGAATGCCAATTTTTGACAGTATATATCCAACAATACATACTTATAAGCACTAATAAAAAGGTAATTTTTGTGATGCTTGAATACCAACTATATGTTTCAACATTGATATCCAACAAGAAAATTTATATGTACTCTTATCTTACAAAAGTATATATCTATTTGTACTTGAAAAAATAACCTTGTTGATTATGCAAGTTAAGTGAAGAATATGAAAAGATTACTTAAGCACCTGTGAAACTAGTTTCGGCCTTGATCGTGGATACGGTGCAAGAGGATGTGAAGGTGGAAGCGCTGGTTGATACTGTGGTGGGAGATGACGGAATGAGGATCTAGATATGTGAGTGGTTTGGTGATGGTTGTAACTTTGTAGGTAATAACGCTGGTGGATCTGGAGATGTTAGCATGTTGTAAGGAAATTATGGTTAGGTATGGAACGATATAACTTGTCTCGTACCAGTCAAGGAGTGGAAACTGGTGGTTAATGTTATCTCATGTACTTGTAGTTGTGATTCTATGACAGCTTAATGTTGTCTCTTATACTGTACAATTGTGACTCTGCATCCTGACAACAAGAATATTAGTTTTGTACATTATGTAATGCTTTATGATCAGAACTGACAGTGCATATTGATATGTACTGACAGTACATATTAATATGTACTGTGTAATTTGGTTAAATTTTAGTTGGCAGTACATATAAAAAATTGTAGTTAGTCTTTTGATTTGCAAATGTTATGTTTTTATCAGAATCGTCGGTTTTTCTAATTTGCGGTGTTGTAATGTTGTTCTACATTGTTAGTTTACATATATAGTATTACAACATACTAGTCAAAAGATGAAGACCTAAAAGGGAGCATGAAGCCTTGATAAAGGCAAAGACATATCTGCATGTACTTGTAAAATTTGGCGGATAACAAAAAACTTGAACTTAAACTCTAACTTTTATTATAAAAGGGTTTGCAACAATAAAAACTAAAATATACTAGTATTGACTAAGCATATAAGGGTCTTATAATACTTCTACATACTAGTATTGACTAAGCATAAAAGACTAAGAAAAGAGTATGGAGACTTAAATACGGCAATACATATCCTCATGTACTTGTAAAACTCAGGCGCAAAGAAAATTATGCCGAAATATTCCTCAACCAACTTTCGTACATATTTATGTAAGCGTGGTACATATTGATATGCTCGAAATATAACTTAGCCAACTTTAATACATATTGATACGTGTTAAGTGATAACCCCAATACATATTGATATGTACTTGAGTATCGACTCTTCAAGTTGATGAGATAGTTCCACATGTCTCTCCCATCCTTAATTTCTGCAAATTCTCGACCTCAATGACTTGTTTGTTGTATCTCCAACGACCATATATAGCCACGTTGTTGCTTCTTTATTGAATTTGAGCTTTTTCGGACCAAATTTGAAATCTAACATGGTTTTTACTCTTTCCCATGCACTTTGATGCAATTATTCTTCGCCTTCCCCAAGTTGAGGCCTCGACTTAGATGGGTGGCGTAACGCATCTTCCTCGGTACTCATCAAGCCGTGGCAGCAAAAAAATGAATTATGTGATTTTGAACTATAGGTATGCAACATAAAGATGGTGAACATTAGTTAACTAACGTCTCGGATGCCATTACAAGATTCAAAAACGTGCATATCCTACCAACCACAAATGTAATGAGCGCTAAATTTGAGCAGTTGGTTTGCTGACCTCTCGTAACATACATGCGCAAATAGCAACCATTGAGTCACTTTATGATGTTTAAATATGTTAAGAAAAACTCAGGTTCATAGCCTTTTAACATAATCACTTGGGTCAACCTCTTTTCTTGTACTTACAGCCCAAATCGGTTCCAAAAATCAGCTTTTGCAGTTTTGAAATCATTAAAATAAACAAAAACCGCAAAGCAAATGGTCAAGAGGAACTCCTTTAACTGCATATTTTCAAATCGCATTTAATGAAACAATACCTGCATGGATCGAGAAATCCTCCTCCCACTGTTTGGCTCTATGCGAACAATACATTCATTTACTAGAGACCTTGGAACAACTGTCTCTCTCTCAAGAACAAATGTACTTCTTTAGCTACTTTAAGCACGTTCAGGTGTTAATCGCACAAGAAGAAGAAAGTAACGTTAACTGCACAAGAAGAAGAAAGTAACGTTAACTGCAAGTGCATCATATTTGACAACCAAAGAAACAAGTGTACGAAGTATATCATATATATGCTCATTTTTTTATCAACAGATGCCGCATTAATTCGCAGACACTAAAATTATACTCATTTGTCCGTAGTATATTAAATATGTACTCAATTGTTTTGCGACACATTAAAAATACACTCATCTATTACAGTACATATAGACATACACTCAATTCATTCAAAGTACATTTAAATTATACACTCAATTCACACTAAAAAAAAGTGTTGTCTCCCAGTATATTATCCAATGTAAGGTTTATCTACTCTAAAACTAGTTTTAGAATATCAAAATGAAAATGCAATTAGATATGCACTCAATTATCCACAATACATTTAGTTATGCACTCAACTCATTCATATCAAAATCAGAAACCATTTTTTGGTAAATGAAGTTGGGGAATAAGAAAAATGAGAGAAAAATTGATAGAAACTCAACGGAAAAGTTTGTAGTTGCTCTTGTCGCCATCTCAATCTCTGTCCCACACTACAGTTCTTTCAATTTTTTCTACAAAATACATGAAAATGTTGAGAGAAACACTAATTATTTCATATCTTGATCGGTCAATCTAAAACCAGTTGAATTCAATTACATCACAAAGCATCAATCAATTAATAATTTAAATTCGATGTATGATTACTAATTAATTAAGTTAAAATCCCTAAAAAATCAAAATAATGGATTGAAATTACCTGGGCAGCAACCTTTCACTACAGAATCAAAACAAAAGAAAGGAGAGTCTCCGTCAAACAATTCGGGAGAAAAAAAGAAGCATCAGAATTCAAAAGATAACGACAACCATCAATGGATTACTTCATAAAACCAGATCGATATCGATCTGTGAAACCTCTAGATCTAACAATCGATATGAAGTTCCATGTAAGACTGCCTCGGATACTGTTTCTATACGTAGGGGTGTTTTTGGACATTTACCAAAAAAATATAATAAGTTCCACACGTGTGCTGGATTAGATAGTAAAAGATCTGGTCCAAAAACATGTCTTTGGACCAGCGATTAAATTTTTTTTGATGGTGGACTAGCCATTAAGCAGGGTCTTCAAAACAGGATTAACTAGTAATTCACTAGGGATGGTCATGGGGCGGGTGTGGGGCGGGTATGCCAATCCCGATCCACTTGCCCTTAAGTAAAAAAAAATACCCATACCCGCCCCGTTACCCACATGAATTGGGGCGGGGCGGGTATGGGGAATACCCGTTTGGGACGGGTTTTCCATGGGTTACCCGTAACACGGAGTTAATACATAAAATTATTTATAATCAAAACTTAAATACGAAGCAAACAAAATTAATAACATAAGAATAATGCATTCTAAAATTTTAAATTCAAAATTCATCCTAAGATCAGGCACCAAATGTTTATCATTTTTATTTCACAATATCTCAAACTACTCTATTCGAATTATCTCACTACTATCTTAGACATATTGTAGGGTAGATTTTCCACATACATGCAACAAAATTAGTGATTTATGTGTAGTGAATGAGCAAAATTTGTGTAAATATGCAGCGGATTGGATTAAGGGGAAACAATTGGGTGGGCAGATTATACCTCTTTGGGGCTTCATGGGTGGGAAATCTGCTATTTAATCTCAAAACTATTATCTCCATCGTTTCAAACCCAATAGTATTATTTCTCGCATTCATCATCTGGAGCAATTGCGAAACATCACTCAATTAATTAAAGAACTACACAATACATTGTATCTATCCACGTGTAATTGCATGAAGATAATACTCTGTGATGAGTATTTCAATAGTGAAAAATACTATAACCCCCTTCTATATGGGTTCAACATATAGAAGCCCCATTAAATGGATCATTCATTGTCAACTCCATACTTCAGGAAAATGATATTGCTAGGCCCAAAAAATCAAATTTTCTTCAGATCTGGCCCATAATTAATTATTATGAATTTTAGTAATGACAATACTACCCTTTTGAATATATACAAGAGGAAAAATCATAATAAGATTTTCATTTTCAGATTTTATTCTCTCTCTTCCAGACGAGATTCTCTTTTTGCAGAGATGGTTTCTCTTTAGATTTTTCATTTTCAGATCTCAAACGAGATTTTTCACTCAAAATCAAATTCAAACATAACAACAACGTCAATTATTCTTGTTCTTGAGGATTCAATGCATATCGATGAAGAAATTAAATCAAAAATCGTCAGCAACTACTAGAAATGAAAACTTAATCATCAAATCATGATGAGAAAGGTAAGTTTAATGTATTTTCATCTTTTCATTCGATTTAAACTTCTGATTTGTTGATTTCCAAATCGATATCATAAAAAAATATTTTCGGTTTGCTTTTGAAACCTAATCGATCTGATTTCATCTAGAAATCTTTATTCAAAACATAATCAGAATATAGATCTATAACTATTTCATGTTAATCTCTCTTTTGAGATTAAAATTTTCTAAAAATTTTTCAAAAATTTTTCTAGGGTTCCAAACTAAAATTCGATCCAACTTTTAATTTGTTTTCCGATCGAAACTCTAAGTTCGTTTATGAACTCAGAGCTTATTAATCTCTATGACCCGTTAAATAGGATTTGTGTTTATTATACATTCAAATTTCGAGCTAGATCAAACTCATAAATGTTCTTCATCTGTTTGAAGTATATGAATTCTATTATATAAGACATGAAACGAGTATTTAATTGATTTTTTCCATTCATATTTATCTACAGGACAACCACTATTGGTGGTGGAATGGTTGACCCACAACGATTACAAAATGAATTTTCTAAGAGCAACATACTGCATAACAGAAAATTGAGAAGTTACGTATTCACTCTCTTCTTTAATTTGTACAATTTTTTTTTAATCCGGAAAATCTTTAATTATTGTGTTAAATTTAATTTATATGCGTAATTTATTGAATTTAAGCTAATATTTCTTAAAACATAAGCAGTTATTGAAGCATTACAATGTTTTGTATTTATAATCTCTAATTGCTTTGAATCGGTAGATGCCACATGCTATTGCAATTGCTGATCTAACTTGCATGATAGGAAATGTTGTGTAGCTTAAAAAAGCTATTCATTAAATAAGTTTTACAAAAGGTTGCAGGACCTTGTATAAATCTCTACGAAGTACTTGTAGATGCAACTAGAAGCAGCAAATTTACTCAAGTAGGCTTGTGGAAGGGAAAAATTGAGAAAATAAACTAATAGTCATAATACATGAACATCTATTTTCTTTTGTATTATATGTATTCACATGGTACAGATATAGTGTGCGCATTTTGACACTTGCCTTTTGATTTGCAGATATGAATCCCCAATTATGGAGGTGGAGCCTTATATACCATTCAAAATTAATCTTACTGGAAGGCGACATGTTCTCATGATCACTTATTTAATGGCATTTCCTCGCTTACTCACCAGGTATGTTAATGAACTGTTAGTTGAGTAGGTGGTTTAAAATGCACTTTTAGGACCGGAAAGTGTCAATCATTTATCACCTTCCACATATTTTTGTACTGCTTTTATCAATTAGGATGGATGTGTAGTTAATAGTTACACATGTCAATTAGGTGTGTAATTGCTACTTACACATGCAAATTGAATGTGTAACTTCTAGTAACACATGCCAATTGGATGTGTGATAGTTAAATGAAGCATTTTTTAGTGTTATGGATCTTTGAAATAATTCAATATCGGTGTTTCTTAAACTAGAACTTTATACTGTGTTATCGTGTTTATCAGCTAATAATCTGATAGATTTTATGGTGTGTGTGTGTGTGTGTGTGCCTGCCGTTTGATATTAGATTACTAAGCATTTATATATGTGAATAATATATTGAATGCTTACATGGATTTGAACTGGGGTTGTATTTATGGCTTGAACATGGTTGAGTGTTTGGCTGTTGCATCTAGCTGTGAAGGTCAGTGAACCAGGTGGGTGTTTGTCATGGATTCTGGAGGTTCCGGGATGAACATTATCCGAGTAAACCGAATGGAAGAAGTCAAGTGTTACAAACCCACCCAAGGAGGAAGTAATTAACTCTTTTTTTTCCGCTTTTCGCTTGCTACTGTTTTTTGAGCTTTTCACAGTATGTTTTGCTAATGTTTTCTTCTGTTTTGGTTTCAGCAGCTGGATTGAAACATAAAAGTTATACTCTGGGATATGCAAGGGAGGGAATGTTGAGGCTATCATCAGAGGTGTTGTACGAGCCGAATTTCAGAAGCTTCCTAATGGTAGTAAGTAAAACTAAGGGTATCATGCATGAGTCTCATACTTGATGATACTATTCTTTTTATTATATTGAAGTATGCCATATGTTGTTGTTGATCCTCAGTTTATGTCCAGGATATACTAACTGAATGTGTAACTGCTAGTTACACTATCTAATTGGATGTGTAACTTCCGATTACACATGCCATATGCATGTGTAACTTCCGGTTACACAAGTCGTATCATGTGTAATTTCTGGTTACACTAGTCGTATTACACATCTATTTAAGTTCTTATTGCAACTAATCTCTTAACTGTAATTTATTCATTAGTAAAGCAGTTTATTTGCCAGTTGTGTATTTTTTTCCTTCTTAAGGAGTCTATGGATCTACTTATTACAGAAAGTTGAGAGATGAAAATGGTGCCGATTTTGACAAGGGGAAGAAAGTTGAGACTGTCGGCGATGAGATGAAAAGTTTACGTGATTCAAGTGTCAGCAAGGCTGCTGATATGGATGCTAGGTAATGCATTACTGTGTAAATTATTTGGTTTTTTATATATTTTGGTAAAATGTGTATCATGCATGCTGGGAAGTTCCATACTTTGAAGATTCTGTTTCATGGACCTATAATTTTTAGAATATGATAGTTTCCTACCCAGAGATTTTATCCAATGCCACAGGGAACTTGTCTGGAAGGAACTAGTTTCATGTCTTAACGTCACCAAACAAGAATTTGTTGTGCTATATTCATCCTTGGCATTCAACTTTGTATTTCCATCAGTAACGATACTGGTAAGACCAACAGGATCATCCTTCCAACGCTTGTGTATAACATCACCATGCCTATAATAGTAAATAGCTTCTTTCTGATCTCTTATTTCAGGATATTCTAGCAGTTTACGCCTAGATAGATAAGGATGTTGGCTACTGTCAAGGTAAGCATTGATGATCCTTTGCTTTTTATAGTTGAAAATGTGTGCTTAGGAATTTGTTAGTCTAATGTGAAACTAGCATTGGTAGACTATGGATGTGTAACTAGTAATTACACATGTTAATTAAATGTGTAACTTCTAGGTACACAAGCTAAATCGATGTGTATCTACTAGTTACACATGCTAATTTGATGTGTAACTATAAGTTACACATTCTAGTTTTATGTGTATCTACTAGTTACACATGCTAATTAGATGTGTAACTTATAGTTACACATTCTAGTTAGATAAGCTTGTGTTATGCCTTTGTGCGTTCGACTAATTTTCTATGTATGTAGAGCTCAGAATTTACATATATATAGTTAACCTCCTTTCTAGACAAGACATATTTCGTTGCAAGTAGAATACTAGTCAGTGTTTCCATACACGCATAATTAAAACTCGCATCCCTTGTTTTTATGCAGTGTTGAGATGCGAGTCAGTTTAAACATCCCCTAGGTTATTCTCGGCCACTCTGAAAGAAGGGAATTGTTAAATGAATAATCATTTTTACTTGCATAAAAGCTGAATTGATATTGTTATGTATAGCTCTTGTGGCACATCATGTTTTCCTTTAGTTGGCTATTGTTATGTATAGATTCTTGTGCATTTTATTTGGCTATTCAGCTGATAACCTTTTCGACCCTCCTGATACTGTTGCAGGTATATCTTTGGAGCATTAGGAGCATACCCAGATGACTAGTTAACTAAAAATGGCAATGATTTTGTCTTTGCCCTCATGTTTTCAACCTCAAAGAAATTATTGTAGTCATTGCATGCCCATATGTAACTGATAAACAGAAAAATTATTGTAAATGAAATTTGTATTTCAATAACAACTGAATATGTGTTTCTTTTTTACGTGTAACTGTTGAGATAAACATCTATATGCATGTGTAACTTGTAGATACACATGCCATACGCATGTGTAACTTCTGCTTACACGTGTAACTGTTGAGATAAATTATTTTAATAATTTTGGGCCTGAATTTAAATTTTATTTAATTATGGGCTTGACAATATGCATAAGGGTATCAAAGTCTTTTAATATTTCGGGGCCTAGATTTAAACTTCTTTTAATTAAGGGCCTCATATTATGGGTTATCCATGGGTTGGGCCTTAGCCTAATTAAGGGCCTCATATTATGGGTTATCCATGGGTTGGGCCTTTTAATATTTAGAACCATTTTTTAGGGACCATGTTTTTTTGGGGGGACCATGGTCTTATTAGGCCAACCTCCCTATACTTATAAGGGGTGTCCTAAAGTTAGGTAAATACACATTTACCCTTTACTTTAATTTAAATTAAAACTAACCTAATAACTATATAAATCTAATCATATATATCTAATCTAAATAAATCTATTAACCAAAATCAAAATCAAAATCAAAAACAAAAACAGTGGGGAATCGATATCAAAATCATAACCAAAATCAAAATCAAAATCAAAATCAAAATCAAAATATTCTCTTCTTCTTCTCTTTTTCCTTGACGTTCCTCGTTCGACTGAAAATGAGTATTAACCATCAAAATGAGTTGAAAATGGAAGTTGCAGAGAGAAGTTCGGCTAGGAATTATGTGAAAAACTTTGTCGAACTAACCGAACCTAATAGAAATGATGAACATGAAGAACAGTTTGGCTATTTCGCAAAAAAAAATTCCCAACCGAACCTTAGTTCGGTTATGTCGCAAAAAACATTTCCCAACCGAATCCTAATAGTTCGGTTAGTAGCAAAAAACTTTCCCAACCGAACCCTAATAGTTCGGTTAGTTGCAAAAACATTTCCCAACCGAACCTTAGTTCGGTTATTTCGCAAAAATATTTCCCAACATAATAACAGTCCGGTTACATGAATGTTTGTGCAAAAAAAAATAAAGGATAGCATTTCATAACCCCTATATAAAGGGCTAAATGACTACTTTTTAGTTCGATAACGTCAATCAATAAATGTTCTTGAAAAATTAAGCAAAATCGATATTTCCCTACCGAACCCTAATAGTTCGGTGGCTAGAAGAAAAATGTACAAGGGCAACCAACGATTGTAAGAAGAAGAAAAAAGGAGGAATGAAAGAGAATCATTTCCCTACCACGAGGACCTAATAGTTCGGTGGACAAGGAGGAGGAGAGCAAGAAATGAATGGAGAAATGAATCTAGGTAACAAAAAAGATTGAGGCATTTCCCAATGAGAGGGTGCGAGATGATGAGAGCCGAACTAAGGTTCGTGCGAATTGTTAAAGAAGAGGAGAAAATAACGAGCGGGAAGGTCAAAATAGGCACGGCGAAGAAGGAGAGAAGCGAGCTAAAAAGACGCAAAAAATATTTCCCAAGGAGGAAGGAGACCGAACCTTTGTTCAATTTTTTCTTTGGGCTTAGTTTAATCTTCATTTAATCTTGCACTAATCATTTAGTTTAGTTTAATTATTTTTTTAGTTTAATTTTTTTTTGATTTAATCTTGCACTAATCACTAATTATGTTAACCTAATGATAAAATTAATCATTACACTAACTTAATTTGAAAAGGAACAAGTAATTTTGATTCGTATTAATATACGAAGGCAATATTTTTGTGATAAATCGAAAGCCAAAATTTGAATTGCAACTCTATCGTCCACTCTTATCGACAATCGAAGATTTTCATGACAACGTGCTCGCAGGAGTCTTTGCGGAGAGATGCCGATGATAAAGAAATAATGAGCCTCGGCGAAAACGACGTTGATTAGAAAAGTGGCAGGCCAAGACTATTTCTTTCTCTCCCAGATGAAGTGCCAAAAGGAAGAGAAACACATGATAGCCCGTTGGTTGTGAAACTCGAGATTAACCCAAACCGATTGATGGAGAAGATGATGAGGCGGAAGCTTGTTGGGCGATCAACCGATCTTAATCGACACCGAAGTTCGGTGAATATTCTCTTCTACCATACTTACAAGACGATGGGAGGAAAAGATGAGGATTTGATCCCCTCTACATACAAGATATATGGCTTTAATGGCACCGCAAACAAACCAAAGGAAGAGGTTCACATGAGAATACCTCTACAAGGATTATCAATCCGTGTGGTTGACGTGGAATCTCCATACAATGCGCTATTGGGAGGCCATGGCTTCATGAAATCTTGGGAGTCGCGTCAACATATCATCAATGTATTAAATTCCCACATCCAAATGGCATTGGTATTATACGGGAATTGGAAGGAGTCGCAACAATGTCATGAAGTAGATGTAGAAAGGCACAAGAAAGGAATGCCAAAAGAAAAGGTTGGAAACAACATGTGAGAGATGAGCGAGAGAAAGGAAAAATTGATGGTGGATGCCATAGAAGTAAGGACTGAACATACCTCGCAGGTGAGTGCCTAGAGACAAGTAATATTATGGTAATAAAGAAGCAAAGGATATGAGGAGCAAAAGGCATAAGAAGTGAATAATCAACAAAAAAGAGAAATTAATGATGTAGAAGAATTACAAGAGTATATGGGAATTCAATTAAGAAAGAAAATGAAAATACGAGAATTGTGCGAATACTTGAAAAGAATCAACAAATAATGAAACATGAATGATTGAATGATTTAACAAATATGAATAAGTAAAAGAATGGGACGAACCTTTATGGCGTACACCCTAGTTCGAATAACCAACATAATAACATTAGGGGGTGTCAAAACAGACGCAAATGTCATGAGGCTTTGTTTTCGCAAGGAGACTTAGGCTTGTCATATTTGTGCGATGATCCTGAGAGGCAATAATACTAACGCGAGGGTAAAGATCAATGGTCTTTACACGAAGTGTACGGACGTCTGCGATTTCGTCGCAAGACCAATGTCATGGGGCTTTATGTTCCTATTTAGGGCCTTATTGTCGCAATCCGGTTTCTCGCGAACATTGCAAAAAACATTTCATAAATAAGCGACCGTTAAAATAAAAATAGTAAAAGGAGGTAAAATTTTATACCATAAAGTTGCTGATTAGCGTTTTGAAGAGTGGACACCTTATCCCTTTGGGAGTCAAGTTCGGTGTTTAACTTTTGAATTCTCTCGTCTTTATCGCGAGATGACGCAAACTTCTTCTAATTCTTGAATCTTCTTGCTCAATTGCAAATTCTTTTTTTTCAAGATTGTTATTTCTCTCAAGGTCCGAGGCAACTACAAAGGAAGTTCTTCCAACCTATAAAAGAAGATAGAAAAATCATTAAAACATATATATATACTTAAACAATTTAAAAGTTAGCAGGAAGTATGACCGTACACATACCAGAGACCCAAGTGCATTCAAAAGGTCGGGAGACACAACTCACTAGAGACTCCATTGAATGAATTATTGCCTTCCAAAGAAAGCAGGCATTACACACGTTGGCGAGAGCCCGCAAAGAGAAGCTTATCTCCCATTCCTTGAACTACGGTTTTCTTCAACTCCAACCTTCGCATACGAAAGATAAGAAACGGAGGCAACAATACTGTTTTAAATAAGAAGAGGAAGTGATTCTTACTTCACTCGTAGCGATCGAAGCAATGCCTCCGAATCCTTTTGTAAAAATATTTCAAGGGTACAACCCACCATTTCTCAAATCAATATCCTTCCTGAACCCTAATAGTTCGGTTACGTAATTTGGGAAAAACATTTCCCTCACATCGAATACAATCGCCACTTAATTGATAAACAGCCCGAACCTAATAGTTCGGTTTCTCGAGTTGCAAAAACATTTCCCAAACTTCACAAAAGAATAGAGGCAAGTACGTACTTTTCAAGTCCAGTATTCTTCCCGCTCGTTCCTTCATCAACCAAAATCAAAGATTGCTAACCGTAAGCAATATTTAAGGAAAAGAGGCAAGATGTAGGATCATAATATCGTTCGGTTTTTACGCAAAATATTTCCCACTATGTATTACGAACCATAGTTTTAAGAGTGGTTATTTTCCCCGTGAAAACACTTCATGAATTCAATCAATAAACATTTCCCAAATGGATTAATTAAGCAAAACTAAGGTTCGGTTCAAAAACCGGTTACATTGCAAAAAATATTTCCCAACCGAACCTTTGTTCAATTTTTTGGGCTTAGTTTAATCTTCATTTAATCTTGCACTAATCATTTAGTTTAGTTTAATTATTTTTTTAGTTTAATTTTTTTTTTGATTTAATCTTGCACTAATCACTAATTATGTTAACCTAATGATAAAATTAATCATTACACTAACTTAATTTGAAAAGGGTAATTTTGGTATTAATATATTTATTTAGATAAGGGGTGACCTAGATTTACTTCTAATGTCTTACCCAAAATAAACCATGGTCCCAAAAAACGCTTCAATTTTTAGGAATAGGACTAAAGATCTCCACGTACCAGAAAAACACTTTTCCACCCGGATTTTATATTATTGGCGCGGTGGCTTAGGACCATCTGCCAGACACAACCATCAATCAACTCCCTTAATTCTGCCTAGTTACTTTTCTGTCTCCCTTAATTTGCCTCCACTTCACACTCCAAAACCTTCATAGCTAGCTGTCTCAATGAATCCATCACAAATAATGCTACTGAGAGATTATATGATAACCCCACCGAAACAAAGAAGTCGGAAAGAAACCTAATCTGAGAAAATAGGGAATCACATCAAGCAAGGATAAAAATAGGGAATACAACTCAATTTCTAAAGAATCTGAGATAGAGATGCGAGGCAATACCTGAAGTCAGATCTAATTTTGAGCGAAGAAACTTTCGAAACGTTGGCACGTCAAAACTCGCCTGAGCCTACAACAAAATTTTTTATTCAACACCGAATGAAGCAACCTAAACAAAGCGAGAGAATTGGATGTGAAGCATTCTCAAACATAAAAACATCTAATCATCTATTCCTCATTCTAAACCTAACATGCAAACTTTATTCTTAACTAAATTAGAACCTTGTAGCAAACTTATATCAAAAAAACATAAAAAAATATGCCGAACTGAACAACAATATCAAATAAAAATTCTAAGAAATTATCTTGAACTAATCAAACAAAATCAAAGAGATTATTCGTAAAAGAAAGTAAAAGTACCCAAAACTTACTTGTCTATCACGAACAGGAAGGCTGGCATAGTTCAGAAGAAACGTATTTAGACCCTTTGATTTTGAATGGAGAAATTAGGGTGGTGTTAATACCATTGAATGAATATTTTCTCTTTGGCGTAACGGATGACATGGTGGCGTTAATACCATTGAAAGAATATTTTCCTTTTGACGTAACTGATGAGTTATGAGCATCACACACGCAAAGGCGTCGGATCAAGGCATGAAAGGGGGAAGCGTTCTCAGCCACGATTTGTCTTTTGCAGTTTTCCACATTTCAAAAGGAATGGGAGCCGTCGATCGCTAGGAAAGGCTCATTCAGGATTGTTGGATCAGTCAAAACACATTTATTTTTGTAAGATAGATATACTTTACCAGATGGGGTATATGAGACAACTTTGTGACAAAAAAAAATTCATCTCGGAAAATATTTCGAGACAAAAAAGACAAAAGGATTTCCTGACAAAAGAATTCGACACTAAACCACCGTTTTCTTGTAGTGGATTAAATCCAAGATTTTTATAACCTTGATTCGACTAAGAACACTTTATGATAGAGTTTTTTTATGATGTCATAAATAAGCTAATAGAATAACAGAAAGAGATGTTGTTCTTATTTTTCTTTTTTGAAACAAGTACATATAGGAAATTAAACATTAATTGGAAATGTCCATTGATCTCAAAAAATATATGATGGATGTGTTCTCTATTATGTCTAATGGAGCCCAAATTCAAACTAATTTGAATATCCAAAATACACAATTCAGGAAAGGGGCACGACAGTTTAACTGCCTTGGGTTGTTAGCATGGCTCTCAATCTCGCTACCAGATCATAACAATTGACATGATCAACCACCTTTGACGTGGTCAACCGCTCCCAAAGTTTATTTTGACCTTTTTATACTATTATGTCGACTTAGGATACCAGTCAGATACCATCATTTTCACAGTTTTCGTGATCAACTGTTTTTGATATGGGACACCGCTTTCCGTTAAGATGAAAACAAGTTATTTTTCTAAGCATTTAAAAATATCCAACACATTCTCCTTGTATAAAACACCTTTGGTATTTTCTAGCATTTTTTGTGGTATTTTTCTAGGGATGCTGAAGACAGATCATCGAATATTTGACCATCTAGCTTAATCAAACGAGATCTAAAAAAAACTCATGGTTTTTCCCACTAGCTACGGTTCTTCGTGAAAAATCAATACTGGAAAAGATTTCGTAATCCGCATTGGTCTCTCTTATCTTAGAGATGATCAATGCTGAAAAACACTTCATAATCCTCATTAGTCTCTTATCTTAGAGATGATATTGATAGATATTAGATATGCATTGGTCTCTTATCTTAGAGACTAGGTTATGAACCGTGTCGTAATGACACATACTTTTTTATTTGTTCTTGGTAAAGTGTATCCCAGTTAACTTGGAATGTTATCTTTGATGCAACAGGTGCAAAGTTAGAGTTCCCTACCCAGTACCGAGGTAACATATAATGTGTTGAGACGTAAAAAAATTTCTCCCTCAAAGCTCAAGTTTAAATTGTTTACACCTCCTTTTTGATGTCTTTACTAGTTACCTGATTCATATTGTGCTGAGACGATAAACTGTAAAACCTATTCACCCTCTGTACTCAAGTTTAAAATTTTAATTCCCCTTCTAATGTATGTACTAGGCATCTGATTCGCTTTGAAGTCATAGACAACACCTTTTCAAATCGAAAAATCCAATCACAAGGTCTATGTTTGTAACTACGGATAAATCTATCTTTCTCATTGCAGATTAGATATTTGTGACGCGCAACCGCTATTTTTTTTAATGACTAATGGTGTTTGGTACTACGTAGAATGCATCTATTGCACAATGAATTTTGTTGGAGAAAAAGGTGACCACCGGTGCACCAAGTTGAAGACAAAGGTCGATGAACCCACACCTTGGAGTTTTTTTTTTTTTATTTTGATCGGTAAAGAATTTGATTCTAACGAGTTTCGAACTCAGGTCACTGGTATCATCACCCAGTGACTTTACCGATGTACTACAGTGACATCGGTTCACCATGGAGTTGTTATGTAGTTCTTTATTGAAAAGTTTCCTTTATTTATTCTATGAGTACTAACCTCTCCTTTTCCCTTTTGAAATAGGTTCATGCTATGGTTTGAATTCCAAGACCTACCGGCTCAACTTATAATATAGATGATATTAGATATTGATTTCTTGTCTTGTTTTAATTCCAAGACCCTACCGGCTTAACACTAATATAATAGACTAGAAATAACTCGTGTCGTAACGACACGACATGAGACGGAATGATCTTTGATCATAATGATTTAAATAAATACTGCAACCTATGATAAGATTTATATTGACCCGTGAGAACATATATTTATGGAAATTTAGATTTATATAATTATAAATTCGTTTACACTTGGCATTGATTAAAATAATAGTTTCTGATAAAAATGTTAGGTAAATTGTTTTTTTTTTTGCCCTAAAATAATAATTTTTTGGTCGATCCCTAAAGATCGGTGGTCTTGGTATTGATTGTGTTGTATTCAAACCATTATGTTGAATCTTCATCAGATGAGCAATAAATGTAATTACATGATCCAAGAATTTTTTTCTCGATCGCTGGCATTGTCGTCTTGTGTTCGTTATCCATATGTTCTAGTGATTCAATTCCTGTAATAACCCAAATCATCTCCATTGCATGGTTTCGACGAAGTCTCAAATCCATTCTCTTCACGAAGCATCAATAGTTCCCATACATGTGATGAATGGAGTATGGTATTTCCTTCATTTCCCACCTCAAAGGAACATCGATATTCTCTCATGGACATCGTCATCTCAATTTCTCAGGATATTCTTCAGCAGCCTCGATAAGTTTTGTTATCCCTTTGTCGGCTTTAAATTTAGACCTCCCCAACGGGTGTGCAGGTCTCAATTCTGGCAGGAAAACCATCTATTTCGTCTCATCTTGGTTCACGGATTCCAAGTGTTTGTATGCCTCATTGTTCCTTGCATAATCAAGGCTTATGATTGAAATGAAAAGTTTTGGTGATTCATTATTTGGATAGATTTCAAAAAAAAAAATGAGTCAAATGAAAATGAATTTTTTGTATTTTTAACATAATGTTCTTTGGTTTTTGATCTTGGCAGGTTGTCGAAGGAAAGTTAATTTATTTCAAGGCAGAAATAAGGGTTATACATGTTGTAACCATAAATGTTTTAGCGTTATTTGTTATTTATAGGTTGATGAAGGTAGGCTAATTCGATTTTAAAAAGATACGAGTCAATAATTTTATTTGTTTTTAAACTAGGATATGACCCGTGCCGTAACATCCCGGGTTATGATATATTGTTCGAAATCACAATCTACAATATTTTTGTTTGTACTACATATTTTCTTCTTGTTGTTAAATGCTATCGTCACACTAAATTTTATTGATAAGTGCAAGATCCATAGAACTTTGTATTCATCATTTCAAACATTTTTTTTTAATTTTAGAGTTATTCGACAATCACAAAAATATTTTTTTGCAGTAATGGCAATCAAAGGTACCATGAGTTTTTCACGTTACTATACTCAAGGGTGGAACCAAACGTTGACCAACCCTAGCTCCATCCCTTCCAAAATTCCTATAACATTTAGATTAAGCCCATTTAGACGACCCAATATTTATATTTTAGCCGGCCTACGCCTAATTACTCCTGCTAAACATTGTTTTGATTAGTAACCAACTCTAAGTAATCGAACCACAATTTTGAACTTACCACGTGTTCAGTACAATCAATCAGCATATCCAACCTAATACAGGGTTAATTCCATTCCATTACTCAACACAATAAATATCCGAAATTGGTAAAACAAATGTCCAAATCTCAAATGATATCGTATTTGAACAAGGAAATGACTAAATACAATCCACAATCAAAAGTTTAGATATTTTCAAACCTAACTTCCGTGCGTAAGCGGGACACACCCATCTCACATCTTCTTCCTTTTAAAACATTAACGATGAGAATTAAGGATTTTGATTAAACCCTATATTCTGATTTGTCATACTAGCATAAAACAGATTTTAATCAAGCCTTATTTCGTTCCAATATCAATCCAAAACCTTAAAGAGGTTTCAATATACAAAATCGAATAAATGAAATTGCAATCTTCGAAAACCTTAATGCAAAGGTTGAAGGAAAAACATTGTATTGGATGAAGTTTTGAAATCTTAATTTCAAAGACTGATAATAGTTCCGCATTGAACTAAGCATTGAAAAGTGCATAAATAACAAAGTTAGTATCGACAAAAATTGTTCATCCTATTTTTTGTTGGTCGTGGAAAGGCAAATAAGGGTTGTTGAGTTTTTTTCTTTGTACAATTGATTTTCCATCCTCCATGTCTGTGACATTGGAGGATAGATGAAATAGTAACATTTAAGAAGGTAGAAGAATATACTAGTGATCGCTGTCATATGCGTCAAAAATAAATTACTTTCTCACTACTCAAAATATATTATATAGCAAGAGCAAGAAAGGATTGTTCCCATGGAGAGGACTAAGGTTGTTATAGGTTTCGATTTCTTATGCAAACAATGGGGGGATTTTCTGTTTTATGTAAACTAAAAGTAAAACAAGGAAAATAAACAAGCAAATCCGAAATATGTGAAAGTATTGGTCAAGGATTTCGTTTTCATTCATTAACATGTTCTTGTCTTAATAACTAGAATTGATATTTAATCTTTCACTATCAAAAACCCTAGGATACCTTGATCGCAAGATCCCGCTAATTTCCTGATTTCATCAATAAACACATTAAAAGATGCGAATATGAATTTAACCAAGGAAACAACCTAACGTGTAAAAGCACTAATCAAGTTTAATTCCCGAGGAGAAATAAGATTTGTGAAATAAGGCTAACCAATGCAATTCAAATACATTGCGCAATCAATTTAACAAAGGTCACGATTCACTTGTGATTACTAGATGTATTACTACAAGCAATATTCATAATTATGCTACTTGTATTCAAGGATTATCACTTTTACGTATAATAAACCCTAAACTAGCAATAGATGTTGTACCGATTTCCAACTTGACAAAACAAACAATCAAATCATGTTGTAATACGTCAATCATACAACTATATTTTCAGAGAACCGTAAACGATAAATATGGAGACAAAACTAATTCATCAATCAAGAAACATATATTGTGAAATCCAACTAATCCATAACCAATAATAAAATTCTAGATCATATTCATGGAGTTCACAACAAGAAGAAAAATAAAGGTCTTCATGTTTTCTAAACCCTAGAATAAAAAGTAGAAGAGAGGATAAAATAGAACCCAAAAGAGAGGTTATATATCTTCTGTGTGAGAGTACTGGGTAGGTTTTCCTAAACAAAATCTCGACCAAGGCGTGAACACATTCCATCCCATTAGAAACTACAACCCGGTCAATACAGGTCCAAGTCCTTCTCTGTCAACTCGGTTTAACTCACCGAGTAAACTCAGCCACAACCGATTTCTTCCGAGTTTTGACTGATTTCTAGTCATTTCCGGCCGATTCCAGGCCATTCAAATCTCTTTCTTGCAGCATTTCATCCTAACATACATCTATAATTCATTCATTGCCACTAGTGGAAAATGGTCTATCTGAGACATAATGAAACGACACAGACTAAATATCGGGAAACAACGTCATATCGAACACGACATTGACTAAAGTCAAACTGTCGTTATGTTTGAACTTTCGTTGACTTTGACAACCATACTCGACTCTACGTCTCTGACTAAAATTCAAGACATCGTTTTATGAAGACTTTAATTGACTTAGGTAGTGATATTTTGGTAGTGATGTGTCTGTGGTCCGATTATTTTATGTTTGAGGTAGTCTTTGCTTGCCGGACATAGATATATACAATTAGAATTTTTACTACGTGTTTCTTGTTTAGAGTGGATTATTAGATCGGTTCTTGAAAAATGGTCTAAATCTTCGGTCGTGTTTGGTGCAGATGGGGATGATCCAGCCATCCAGGTACTAAATATATTTGTAGGCGACCACGCAAAGTATTGGTCTTGGAGCCCCCACATGGCTGAGTTTTCTAAGTACTTCTTGTAAATAAAAAATATCTCCATTTAAAAAAAAAAAAAAAAAAAAAACCTTGCTTTTTGCCAATATGTTTTCGCTCGCACTCCCAGCTATGTATTGTTTTCGTGCCTTTCTTAGCGTACAGTTCTTTTGAGGCCCGAAAATGGTATTGGTTTGTCCCAGATGTTGGATTCACTTACAAAGCAGAAAAAAGTCCAGGTGGAGGATTAGTGGTATGCCTGCATCACTTCAGTTGCAGGTGTTGAACAATTTTTATTATTATAAAACCTTCGAAATTTCATTTCCTCATTCATCCGTTAGACTGCCATGATTTCTAGATTAGTGTTATGAATCTTGTAGAGCAACGTGTAACATGTATAGGACACATAGTTGTCTACCGTGAAATTGCGATGAAAAGTTTGGGTGCTCTAAAACAGGTTTTAGGTTTCCTTATCAACAGCTACAAATTTAACTAACTTTAAGAAGAAGAGGAAATCCGACTAGACTTACTATTGTTCCGTTTTCTCTTATTTAGTAGGAAGTCTCTTATTTATGTCAACTGGTTAGAGAGTAGTTAGTATGCCACATTTTGGATTCTTAATTTTCTATCGGACTATAGGGTGTCAATGACATTGACTTATGCAATTAGTATTCCGTAACTAAGTGCCGTCAAACATGGTATTGCCCTTCCAATCTGCTCCGTCCACGTATCCATGGTATTGTCAAACATGGTATGCTAATTTATAAAGTTGTTTTATGCTATCTTTCCTTTTTTAGTATTATGCATAAGATTTATAATTTGTATGACGGAGACTGGCAGACTTATGACATATATTAAAGAAAAGATTCAACTATGTTCATTAGAGTTTTTCCAACTTTAAGACTAAATAGGCTAATTAATCTTTTTGTCTTATTGGTTTCAATTTCAGCTTCAACTTCCGAGATCTTCCAGTGGTTTCAATTTCAGCTTCAATTTCGTGTTTTCTTCACTCTCCTCCGGTTTGCTTATCTTGTTTTCTAAGTACCCATGTGCTCATTAATTCTGTTGTACTGTTGTTGTTTTTTTGCTCTTAATCACAGAAAAATGAAGGTTGTACACAAACCTTCTACCACATATGACAAAAGGCTCCAGAGCACTCTAAAGAGAGTTGGGTGTGAACGCGATCCCATCTATTGAGGAAGTCAACATTTTCAAGGATGATTCGGTTATTAAGATAATTTTCTTTTTTCATCGAAATAGAACTCGAAAGAAAAATTACATAGCAGGCAAGCGGACAACAAACTGCGTTGCAAGCCCTTTTTGAATTGCAAAACCTATCCTTTTAAAAACAAACTCTCTATCAGTATATATTCAGTTATCCAATTTTTGAACCCAAGTAACCATAATGGAAGGTTTCCCAACAGTATATATTCAACTTTGTTGTTTTGCTATGATTCCTGGTATTTGTTATAATGTATATTATTTTCTGCTCAGTTCAAGCCTCGATTGCTTCTAACACATGGATCGCTAGTGGATTTCCTCAAATAAAAAGTAATCCATTGTTCTTTTTATTTACTCATGTATATGCTTTCCTTCTGTTTATTTGGTTGGCATCTATGTCTCTATGTATATGTCAATTCTTTTACTCTACCATGATTGTTGCCTTCTTGGCCAATCAGCGCATCAGCTGTAAGCAATCCATACTAACAAATGTATCATTAGTTATATGATCCTCTGATTTTTCACTTTCTTCTTATCATTTTATTGGTTACTCCAATGTGAGTTTTCTGTATATAATTCAGTTATTATAGTGTTGTTTCGTGCATGAATATTCTGTAATGCCTTTTAGGTGACGAAATATTCGAACACCGGATTTCCTGCCAACATTTGATCACCTGATACTCGTAATTTTGTGTCGCAAAATTGCAAGATATCCTCTCTGGAATCATCAACCAATTGGGTATGTTTAACTACATCTCTATGAAATTTCTTTTCTGTGTTCCTATTTGCTTATGAGTAAAGGAGGGTCAGTTTACGTTTAAAGCTTGTAATGACATCTGGGATCTTGTCTAAAGAAGTTCTTAACTGGTTTACAGGGCTTGATAACTTGGACAACCTAAGAAAGCTTACAGAAAATTCAAAAAACAAGGTGCAGTAGCAGTAGCAGCAGCAGCTCAAGAGGATGATGACGATGACGACCATCCATTGTAGTACATCCTTGGTTGTTGATACTTCAACTCACCTGGTAGTAAAAGGTGCTTATATGATAGCGTTTGTCTGATTGTTGTACATCCATATAGTATATTCACTTTTCAGTGATTTTTTCACACTTGCTTACACCTCTGTGATGTTAAAGCCTTTTGTTTTTTTTAGGTCCGTCGTTCCAGAATCGTTGGCTCAGTTCATCTTCCGGCAGGATCTCATTTTGGTGGTTAGCAGTTGTCCTTATGAGCCTTAGAACTTAGATATGACTTGTATGAATTCAGGCTTGACTATTTATTTCTGAAGTGATTTTAAAGTTCAATAAACCTAAGTGTAAAATGAATTCAATTATGGATTGTGTAACCACTACAATGGTTTTGTAATGAGTTTAAGTCAAATTAATTTCATCCCAATCAGAAATACTACAGTCAGCCAAAGCTGATTTGGAATTCAGCTGAATCAGATTTGGAATTCAGCCGAATTTCTATTTTTTTTAATAATTTAAAATTAAATCAACGACGAAACCCAGGTGTCATACCTAGCGACAACTTCAAAGTATCGTAATTCTGAGTCAACCAGAATGTGTCGTTCCAGAAAAAGACACTAAATATACAGCACTTTTAGCTGCATTTCAAAAGTGTCTTATAACCGGCTAATACGACACTTTCGAACTATCTTAAAACAACTTTTTTCCACTAGGGTGCAACTGCATCATGATGATTATTTTCAATGTTGTTGTAGTGAAAGGTTCGTTGAGACTTTATACTTAACTTTTAAAGCAAAAATATAATAAACTCAAAATACAAGATGTTGTGAAAATTATGGAGAGGATGGAGCTAGGATTTCACCATTCATTAATACTTATGTGGTTTTAATTAATTTATATCATGCAATTTAAACAATTGATTTGATTCTAAAGTATTGCCAAAAATCAGATTTCCAAAATATCAAATGTTAGTCACAAGCATAACACATCAAGAGTCTAAAACTAAGCATGCATCATCAAGAGAAAACACATTTGATTAATAAAAATCATTTAATTCATTTTTCATCAATGCAATTAATCATATAAAAATATTGCATAAATTAATAAAGTAAATGTTACCACATAATTCTTGAAAGAATGGCTTCCTCCGTCGCTCCGAAGGATGGGTTTAGCTCATCATGTTGGAAACACGCTCAAAAATCATTTTTATTGCTCAAAGGAGGTGTACAAATGATGAAATGGAGAAAATGATGAAAATCAGGTGTTTGCAACGATTATAAGTGTTGCAAACACTGTTAAAAGAATGATAAAATCATACTTTTCTTTTAAGTCTGCCTCCGTATTACGACCCACGCTTAAGTGTCGTTGTCACTGTAGAAGAACGACTGCCTCTGGTGGTCTTTTGTTCTTGGTGTTCTTCAATGGCAGCAGCAGAAAGATTTTGTGTAACTCGATTTTCTGATTTTGTACGTCTCCCAAACTCTCCCAAACTCTCCGTTCTTGTTCTATGAGTCCCCAACACCCTATATATACTTGACAACGACCAAATATCCCCTCATAACTGCTCCAAATCTTCTCTTCACTCGGCAGCAATGATATTAAACTCGGGATATATTCTTTCCATTTTTTTGTAGCAGCACGCGTATGCCAGATGAAATCTATCTTTATTTATCTCTTACACGCTCCTGGTGGTTGCTCGAGCCAACAATCATGCACAGAACACGTTCAAAAAAACTTCAAAACCCAAGCAGACCTGTGTACGTGTACGTGTTGCTCTGTTTGCTTCTCTAGGATTATCCAGCCAAAACTGGTCGAACAAAAGGCCTATACCAGCCCTGTTAAGTCCAAAGGAAACTACCCAAACAATCTCAGCCATTTAATCTCACGGGAACAGCTTCAAAATCGCTACCCTAATTCTGGTTCTTTGAAACCAAATTTTCCCGCCAAAAACCAGGATTTGAAATGGAGAAGAAGGTCACCCCTTATCCAACGGCTGGGGGTGCGAATATCAATTGGGTGCCCCTTAGTAATTGGGTTACCCCTTATCCAAAGTGGGAGTCCGAATATCAAATGTCCTCCGGGGGGTGTTCCGAGCAACTTTTCGAGCCGAATTTTCCAACAATCTTTATTTCCAAAAAATACCTACAAACACACAAAACACTATAATAAGGACAAAAACGAGTACTAACAATACGAAACATTGAGGACAAATTAGACACATAAATGCGTCTATCACATCATATCTCTACTTCAAAACCCATTCCAGACTTGAGTTTCAATCTCCACAGTCACCGCACCTGCCTTTAGTTGCACCAGTTGCACACTTCTCCTCCTAAATCAGTAACCACAAACTCAACTCCTCCAGTTTCATTGTGCTTCTCTGCACCAGCACATTCTGTAGCTTCAAAACAAACCTTGCCAACTGCAATCAATCCTATAATTTTTCAACTTCATAGTAACAACATTACCTCGCACAACTTCTACAACCCATTCTAGCCATCTCCACCAGGACTCAAACACTTCAGCTCCATAATCTCACAGCAACCACCTACAGATTCTTCCTTCTCAGTATTAGTGACATCAGATTGAACCGCAACACCATCCTCTATGAGCTCAATACTACCAAAGATATTTCCTGAGTCTTGCACTGCAACGGCAACATCACCATTTGAAGCAACTGGCAACACCACATCCAACGTGGTCTTGTATCAGCTTCAATAGTTCCACCAACACAAACCCGAACTTCAATATACAAAGCAGAACCTCCATCATTCACCAGTACTCTTCCACTCTGCCACTTAAATCAACCACCATCTCGCAATCTCAGTTCCACCATCTCTTCTGCTCCTTTCTCAGCTCAACACAACAACTAGTTCTATCTCAAGCACCCAACTGCATCTGCAATTCCACGATTCTCTCTGCACCATTAAACCCTTGCCTGCTTCAAATCCTGCGAACTCACAACCTCCATATCATTCCTTGTACAGAGCTGCATATACATATTCCTCATACACCACCAGAACCAATATTCCATGCCCTGTAACTGCACTTAAGTCCACATTTCATTCTCATCAGCATCATTATTTCTTCCTGTAGCTTCTCTACCATTATTCATTCCCTGGATACTACACATTCCATTCCGCAGCTTCAAAACTCAACCAATGCAACAGCTTCTCCGTTACCTGCACCCGTCCTAACATTCATCTAATAACCTTCATCCTTCATCACCAATCACAACCTCAACCACCACTGAAATGATATGAAAACCAGAGAATGTAATGTTATCACACAATTATGATCATGTGTTTTACACAAACACAGAGGAGAGGTATTGTTGATGGTGGATTTTCGTTTAAGGTTAAATTTGTAAATAACCGGAAAACTCATGCGCTGACATCTTGTAAAAGATAAAGCCATTTATAAAGTGTTGGATACTCCCTCACTTAATTCACCAAGAATGGAGCATGTAGCAACAATCCCATTCTCGTGAATACATGAAATTCCTCCAGGGTTGGAGCATGTGGCAACAATCCTTCCTGTGAATTTCATATCAGCCTTGTATTTCCGGTACTCATTATCGGTGTGGCATGACGGCCGAGTGTTACCCTTACGAGTAACACGAACCTCCAAGCACTATAATGAAACCATGTACGAAATACCCGTACAGGCCGATTCTCGGTGTGTTATACTAGCCCGAGCCCTCTCGGTGTGTTATACTAGCCCGATTGAGCCCCTCTCGGTGTGTTATACTAGCCCGATTGAGCATCCTAAGACGACCATATCGGTCCGATATGATCGATCGCAGTCATCCAACTCCACAAGCATGATTGGATGACCCCGGATCAATTCCATCACCCCCAAGGGGTATGGAATACACACGGCCGACCCGCATGGTCGACCATTGGCCTTCGCTTGCCAAGAAATCGTCCATACCAAGCATTATGGACGGAAAACCCTAAATTAGGGTTTGCGGCATATTACATGTGCCGCAAAACGGTCTCAACCATCCATCTTCGCAGTATAGATGGAGGGTGTAGATGTAGACTCAAAGGGCCCTGAGCATGTCGACACAATCACCATGTGACCGCCTACACACTTGACCAATCGGTCAAAACCAACCATGATTGGTTACAACAAATTCGTCCGCCTAAAAGAGCATGGTCGCACGGCTTTGAAAGCCAAAATTAGGGTTCAAGCCATCACGCGCGTCCATCTTCTCCGGCACGAATGGAGGGTCACGAATTAGATTAAGCGGTGTCCGGTTATACCAAAGCATGACCACCGTGGGCCCATCTACCTCCTCATGCGGTCGGCCAAGGCATATCATGCCCGGTTAACCCCAAAACGCCCGTCAAACTTGTGTGGTTACACCTCCCGGATTGCAAACTAATCTTGACCACTCAACTTCACCCAGGACGAATTGAGTGGCTTAGATCACGTTTTCATGGGACGGTGAGACATGGGCGTGAACACCACCTACCACCTACACGCTAGAGTGACCGACCAAGACCGACCAAGGACGGTTGTCTTGGAACGTGTGCGGGAATATCACGCGGTTACCAATTCCTTTGCGGTAAGAGATTTCTGCCGCAAACCGATCTCAACCACTCCTCTTTGCTTGGTCAAATTGAGTGGCCCCGGATCGCGCTTTCATGAGGGAATGGAATACGGCGCCTACACCATCATGCCGTCAACACGCATGTATGGTCGGTCCTCTCAAAATCCTTCCCATGCTTGGTTTTGACCAAGTCAAGAGTGATGCTTGCACACCTCTTCAAAAACCCTAGTATTCATTAACGGTCACGGATGAGTGTCTCAAACATCATCTCATCCGTTAAACTTCACCAACTTGGTTATATAACCTGTCGGGAGTTATTTGGTTAGTGAGGCGTCATTACCCATCATTTTACCACACCACAATGCGGTACCCGCATAAAATACACACGATACTTCACAAGTATCGACTTTCTGAATAACGCAGTTATTCAATTCAACATTACATGCTATCTTCCGTGGATCCACGATCCACATTCCAGACATCAATCATGTCACAAACTGGGGGATACATACGGGGGTATTGGTCTCCGCGGTTTACGGCGTGCGGCGTGCAACGCGCCATCACAAGAACGTGTTAGGAAGTCATGGGCGGTTAGAGATGAACAGAGAAGTGGGCAAGACTGGTCGTGTATCACCGATACACAACTCCACTACTCCATCATTCCACTACCTCCACTTCCCACGAGAGACGTGAATGAGGCTCAAATGACTTGTATAAATAGGTTCTCCGCCCTATTTCCAAAAACAAGGGAAAAAACGAGACAGAAAATCAACACCTAGAGCCTCCTTACATCAACCGTAAGCCTCGCTCATTTTTCTCGTTACAAGTCATAAGCAAGCCAACACCTTCACAATCTCAACACCTTCTTCGCTTCCCTCCCTAAGATCAACCCCATCTCCTTCACTTTGTGACCGAAACAAGTCCGGAACGGCCATTTCTTGGTTTAGGCCGGACTTGCACGATTGATCTCTCGAATCTACAAGCACTCACCGCGCAGTGCATTTGTTTAGGGTTTAGATTCATTCCTCATCCACACCCCAAATTACCAAATTCTGCAGGAGTAGTTTTCACCCATCAACAATTGGCGACCACAGTGGGAGATTAATCTCTCGGTCCGTAAAGTCAATTTCTCCGAAATTCAATTTCGTCAGTTCAAAAGGGTAGATCTTAGAATCAATTCAATCAAAAATTCATTATGGTGGAATTAAGGTCCGGGTCGAAGAATCAATTACGATGGAGCCGGTGTGGATAACAATCCTGGTGTTGAAGTACTGTCGGTGGAGCTACCGTGGTCAACACATCTCATGGAGTCATCACTTCTATCACCAACACTAGCGGAGCGGAGACATTCCGGTAGGTGTAACGCCTCCCATCACCGAGCCGGAGCAGCGCAAATCCGGCATCTCCTCAAGTGTAACGCCTCCAAAAGAGTCACCGGAGCAGCAACTTTCACCCCCCCATCAGGACGAGGAGCCGGAGGCGCAAGAGGAGGACCACCGTCCATTACCATTTCAGACTTGATGGAGAAACAGGGAAGTTCTTGCCAGGACTCAAACAGACATGGCCGCAACCCAGAAAGAGGTACTCACTTTCCTCAAGACCTTGACTGAACGATTGCCGCAGGATTCATGTCGATCTTTGGAGATAACAAGAGATGCCTTCAATTCACCCGGAGCAAGCGTTTCCACTCGGACCCACATGGGTGAGGGAGTTCGTGCTGCTCCTGAATGCTCGAGAGAAAGGGACCAGCCACCCAACTTCATCACACGTGAGGATGGGAACGACTCCTCCGAGCCGAAGCAAAGTAAATCGACCGATGCGCACCAACACCAACCGCCATACCCTCAAGATATGCAAATAATCCCTCTTCCAAGAGGTTACACCTCTCCCCAGTTCTCCCTCTACGACGGAACTGGTAATGCCCGTGAACACATTTCTCGATTCTTGGAAGCCTTGGGGGAACATGAATACAATCATGTTTTACGCCTAAAAGAATTCTCAAAATCACTTACGGGGAGGGCATACACCTGGTACAATAACATTGCGCCTAACAGCATATCCAATTGGAGCGAGATGGTCAGTGCTTTCTACAGGAAGTATTTCTTCGTGTCGAACAAATCACGTTTTCAGACATGGGAAGAATTCTCCAGCGGAACAATGAGCATCCCAACGACTTCGTTAAAAGATTCAGGACCCAAGCACTGGATTGTCACGACCCAAATGTCACCGAACGGCAATTGGTGGAATCATGCATCAATGGGATGATACCCATATACCGCGCTCTGTTAGAGAATCTGGGCTTTCAAACGTTCTCTGAACTCCACGAAGCTGCAAAACGCTCAGCAACAATCGCACCGTGTTGCTAGAAAGAACCGAGTTGTTCGGAGTGAAGATTCCCGTGAAAGTCGAGGAAGCGGGCGTCTCACGAACAAGCAATACAACACCGGTCCTTCGTAAGCGTGGTGGGCGGAGGAGAGAAAAGGAAAGCTTCGGTGACGGAGCCACAAACAAAGCGAACATTCCTAGGCACACAAGACTTCGTCTCGAAAAGGAACAGACAAAACTCCCGCACAAAACGCTAAAGACACGAGTTTTCCTTTTCCCATGAATGAAGTGATAGAGCTCTTGGAAGCGTGGGTCCAAGACGACGCCGTAAAGCTACCCCCTATCGACGTCCTCCGACCGAGGAAGAAATGGAAGATCCCGGATATTGTTGCTACCACGTTTGTCCATCATCCAACCAAAGATTGTAACGAGTTAAAACAAATATTCGGGGAAAAGGTAGAGACCGCGAGCTCCGGCTTGGAAACGAAGGTGTTCACAGAGACCCTCTACCTATCGGGAACCGCATGATTTACGGGGATTACATTCGCAAGACCGTGCAATCTATGATGGAGCACATATGTGAAATCTTGTACTTCTCCAAGGACACAGCGTCAAGACATATTTGCAGCCCTCAACCACGTTGTGTCGGGTAGACGTCTGCATCCAGCAGCGGCCAGAACCCCGGTCTTTCTGAAGGACACGAGCATTGGAAACTCGAGGACTTCTAATCGTCACTCGTTTGAGAAACGTTGAGTTCGACAACGTGTTAATCGATACGACTTCCGAATTTAACATCATTACTTGTCAAGACCTTGAGAGCGGCAAAGATTTCTAAGCGTGAAGCTACTCGTCACCCAAGCTGCGATTGAAGATTCGGCAGAGAGCGCAGAGATACATATGGATACATCGATCTTGAAGTCAAATTGGGTGATGCCTCGACGCAAGCAAAGTTCTACATAGTCAAAAATCATCCCAACTACGACATGATCCTAGGGAGCTCTTGGATGCATGATAACAAAGCCATACTGGAAGTCTGTCCTCTACCGGTTTCGACACCTGAAAGAATCTCCAACACGCCTTCTGGATCTCCTGACTGTCTGCTGCCGCACCAACAACTTGCCAATATGACACAACTTCCCGGAGAAAGCCTGTCGGCATACATTAAAAGGTTCCGATCTCAAGTAAGTCTCATCACGCAACTCTCTTTGCAAACTACCGCTCCTCATTCTGACAAGTCCTGGGGACTGACTCCAATCAACAAACCAACCCCGGCTAAGAGATGTGAATGGGAGGCCGCCCCTTTCAAGTGTTTTATCAAGAGCGTGGAAGCTGTTTTGGTCAAAGACGACAAAGCTAAAGTCCAAGTATCTGCACGACCAAACCCATTTGGAATTGGAGACTTGGTGACAAAGATGACTACGTTCAATGTTGGAAGTGTGACGGTGAAGATGACTACTCCACCTGACTCACCCACCGAAAGAGAAGATGAACCATACCTGGTAGCAGATGTTATCTTAGGCGGCTACTGCAAGCTCATCAACGCTGATAAACTGGAGGGCATAACAATTCACTCACGATGGCTCAAACCCCACCGAACTTAAGATGCTGTGCTGCCACTTCACAGCATCCCGTACACCTTAAAACGTTGTGCTATTTTTTCCAGCGTATTTCCTTTTACAATTCCATATCATATTTGTAATTCCTCCAGAAAATGATTGCAATACTTGCATTCATAGTTAGGGTTTCAATTTTCAATTTTCAATTGAAGCATTATTTTCATCTGAGAACCTCTTTACTCCTAAAAAAAACACAAATTCCTGAGTCAGCTTAAATCAGTCCACTGGAGCAAGAAAGGAAACCCTAAGCAAACATCTCACGGGAAGAAGGAAACAGAACGTGTGCGGAAAATGATTTGAGCCATCTGCCCAGCAAAGCCAGGAAGATATTGCATCACAGGTCCGTGGATATTCCATTATAGTATAACTTCTTTTATCACTAAGGATTACATGTGAAGGCGCTCCTTGCGCCTGAGAAGGTTCGGTTGCAGTCTTGGCAAAGGATTGTAAAGGAAAACTTTATTCAAATAATCAGAGGGAAGAAAAAACCTTGAACTCAGCCGCCACTGAGTACAAGGAAGATGTTCGAGCATGTAGAATATACTTGGAAAGAAAAACAAAATAAAAGAGGTTTTAATCATCAAGAGGGCCGGCCTCGCCAACACCACCGTTGGTTTCTTCTCCATCACCTGTCGATGCACCTCCCTCCGGATCTCCCTCAACTTCTACATCGGGCATCCCCGCAGCAGCAGCGCACTCCATCCCAACATCTTCAGCAGGAGCATCAAAGGGCATAGCAACACCAGGGGCCACGCAAATTGCCTTCGAATGTTCAGGTTCGTCATATCGTAATCAAGGATTATCACGCCGTCTGGATCGGGTAATCACACTTGTCTTCATTCAGTGGTCGTTTATGCTCGACTCTCCGCCTCTTCAACCGCGCTGCAAATCTCTCCGCCCTTGCGCTTACTAGCGTCTGCAACGTTTCCTCGCGCCTCCACCGTTCCTCCATGTCAATTGCGGTGAAAGTGCACAAATACGACCTCGACAATGCGAAGATGTGAGATAGGCATCCCCCGTATAGCGCGGCCGACTTCGCGAAGTGGGAGATCGATCTTAGCCATTACTTCTTCGTGTGCATGGCTCTCGGGCTTGTCAACTTCAAAACTTCTTTACGGGAAGCAACGAATGATTGTCCACCGCTTCCATGGCAAACTACAAAGGAGAGGAGGTCATGCACACGCACAAAAAAAAAAAAAAAAAAAAAAAAAAAAAATCAAGTCAATTGATCGATTAATCGAAAAATCGAAAGCAAGTACACGAGATACCTGGGATATAGAATAAACGACCACGTTGAGATGATTCTTTATAATCTCACAAGTCGACAGAATCCCAGAAGGAAAATAAGTCTCTACTTACCACCTATGAAGGCTACTAATTCGGGATAACAATCAACGAGGCTTATCAAATATACCTGAGGAAAGCCATGTATAACTAAGGAAGTACACCTGAAGGAGCGGCCGAGCTCATACATGTACAAGAGGAACCAAAGCGACTCACCGGATCAAGTCCTGCTTCCTTCGCATCCTTAATCAAGACCGACCAGTTCCGAGGAAACGCGACAATGTGAAACTATCCGGTAAATATGTATTCACTCTAGCTTGGTCATTTACGTATGTCACCATCTCATGCCTACCACACAATAGTGTAACCATTATGTGCTAGGCAGGGGACTTAATGTTGATGGTGGATTTTCGTTTAAGGTTAAATTTGTAAATAACCGGAAAACTCATGCGCTGACATCTTGTAAAAGATAAAGCCATTTATAAAGTGTTGGATACTCCCTCACTTAATTCACCAAGAATGGAGCATGTAGCAACAATCCCTTCCTGTGAATACATGAAATTCCTCCCGAGGTTGGAGCATGTGGCAACAATCCCTCCTGTGAATTTCATATCAGCCTTGTATTTCCAGTACTCATTATCAGTGTGGCATGACGACTGAGTGTTACCCTTACAGAGTAACACGAACCTCCAAGCACTATAATGAAACCATGTACGAAATACCCGTACAGGCTGATTCTCGGTGTGTTATACTAGCCCGAGCCCTCTCGGTGTGTTATACTAGCCCGATTGAGCCCCTCTCGGTGTGTTATACTAGCCCGATTGAGCATCCGGCACTGACCATATCAGTCCGGATATGATCTGATCGCAGTCATCCAACTCCACAAGCATGATTGGATGACCCCGGATCAATTCCATCACCCCCAAGCGGTATGGAATACACACAGCCGACCCCGCATGGTCGACCATTGGCCTTCGCTTGCCAAGAAATCGTCCATACCAAGCATTATGGACGGAAAACCCTAAATTAGGGTTTGCGGCATATTACATGTGCCGCAAAACGGCCTCAACCATCCATCTTCGCGGTATAGATGGAGGGTGTAGATGTAGACTCAAAGGGCCCGAGCATGTCGACACAATCACCATGTGACCGCCTACACACTTGACCAATCGGTCAAAACCAACCATGATTGGTTACAACAAATTCGTCCGCCTAAAAGAGCATGGTCGCACGGCTTTGAAAGCCAAAATTAGGGTTCAAGCCATCACGCGCGTCCATCTTCTCCTAAGCACGAATGGAGGGTCACAGATTAGATTAAGCGGGTCGGTTATACCAAAGATGACCACCGTGGGCCCATCTACCTCCTCATGCGGTCGGCCAAGGCATATCATGCCCGGTTAACCCCAAAACGCCCACAAACTTGTGTGGTTACACCTCCCAGTTGCAAACTAATCTTGACCACTCAACTTCACCTGGACGAATTGAGTGGCTTAGATCACGTTTTCATGGGACGGTGAGACATGGTCGTGAACACCAGCCTACCACCTACACGCTAGAGTGACCGACCAAGACCGACCAAGGACGGTTGTCTTGGAACGTGTGCGGGATATCACGCGGTTACCAATTCCTTTGCGGTAAGAGATTTCTGCCGCAAACCGATCTCAACCACTCCTCTTTGCTTAGGTCAAATTGAGTGGCCCGGATCGCGCTTTCATGAGGGAACGGAATACGGGCGCCTACACCATCATGCCGTCAACACGCATGTATGGTCGGTCCTCTCAAAATCCTTCCCATGCTTGGTTTTGACCAAGGCAAGAGTGATGCTTGCACACCTCTTCAAAAACCCTAGTATTCATTAACGGTCACGGATGAGTGTCTCAAACATCATCTCATCCGTTAAACTTCACCAACTTGGTTATATAACCCTGTCGGGAGTTATTTGGTTAGTGAGAAGTCATTACCCATCACTTTACCACACCACAATGCGGTACACATAAAATACACACGATACTTCACAAGTATCGACTTTACGAATAACGCAATTATTCAATTCACAGCATTACATGCTATCTTTCGTGGATCCACGATCCATATTCCAGATATCAATCATGTCACAAACTGGGGGGATACATACTGGGGTATTGGTCTGGCGGTTTACAGCGTGCAGCGTGCAACGCGCCATCACAAGAACGTGTTAGGAAGTCATGGGCGGTTAGAGATGAACAGGAGAAGTGGGCAAGACTGGTCGTGTATCACCGACACACAACTCCACTACTCCATCATTCCACTACCTCCACTTCCCACGAGAGACGTGAATGAGGCTCAAATGACTTGTATAAATAGGTTCTCCGCCCTATTTCCAAAAACAAGGTGAAAAAACGAGACAGAAAATCAACACCTAGAGCCTCCTTACATCAACCGTAAGCCTGCTCATTTTTCTTACAAGTCATAAGCAAGCCAACACCTTCACAATCTCAACACCTTCTTCGCTTCCCTCCCTAAGATCAACCCCATCTCCTTCACTTTGTGACCGAAACAAGTCTGGAACGGCCATTTCTTGGTTTAGGCCGGACTTGCACAGATTGATCTCTCGAATCTACAAGCACTCACCGCGCAGTGCATTTGTTTAGGGTTTAGATTCATTCCTCATCCACACCCCAAATTACCAAATTCTGCAGGAGTAGTTTTCACCCATCAACAGGTATTAATAAAGACTGACAGAATCAAGTCAATAAATACTTGACTATACATTACTTGACTATAAGGACTTTTCCTAATACACCCTCCTCAATTGTTACAAGCAGACACTGTGAAAAATTGCAAAAAATCTAAACAATCACATACAAACAAATGCTCAATAAGATCTAGTCTGAAAAAAATACCACACCCAACAAGGGCCAGTGAAAGAAAGATAATACTCAACAAGAGCCAGACATATGCTCAACAAGAGCCAATACTAAGAAAGAACAAATGCTCAACAAGATCCAAGCAAAATAAACAAATGCTCAACAAGAGCCAAACTCATCTGAAGTATCTGTAACAGTAGCAGCTGAAGAAGATTGTACTATTCTGAGTAAAAGTCTTGAGAAAGTAGGATAGCATAATCCTTTAGTCATCACATCAGCTAGTTGTTCCTCAGTTACAACATGACTGACATTAATAATTTCTTCCTCCACCAGCTCTCTGGCAATATGATAGTCTATCTCCACATGCTTGGTCCTGGCATGAAATACTGGATTGGAGGCCAAACAAATTGCACTTTGATTGTTACACAATAACTGCAAAGGATAAGCAACTGAAACATTCAATTCTGAGAGGACATAAGTAAGCCATTATAACTCAGCAGTGGCCACAGTTAAACACTTGTATTCAGCTTCAGCTGAACTTCTTGAAACAGTTGGTTGTTTCTTTGAAGACCAAGAAACAACAGAATAACCAAGAAAACCCACATAGCCAGATGTAGATCTTCTTGTGTCTGGACAGCCAGCCCAATCATAATCAGTATATGCAGTCAAAGAATGAATATCCCCTCTCTGTAAAGTTATACCATTACCTAAATTGCCCTTCAAGTATCTTAAAATTCTCTTTACAAGAAGAAGATGTTGATCTGTTGGAGTATGCATGAATTGTGAAACATAGTTAACAGCAAAACATATGTCAGGCCTTGTATGAGTCAAATATTAAAGACCACCAACTATTGTTTTGTAAATAAGAGGATCAGATAACAGCACACCATCATGTACAGAGCCTTTGTAACAGGAATGTCACAAGGCTTGCAATCCATCATATTTGCTTTAACTAACAATTCTAAAGTATACTTTTGTTGAGTAAGAAAAAATAGCATCTGAAGTCCTTGTAGCTTCAATTCCAAGAAAAAAAATGTAAATCCCCTAATACTTTCATAGAAAATTATGTACTCAAGGCTTGAATTAGATTATTAATCAAAATATCAGAACTGCCTGTCAAAAGAATATCATCTACATATAGAAGTAAAATCATCATATCTATGCCAGTGATGTAGATAAACATAGAATGATAAATTCTTTGACTTGGTAAAGCCATATTGAAGGAGAAAAGAACTAAATCTATGAAACCAAGCCCTTGGTGCATGCTTCAAACCATACAAAGACTTCTTCATATGACAAACATGATTGGGAAAATCTAGATGAGTAAATTCTGGAGGTTCTTTCATATATACATTCTCATATACGTGTCCATGCATAAAAGCATTTAACACATCAAGTTGTTTGACAGACCAATTGTAATTTACTGCTAAAGTTAACACAACTCTAACAGTTGTTGACTTAACAACTGGACCGAATGTTTCTCCAAAATCGACTCTTTCTTGCCAATTATAGCCTTGTGCTACTAATCTAAACTTAAGTCTATTAATTTTTCCATCAAACTTAAACTTCACCTTATAAACCCATTTACATCCAAGAATATTCACATGAGGTTCAAGCAAAACATAATCCCAAAGCTCATTTAACATAAGAGCATCATTTTCATCTTTCATAGAACTCATCCACTCAGGTAATTGACATGCTTCTTCAAATGTTTTAGGCTCAGAGATATTAGACAATAAACTTGTAAAGGCAGAAGAAACATGATGTCTCACAGAATTATTTAATACAAAATCAGAAAACTTTTTGGTTTGGAAATGCCTCTCATTGATCTAGTAATAACAGAAGAAGAAGGACCAGAAGTAGATGGCAGTAAAGATGAATCTGAGGATTCAACATCAAAAACAACAAGAGAACTCTCAATTGACTGAGAAGTAGAATTATAGTAAAAGTTCAGTTCATCAAAAATAACATGTCTTGATATGTGAAGTTTATGAGAAATAGGATCAAAACATTGGTAACCATTATGCAGGGGACTATAGCGTATAAGCATACATTTTACTGACTTTGGAAATAATTTCTCAGGTCTATAGTGACCAAGAAAAAGAAAGCAAATTGATCCAAAAACTCTCAAAGAAGCATAGTCTGGTATAATGTGAAATAAAACTTCATAAGGAGATTTCATTGATAAAACAACAGTTGGAGTTCTATTGATCAAGTATGTAGCAGTAAGAAAAGCATCATACTACAAAAATTTAGGAGCAGATGAATGAAATAAAAGAGTATTACCCATTTTTGTAATGTGCCTATGTTTTCTTTCTACCAATCCATTTTTCTCAAGTGTATTAGGACAAGAGAGTCTAAGATGAATGCCATGTGCATCAAGAAATATCTTAAAAGAACCCTTAGCAAGTTCACAAGCATTGTCAGTTTGCAACCATAAAATCTTAGTAGAAAATAGATTTTCAGTAAGAGGTTTAAAATGATAAAAACAATGCACAACATCAGTTTTAAGTTTCATAGGATAAATCCAGTGAAATCTGCTAGCATTATATATAAAAATAATATAATATTTGAAACCAGCATGAGAAGATATGGGTGAAGGACCCCAAACATCACAATGAATAAGAGCTAATGGCCTGGATTCATGAGAAGAAGAAAGATGAAATGACAACTTTTTACTTTTAACAATTTTACAAGGATGGAACATTTGATGATCAGAAGGAGAAGTGAGAGTAATAGCTACAGTGGAACACAAATGATTAATGATTTTCTTAGATGGATGTCCTAACCTATTGTGCCATAAAGAAGAAGAAGCAACAATAGAAGAATAACATGTAAAAAGAGCAGTTTGGGGCAAAGAAACATTAGTAATTGGATACAAGTTATTAATCATTTTACCCTGAGCCAAAACTACATGTGTCCTAAGATCTCTAATCTCAAAACTCCACGGATCAAATACAAAATAGCAACAATTATCCTTGGTAAATTGTGCAACAAATAATAAGCTTTGTTTGATCTCAAGCACTAGCAAAACATGCTTCAATGCAAAACTAACTGCAGAACAATCACTTTGTAAAGTAGAAGTACCAGTTTGTGAGATTCTCAAAGTCTTACCATTGCCAGCAATCACCTTATCCTTGCCAGCATAGTTAGAAGTATTCTTAAGAAGCTCCTTATCACCAGTCATCTGTCTAGAAGCGCCAGAATCAGAGATCCAAGTTGTTGAAGTAGAACTCCCAGAATGATCATCACATAAATCTGCTGAATTAAGTTGCATACCACTGAAAGCCGATTCAACTTGAGCAACATGAATATTAGGCTTAGAGTATGAACTAGGTGGTGGATGATAGCGAAAGAAACACCTTGAGGCAAAATGACCTGCCTTCATACAAATTTGACATTCAACTGTAGAAAAATCCACAAAATTTCTACTAGTACCACCATCAGATGGATTTGCACTTGAGCTTGAAGAACCAACACCACTTTTGAATGAAACACTACCAGTCTTTGAAGAATTTCCTTGATTATTCTTATTCTTATTTTTATTCTTTCCATTATGACTATTTCTTCCACAGAAAGCTGCAGGACTATCCAAGATGGTGGAATCTTGATGTTGATCACTGAGCCATTGCTCATGATTTAAGAGTCCAGCCTTTAATTCACCAAAAGTATATGGTGTTTCACGATTCTATGCTGAAATAATAAAATTATCATACTCTCTTCCTAATCCATTAAGAACATACATCATAACATCTGCATCTGAGACTCGATCATTAATAACAGCCAATGAATCGTAATAGTCTTCAAAGAATGCAGATAAACACATATGGATTAAGATCCTCTTCTAATATTATGAAGTTGATTGCGTAACATATTTCTTCTAGCTCCAAATTGAAACCTAAAGCTAGCTTCAACATATTGTCATATCTCTTTAGCAGAAGTCATACCAAGAACCTCACTAGAAACAATTTCTGTAAATGTTGCTTTCAAATGACTAACCACAAATCGATCTGCTTTTCTCCAATAAACCCAGTTTGGGTTAACAGTAGGAACACCATTGACAATAATTTTTGAAAGAGGTTCAATAATTTCACCATTAATATGACCATAAAGATCAGTAGAAATCAACACAGAGACTCAAATTGATCACGCCATAAAAGAAAGTTTGTGTGATCTAACTTTAAAGATACGAAATTACCAATGTTATTGAACGGCAAAGCATAATAGCTTGAATTACCCTAAATTGAAACATTACCAGATACAGGAGCAGCGGAAATCGGATGTTCAACTTGCTCATTCTGTGAATCCTGTAAAGATGATTGTTGTTGAATTGTTGATTGATGTTGTTCTTGATTGTTCATTGATCCTCTAGTATTCGGCATTTGCAAGAAGATGAATAAGAAAACAAGATTGTATAAAATTCAATATTTGAAAAAGTTTGTAAAAAAATGAATCGAACAAGTTGAAGAATGATCAGAAAGCTGTTGAAAAGATATTTGATCAAGAATGATTGAGAGAATCACTATTCTGTGTAGAAAAATTGTTGGAAAATGTTACAGAATTGACCTAGATCGACCACCTCAATGATACCATGAAAGGATATGAAAACCAGAGAATATAATGTTATTACACAATTATGATCAAGTGTTTTACACAGACACAGAGGAGAGGTATCAATACAGACTGACATAGTCAAGCAAATAAAAAGCTGACTATCCAGGACTTGACTATAAGGACTTTTCCTAATAACCACCAATACCCATTAACTCCATTTGAGCTGCAATTACCGGCTTCAACTTCTTCATTCCCATATCACCACAATCCCTAATTTGTTTTAGCTGAGATAGGAATTCAAACAAACCCCATCTCGATAAATGCTTGTAAACCTTCAATTTAGCTTTCATCTCAAATATGGCCATCACTTGTGTTAGATCATAGCTCGGTTGAACCCACCAAGTGTTGGTATGTCAAGTTTGGTTGCCATATTTTAGTGAATCAAAAATCTAAGAGTCGCTTGATTGAGTAACTAGAGACAACTTCGTATAGGTTAGACTAGAAAGTCTAGGATTATGAGACATACAAGTATTACTCGAAGACCTGAAGAATGTGAAGAAGTAACAAGCTACAGCGACGACATCATCCTTCCTCTTGAGGTTAGTAATATTGACTTGAACTGTTTCATTCCTAACGTATCTTTCAAGTCGTGCTATATTGAAAACATAACTGCGAAGCTGTGAATTATTATACTCTAGTAATGAGACATGATCACATGATCATAGTATTAAGGAATTAGAATACGAAGTATAACGCTTATCTTTTGAACTTCGTATATATGACATCGACATAATCATATGAATGCTATTGTGATTAAATATCTTAAAGCAATATATATATATATATATATATATATATATATATATATATCTTTGGGAGTCTACCTTTCACATCCAGACATTTAATATCCTCAATCTTTCTTGTATCCAGTATACATTGGCCAAACGACTCAATAATCAAAATCTTTACCCTTTCTATGATGGTAAGATTACATTTACAGGAAAACCTATAACATTTTCGCACCATAAAATGCAAACTGGATGCAAGTTAAGTGATGATGTTTGAATTGTTATGTATATAACCTTCAGATATTCTACCACAGTATCACTCCAAAAACCTGTGCCACCTGCAATTCGAAATAAAGAGAAAACAATTTAACTACAAAAAAATTATCCAGGTTAGAGAAACACAATAACCGGAAAATGATGAAAAATATAGAGTTAGTTTCAGGTCAGCTTTCATGATAGCAGTTGATTAGCAAAAATATACATACATATCCCCAACTTTTATTCCACTGGTTGGCAAAAGCTACATGGCTAGTAGCAACAACCAATTGCTTGCTCTGTCCACCTACAACTTCAATCTCAGTCAAACAAAGCTCTCTCCTCATTATAGAGTTGCTGAAGGTTTTGCAACTTAAGGATTTTACTATTAGTTTACCCAAACTGCCAAAGTTTATTGAATAGTGTCAAATGATTTAAAGCACAAAAATGCAGTTCATTTTAACCATTTAACAAAAAAATATCAGCAATTGTTAAAGTGGTTCACCATTTTTACTGAGCAACGATAAACATTCCACCATCTAGATTGTTATAAAATATGATAAGTTACCGATGTCACCTCTTATACGATTCTAACCTCCCTAAACCATACTTTGTAACTCAAGACCCTCAATGTATGTTACTGATAAACTCTTTATTCTATCTTTCTAAGTGGCTTTATTTCAGATCTCTAATTTTTGTTGTTGATTCCAACATCGAGAAACCTTCATATCCCAACATCAAGAAGACCTGGAAAGGAAAAAAAAAAATCATTGTAGAGGATGATGAAAATGTGAGTAAAACCATTAAAAGGTAATGCAACAGCTTAAGAAGTGTGTGAATGTGTAGAACAAAAGACTACATTTGAGGTAAGTATATAAAAGAGTAGCTGTGATAGTAATTTGAAGAATGCTTGCTTTTAGAACACGATATACTAAACGGATAGTAGACTCTGGAGGTTTAACTTTCATTGACAATAGACAATATCAATTATATTATTGCAAGCATTTGTATTGAAAACGATACTATGAATTTAATTTTTTTTTTTTGTTTTTTGATATAATGTTTAGTTGATCGTGTTCTATATGTATGGGCCGAAAAAGTGTAGCGCAAGCTGGTTAAATGAAATTAGAGCATATATATATCTTGGAAATAATTTAAAATTCAATAGTCATTTATTTATCCTTACTTGGTATGCAGAAGTTGATATCCATTGATGTCATGGCTTCGAGAGTGATCTAATAATATTCTTCAACTGTTAGAATCATATTTTCATCCAGTCCGTTGCATACTTTCTGTAAGAGATCTGTTAGAGCACTGCTCGGTCGAGCTCGCAAGCGTTGCTATCTCAAGTTTAGTTGCCAAAACTATAAACAGGGGGTTAGTCAATTGGGATTTTTAGAGATATCGAGAGAATTTTTTTGTAAGAGATTTGGGGAGACTCTCTGTAAGTCTATTGATTTTGGGGGACTTTCTGAGTCATTTTTAGGAAATCTCAAAGAGTCATTGAGAAAAAATATATAGCAATTTAACCTTACATACATCAAATAAAAAGAAAAAATAATCAAAAATCACCTTATAAAATAAAACTAATATATAATAAATAATTTAGAGATTTACACGTGCCTAATAGAAATTGTGACTATTTTGTCAATCGAAAATTAAACCAAATTGAACACGAACATAGTGCATGGGTTGAGATCTCGCATAATGTGGAGTTTTCGGAAAATAAAAGTTTCCTTTTTTTCAATATATGCATGGAATTTACATGGGGTTAGTCAATTGAGATTTATAAGGAATTTCGGAGACATTCCAAATCTCTTGTTAGTCGATTGGGAGTCTTTGTAAATCTTTGAGAGTTTCTGTTATTGGATAGTGACTTTCTGAAAGTCTTTAGAATTCTCTGTTATTGGATAATGACTTTCTGAAAGTCTTTGGAATTCTCTGTTATTGGATTTGGATTTCCAAATCAATGATTTAAGGTTATGGGAGATTTTTAGAGACTTTTAAGTAAAAATATACCATAAAAGGCTTAAACAAAGTCTCTCCAAAATAGGTGATATTTGGAGAGACTTTAGGATATTCAAAAAAATATAATAAAGAAACAATAAAGAAATAATAATAAACCAAATAAGCTATAATAAATTCCATGTATATTGAAAAAAAAAGGAAACTTTTATTTTCCGAAAACTCCACATTATGCGAGATCTCAACCCATGCACTATGTTCGTGTTCAATTTGGTTTAATTTTCGGTTGACAAAATAGCCACAATTTCTATTAGGCACGTGTAAATCTCTAAATTATTTATTATATATTAATTTTATAAGGTGATTTTTGATTATTTTTTCTTTTTATTTGATGTATTTAAGGTTAAATTGCTATATATTTTTTCTCAATGACTCTTTGAGATTTCCTAAAATCACTGAGAAAGTCCCCCAAAATCAATAGACTTACAGAGAGTCTCCCCAAATCTCTTACAAAAAAATTCTCTCGATATCTCTGAAAATCCCAATTGACTAACCCCCTGTTATTATAGCTTATTTGGTTTATTATTATTTCTTTATTGTTTCTTTATTATATTTTTTTGAATATCCTAAAGTCTCTCCAAATATCACCTATTTTGGAGAGACTTTGTTTAAGCCTTTTATGGTATATTTTTACTTAAAAGTCTCTAAAAATCTCCCATAACCTTAAATCATTGATTTGGAAATCCAAATCCAATAACAGAGAATTCCAAAGACTTTCAGAAAGTCATAATCCAATAACAGAGAATTCTAAAGACTTTCAGAAAGTCACTATCCAATAACAGAAACTCTCAAAGATTTACAAAGACTCCCAATCGACTAACAAGAGATTTGGAATGTCTCCGAAATTCCTTTTAAATCTCAATTGACTAACCCCATGTAAGTCTTGATTTGTAGTCTACTTATAGCTAAGTCTCGGATTATGATAGAAAGTGTAGTTGAGCTTTAGAATTCGCGGCGTTCATCGATTGAAGACGAAGAATTACTAAGGGGAGCTTGTGGAACTTAATCAACAAAAGGTATGTGGAGACTTGAACTCATCTATCACTCAAAAGTCTATCCACTTTATCTCCTATTTGATACAAAAGTCATATAGTTGTATAAACTTCGATTATACACATTTGATATTTCGAGATGAGTTTAAGTTCATCTTATATTCTTGACGAAAGTCAAAAGATGATCATGTGAAAATCGCCTAGTAACATCTTACATGATTTGTATGAGACGTTCATTTGATGCAGACTCGGAATGTTTAGTATTGATCATTCGATTACTTGAAAATTGCTTTGAAGCTAATAGTTTATGTGAGACAGCTATTCCCGTCTTCTAAGAATGTTTCAATGATTGAAATGGGTGTTTAGAACAATTAACCATGATTGAATATAATACAATATGTGTACTTGTATGCCAACTGTTGCAAGTTATTCCAAGTACGGGAACCATAGTATGCATACCCGTACGCATACTGGTTGGTTTGTTGAAAGTCCGGGAACTTAGTATGCATACGCGTATGCGTACCGGCGTAAGTTCAAGTCCGAGAATTCAACTGAGTTTGGTGGTATGCGTACCCTCGCATACTGGCGAACCCAAACTAAGTCCAGCCACTTAGGTATGCGTACACGTTTGCATACTTGAGTAGGTTATGTTCTAAAATCGGTTTGTTCATGAACTAATACATTTATAAATTAAGGAATGCAATCTTTTTTAAACAAGGTGTTCATATACTTCTATGAGAATATAAACAATTGAACAACTCTAGAACTAGTTTCATTTGAGTCATTTGAACTAGTTATGGTTAAGATGAATGAGGTTGATATGAAAGTGTTCATATGGATAACTTCGGTTTAACTATTGTTAATCCAACAAGGTGTACACGTTTAGGTATGGTTACTCATATCTAAATGAAGTCACTTTTCGTTTGTGTGTAACAAGCTAAGTTCGATTTACCGGTTGAAAGATATTAGCTTGAGTCTAATCAGGTTTTCATCTAACGGTGAATATTGAATGCTTTGTTACCAAGGTAACATTGATTGCAAACCCTGATTTGAAGACTATATAAAGGAGAACTCTAGCAACTGGGAAACCTAATCCCCACACCTCATGTGTGATACTAGTTGCGACTAGATTCGATTCTCCTTTAACCTAGGTTTTTCCTAAAACCATTATAGGTTAACGACTTAAATACTTCATTGGGATTGTGAAGCCAGACCCAACTATTTTCCTTGTAGTTGCATGTTCTGATCTTGCTTTATTCTATCGTATTGAGTACTATCTTCTCTAAGATTTTCTCGAGATTTAATCTCCGATAGGCAAGATAAAAAGTAGTCACAAACATCTTCGTCTCATCATTTGTGATTCCATAATATCTTGTTTCGCTACCATACGATTAAGATTATTGTGAGGTGATTGATATTACTAGGCTGTTCTTCGGGAATATAAGTCTGGTGTATCAATTGGTTCCTGTTCACCTTGATTTATCAAAAGCCGGAACAAAACTTTGGGTCGTAGCAACTCTTAGTTGTGGGTGAGATCAGCTAAGGGAATCAAGTGCGTAGAGTCCTGCTGGGATCCAGAGGCGTAAGGTTCGCGACTATACCTTGATCAGTATGAGATTGATTAGGGCTCAACTACATTCCAGTCTGAAGTTAACTTGGAGTAGGCTAGTGTTTGTAGCGTCTTAATACAGTATGGTGTTCAAACTGGACTAGGTCCCAAGGTTTTTCAGCATTTTCGGTTTCCTCGTTAACAAAATTTCTGGTGTCTGTGTTATTTTTTTTCCGTATTATATTTGTTTATATAATTGAAATATCACAGGTTGTGCGTAGTTCAATCAATTAGATAATCCAACCTTTGGTTGTTGATATAAATTGATTGACACTTGAACATTGGTCTTTGGTACCGTTCAAATTGTTTCACATAATAATCAGGCTCACGGATTTCTATCTGTTTGATTTGTTGATTACATTGTGAAACAGAGATACAACTCTTGGATATATTTCCATTGATTGAGTCTGACTGTCTAGTTGATTCTCTAGGAATTATATTGGAGTTTGTCCATACAGATTTCCTAAACGAAATATTGGGTGAGGTTGTTAGACCCCCCCACTTTTTCAGATACTGCGAAATAGCTAGCCCGAATTCGAGAATAGCAATCCAAGTGCCGAAAATATTCGTTACACTTTAAAATTACTATTGAAGTAGATGAATATGAAAAAGCTCCGGAAAAAATATAACCTAGTAAATAAACCAATATTCGAGTACAATTGTTGGTTTTTCTGGATGTTCCTTCTCCACCTCTTTCTTCAACATTTTGCAGCTGCTGGTTTTCTCTACAAAAACGACAAAACTTTCGTGTCTTCAAATGTGTTATTATGACTAAAGTTAAATTTGAATGTATGTTTAGATGAATATGATGAACAAAAAAATATGATGTGAATAATCCACAATACAACACACAACAAATATACAAAATGGATGCAAAAATTAAGTAGACGAAATAAACAAAATAGAAGGGACCTGGTGAAAGTGACCCAATACAAAAGACAGTGATATTAAAATTATAGTGATTTTAATCGAGAGGAAACCGATTCAACATACCTAAACTTCATTGGATGGATGATGTAGTTACGCCATAGATATTGAAAAAAAAATAATTGAGAGTCACAAATCTAGGGTTACCTTTTGATAAGGAAAAACCAAAAAATGGGGGCGAAAAATTCTAGATCCATGTGAGTTCTTTTGAGTTGGTTTTTTCAGCTTACAAAAAAGAAACGTCTGCATGTGAATTTATGAGCTTGATAGACCATTCCACTACACTTATATAGGATATAGCCAAAAATAACAAAATATTCGACGTAAATCCGATTGATTGCCAAGATGAAACGGCTGGGACTTGGTACTTTTGTGCGTTTCGTTTTGATTCATCAAGGGATTAATTAATTAGACGCATTGAATATTAGGCGACAGAGTGAAATTGGTTGTGTACGTGGGACACTCCCAGACGTTGGATGAGGACGCAAAAGGCAAAAGAAGGATGCATTCTGCGCCACGATTTATCTTTTGCACTTTGAAAGCAATATGGGTCGTCCATCACTGAAGAAAGGCAGTTGAAAACCGTTGGATTAGTCAAGATAAATACTATTTGCAATTGAAGTTTATGAGCCTAACTAACCTCGAAACCAGCTTAAAAGGTTATGGTTGCCGGGCTTATAAACTCAGGATCTCAAACTTCGAGTGCATCTATGTGCACCCAGGAGTGCACATTCCTCCTCTCTTCATTGGCTGGAGCTAACGGGGTTATCTAGTTATAATAAATTTAATTTTTATTTTAGGACAAAAAAACACACAATTTCCAAGATTAATTATTTCTCTTTCTTCTCTCTTTTTCCTCCCTTTTCCTGCTGCAGCAGTATCTTTTTTCTACATAAAGTACACATCCAATTGTCTACATTTCTAAATCGAAAGATAGAACAAACCTCATTCGAAGATGGAAAAAAAAAAAAAAATCCTAAATCCAATTTCTTCATCAAAATTTCTTTATTCCAAACAACATTCTTCTCTTTTAATCTCATAATCTTTCTACACTGACAATGATGATCACATAAATGACAATGATACAGAGAAACATGAACCTAAAATTAAGTTAATTAAACGAACCAATTTAAACAGTATTGATTGCTATTATAAAAAAAATTAATACTGTGATCAGGAATTGATTAAATTATTTTGATCGAACAAGTGCTAACGATGAAGATGACACAGTAATGGTCATTTTATTAAGGATGATTTTTTCTTCGTTTGAAATTGGTATTACAAACCACACAATGTTCTTCTTAGGATTCTTATTTGCAGTCAGCATAAATTAACCTGTCGAATTCTATATCCCTTTATTCCCTTGTTCACCGAAGACAAAAAACTAACTGATCTTCTTTTGATCAATGAAATTTTTATTTATACTATATTAAAAATTTGGAAGATGAACAAATAAATATATTTCCATAGGGAGAGGTGGTGGTGGAGGTATGGATCCAGTAAGTAGTAATTGGTGGAGAAGAAAATCACGGCTTCAAGATAGGGATATAGATTGGTAAAAATTAATTATGTTTATGTACTAATCTAGAAGGAGCAAACGAACGGAGAAAGTGCTAAAATCCATAGACCATAGTTGATAAAGAAGAAGAAAATGGTGAACTCATATTTTTCATTTTCATCTTTGGATACACGAATACAAGATAGACAGAGAAAGTAAGTAAGAACTATGAACTAGTAGCATTGGAATTTGTACTTAAATTTTGTGAAATAACCTTTAAAGTAAAATTGAAATTTTAGAAAATTATGAAAGCCAGTTTATACGTAGCCAATGGAGAGGGGAGGAATGTGCACCCCGGTTAACTAGGGGGTGCACATAGATGCACTCTCAAACTTCCCAGACTATGTGGGAGTGGGACTAATAATCTCAACATAACCCTTGATCGTGTTCGTGTCTACTGGTCATATTTAGTACTGGAGAAAGAGTTTGTGGCTGCCATTTCCTTTAATAATGCCTCTCAAAGCCAAAATGGGTTTAGCATTTGAGAGAAGACATCAGAAGAAAAATGCCACACTCAAGTTATAGGTTTGTTAAGCTGCATACATTGCATTGGAATCATTTACCATTTTAAGGCTGATCTTGGCCTTGGGGAATTATGTAACATCTTTCCATTAAAGTAATTTTTCTCATTTAACAGCGAGTTTTCAGTGTTCACTTAATTGAGACTAGAAGAATCAAAATTTATGTTCCATGGCATGTATGCCTTGACACTAGAAAAATCAAACATCCGTGTTTTTAGGTCTCAATTACATGACATGCCAAACACTTAGATTTAGAATTCCATCGTACATTTCAATACATTTTAGGTCTCAATTACACGAGGTGCCAAACACCAAATACTGAACTGCATGTAGTTAACATGCAACAAGTTCTCAAAGTAACTGGCAATACCTTGTGTTCCTAATACTTCCGTGCCAAATGGAGCCTTAGATTAGTGTCGTATAAGATGCTACGTTGAACTGCTTTAAACATTGGATCACTATAGACCTCTGCTACACTGGTCCAATTTATCTGCCATAAGGATGGTATCGAGCAGAACCAGAACCAGCACCTCCCCCATAACCCCCTCTACTGCCATATGAGGAGCCTCCACTACCACCTACTCCATAACCACCCCCTAGACTTGCATCATAGCCACCGCCATAGCCACCACCGGCAGCACCACCTCCATATCCTCCATAGCCATCACCAACTCCTCCGTAACCACCTCCTAGATCATAACCTCTGCCATAGCTACTACCACCATAGCGACCTGGGTATCCGAGAGAAGGCTCTCCTCTGTATGCTCCTATACCACCACCACTGTAACCCCCATAACCACCGACACCGCCACCACCACCACCAAATTCACTTCCGTAGCCACCATATCCACCGGATCTACCACCATAACCGCCACCACCACCACCACCACCAGCCCTATAAGAACTAGCACCATAGCCTCCGCCCCCACCACCACCTCCACTGTATCCACCATAAGCATCACCAAATCCAGCACCATAAGAGGGTCTACTATCACTGTAACGCCTTGGGGGTGGCGCTGGAGCGTTTGGTTTCTTTGGTTCAGCCTTCTTGATTTCCACCTACAGCAAAAGTAAAACATCCATCCTGAGTGTCACACTACAACACAAGAAAATATGCTTTCGTACTAAAGAAAATAATATTATCGAAAAAAAACGATTTTTCAAACCATCAGCATACAAGAACTCAAAAGAAGAGCTTCGGCAAGGTTTACATAACTAAAGGCATCATATCAACACAATACCGTATAAAAATGGCTCATGATTCCATGAGAAATGCACAAGAATGAGAAAATTATCCTTTTAAGAAAAAAAATTGATAATGCAGAGCAAAGGTAAATAAAAAAAAAATATAAATCCGCCCAACAATGCTCCAAAAGGCAAGCTACTCTAACCTGTGATCCAGCAAAGTCGATCTTGTTCCCTTTAGACAAGAGATCATCAACAGCTTCCTCAGTCTCAAATGTAACAAACCCAAAACCACGAGAACGGCTGGTGGCATGGTCACGCATAATCATATGTTCCTTGACCTCTCCATACTTAGAAAAGAAGTCCTTAAACTCATCTGGAACATTGAAATCGAACATAGGTATGAACATTTGCAGGTCTAAAAATTCAATGTACCAGCTTTTAACAAAAACATATGACAACACAAATAATACCTTCTGCAACACTTGTAGGTATTCCACCCACAAAAATCTTCTTTGTCTTGAAATCCTTAGAACCAATAGCACCTTTGGGTATGGTCCGCTTAATCTCCACCTGATAAAACAAATCAGCGTAACAATGTACAGTAAGTAACCTACAATAAACTGTATAGCTAAATTCAACAAAAAGCTTTACGGATTAAAAAAAAAAGAACATACTTGTTTCCCATTAATAATATGATTCTCTTGAATGACTCTATCAACAACAGATGAATCGGCATAAGTCACAAACCCAAATCCGCGGGGTAGCCCAGATTTCCGGTCTTTCATTATCACTGAGTCTGTAATTTCACCATATTTACCAAAATGCTTCTGGAATTGAGCTGCAAAAAAAAAAAAAAAAAAAGAATTAGGTCAAACCATGAACAGTAGCCACGGATTACGTCCTACAGGGAACAGTGAATCAATAGCAAAAAGTCTCGTTCGAAGAGGCTCATAGACCGCAAGAACTATCAAGAACTAAAAGAACAACAAAACTAACCTGTAGTTGTTTCTTTAGCTAAACCCCCTATGAATATCTTTCTGGAAGGAAACAATACAAATGGAATCAGAAACCCTAGATCTTTTCAGAAAACTAACAATAATCAGCTAAACATGAACCCCAATAAAGGGTTCAAAACACTTCAACTCATAAAGATAACTCAAAACCCTAAACGCAAAAAAAAAAAAAAAAAAAAAAAAAAAAAAAAAAAAAAAAACTAGACCAAAATATCTAACTTTCACAAATAAAATCCAAACTTCACTCAAAAACTAAGTAAGGATTTCATCAGAACAATTATATAAACTAAGAAATAACGAGGTTTAAATATGAAGTTAACTCGAAACCCTAGATTCTCACATTCGCTAAAACCAGGCCAAGATACGAACTTTCAAACAAAATCTGAGCAAAGAGTATCACCATTGCTATACCAAAAGAGAAATTAGGGCAGAAAAAGATAAACTTCATTTACCCAGGACTAGCTCCATCTCCTGTATGAGGATGAAACTTGTCATCGTCTATTCGTTCAGATGAAATTCTAGCGTCGTTGGTTTCTCCATCAGATGTGTTTTCAGCCATGGTTTGATGAATTTTGTGAGAAAAACTAATGGAGGAAGGTTTTTCGAGAGAGGGGAGAGGAGAGAACGTAAACCCTAAAATAACTAAGAGAAATGGGGTTTTGATATTCTTTTTAGTGTTTTTATTAAAGCATCTCCAACTAGGGCGTTCATGGTTGGTTACTGGTTAACCGAGAAACCGAACCAAACCGAACCGATTAGGGGGAAACCGAACCGAACCATTAACTAATGGTTGGTTTTGGTTTAGAAAAGATGAAAACCAAGATTAATGGTTTGATTTTGGTATGATAGAGAAACTTAAACCAATAACCAATGGTTAACCGAATATTGATTAAAAAAATCATTGATTAAATTTTCATTAGAGATGTCACTTTGCCATTAGTTAAATCTTCTTTTGATCTCTAGATTTAGAGTAAGCTTTAACTACTCTTGATATTCTTTTTATTTATTTTTTGTAACCAATACTATTTTTTTCTGTAAATTAGTGTATTTTTTTTCTTGGTTTGAGATAATTATTGGTTAACCAAAAACCACTGGGAAAAACCGAAACCGGCTGGAACCATTTGGAAACCTAACCAATGGTTAATGGATTGGTTTGGTTTCAATTTTTAGAAACCGATAGTATTGGTTTCGGTTTTGGTTTGGCTTGAAACCGAACCAAAACCGACCATGAACACCCCTATCTCCAACGCTATCATTATAGCATCTCCAATACTAGAGATACGAAGGACTTGGGGGTGTACATGGTCCGGTTTGATGTGGTTTTAGGCTCACCAGAACCGAAACCGAGCTGATCCGTTTCATATTATTTCCACCGAAACCAGTCCTTCTAAAATCGGTTTGGGTTTTGTACCGATTCTACTCGGTCCCAGTTTAAACGGTTTGGTTTTGGATAAATGACAACAACATTAGTTCTAAGGAACTAACAATTCTAAAATTTGTAAATTTAATAGAATACATGTTTAACCTGTAATTTTCCTATAATTCTTTCAATAACCATCACGACAAATTTTTGCATCCAAAACACATGTCTTTTTTTTTTTCTTTTGAAGCATGCATTTTATTAATAGAAGATTAGGTTACAATTTGATGTGGGTATGTGGTACCCACAGAGTCATGGAAGATGACTTGACTAATACAAACCGGGATTGCCTGGTCCCAAATTTTGGTTGAAAAGTTTCTCATTTGACTTCCGTTTGCCGCATGGTTGGCCAAGCCATCTGCTGCTTGATTTCTTCTCTGTAGTTGTGTTGGATAGCGGCCTGCGGAATCTGTCGTATTCTATATTTTATTTCTTCAATCATCCCTGAGATGTGCCAAGGGGGTTCAGTAGCGGATGTGATGAAGAGAAAAAGGTTTTCTGAGTCCGTCTCGAAGAGAACGTTTGGCCATTGCCTTTCTGTTGTTGTTCTTGATGCCAAAAGCAGAGCCCAAGTTTCTGCAGTTAAGGATGTTGTAATTCCTAGAGGTTGATCTACGCCATAATTATTCGTGCTTCAGAATCTCTACAAATGAAACCCGCACCTGCGAAACCCGGAAGCCCCCTAGCCGCCCCATATGTGTTTACCTTAATCCAGTTCAAGTTTGGGGTGGACCATCCTACCGAAATTGTTGAGATCCTTTTGGCATTTATTGAGTGGTTAATTACTGGGGAATCTCATGGTAACACAGGAGGTAAAGATTTTATTGCCACGAAATATTCTTGTTGTTGTTTTTTTGCGCAAGCTAGGATTTCTTCTGATGTTGTTTAGCTACAAAATTTGAGTTTAGCTACACTTCAAAACAACCAAAAAAATGTAGCATTGCTTTTATCACCGCATACACCTCTTTAGATGGTAAACCAAGGAAGAGGTCCCATTCTTCATAGTATCATCATGCAATTTCAGTCTACAGTTCTTACATGTTGTCATTATTGAAGGTGGTTCATCTTTGTGGAAGTGTTCCCATAGTTGAGGTGGTTCTACGCTTCCTAAAAACTGATGCAATGGCATTGACAGCTTCAGGATCATTGGCAATGGCAGATGGAACTGGTCCAACTGAACTATCTTATTGTGAATTATGTATAGCTGGATTCAAATGAGGTGGAGGTGGCATCGCAGTTGAGTTGATAAGAGCCTACATATACACAACACCCAAAATTAGTCAAATAATTGATCAAATTTCAAGTTATTTCTCAAATTTACCACAACAATCATATAAGAAAAGGAACAAAACCCATTTCAATCTTAATCATCAATTCATCATCATATAAGAAAAACAAAAACTAATTATCACAATCAAAATCAAACCCAAACAAGCAAATGAATCAAAGAGAAATAAGAATTTGCTTGTGTTGATTGTGCTTCTTCCATTATTGAATTGGAGAGAGCAACAAAAGCCTGCAAATGTATCATGCAAATCATTTTCTGAAACCCTAGTTTCAATATATTGAAATTTATAAAATTAAATGATCAAAACAGTTAAAACAACTTACATAAGTAAGATCAAGTGATATATAACATTATTAACATACGTTAAATGATCGATTTGTTTGCTTCGTCTCTCAGTGGTGGTGAAGTGAAGTCAAATCTTTTCAGTTACAAATACAACTGAGAAGAAGGAGAAAAAAATGTGGTGGTGTTTAAGGCTAAATCACTGCCAGAGATGATGGTGCAAAAAAACTAGTATCACTGGACAATGATGTTTGGTTGCTGCTAGCCTGCTGCCGATGGAGGCGAAGTGAAGAAGAAGAAGAAGAAGAAGAAGAAGTGAATTAGGTCATTATATAATGAGTTTACAAAAATATCAAGGGACGGTGTAGATTAAATCATATGTATTGTATCTACGGCTTATAACAATCGGTCTTTCGACTTGGTTTTCTATCAAACCAAAATCGAACCATTAGCTATCGGTTCCCTTCTTTTTCACTAAAACCAAACCTCTTAATATTTGGTCTGGTTCAATTCTGTCGGATTTGGTTTGGATCGGTCTGATTTCTCGGTTTGGTTCGATTCTTGTAAACCCAAGTGAAAGTCTATGTGGATTAATACCTTCTTATTCTGGATTATTCTTATATGGCCAAGACAAATAAAAGTAATACTTTGTACCTTTCGTCTCCAAGGTCAAGGTCTTATTACCCTAAAGCTTTTGTACGTGTTCAATAAAATCTCAAATTATTAAAAAGTGAAAAATATTTTGGAGGAAACTTCACCTAGAAATACAATTTTGGGTTGGATAAAAAAACGGAGGGAATTGGTATAAAGTCTTTAACTTAACCTGATGTTAAAAAAATGGATATAAATCTACGAGAATTGGTACCCATTCGTATTCCTCACTTTTCCAAAGCCAGGAGGTGTTTGAGATTGAGATAGATTAAAGCAAAAATATTGGTAAAGATAGAGGATTGATCATCATTACTATTATTTATTACGGTAAAATCTCTTTTGGTTTTAGTTTCTCTTTGCTTAGTTAAATTTTATCTTGTTTAGACCAATATCTATTATTTAAAAAGATCCAAAATTTTATATTTATAATTTATAATTTTTTACATATAATGATTATTGTACTTATGTTGATGGATGAAAACGATTTGCTGGTTTTTGAGGAAAAGTGGAGAGACGAGCGATTCCTCGATCGAGCAAATTGCCAAAACCTTTAACAAACAGATGCAGTGCACGGGAATGCTTTGAGTTCGAGAGATCAATCTGTAGGACTCCGTCCTAAACCAAGACAATGGTGTTAGAGCACTGCTCGGTCGAACTCCAAGCGTTGCTATCTCAAGCTTGTTTGTCAAGTTTAGTTGCCAAAACTATAAGTCTTGATTTCTAGTCTGTTAGAGCATAGCTCGGTTGAACCCACCAAGCATTGGTATGTCAAGTTTGGTTGTCATATTTTAGTGAATCAAAACTCATTTTAAGAGTCGCTTGATTATGTACTAGAGTCAACTTCGTATAGGTTAGCTTGAAAGTATTAGGATATGATACATTACAAGTATTACGAAGACTTGAAGAAGTGAAGAAGTAAGAAGCTACAACGACAACATCATCCTTCCACTTGAGGTAGGTGATATTTGACTTGAACTGTTTCATTCTCTAACGTATCTTTCAAGTCGTGCATATTGAAAACAAAACTGCGAAGCATGAACACTCTAGATAGACATATTATTAAGGAATACAATACGAGGTTTATTTCTTAACCATTAAACTTTGTAGATAAGACATCAACATAATCGTTTGAATGCTATTGTGATTACGTATGGGTATGAGGTGAGGATTTCATCCTAGGAGACAATGTTTTACATGTGTTTTAAGGAAGTAGATTCATGAACTTGTTTTGTGAATTAAAAAGGAAATAGCCAGGCATTTTGGTATTGTTATTCATTGCATATCTTGTGAACATACAATATGTGTGATTAGTATAACCGCTCATGACTTGTTTGTATTCTTGGTAAAACTATTCACAAAGGCCTGACTTTTGTATTGGTATGACTTTTATTAGTGAAACCGATCTTAAGTAATCACCTGAGATGGTATGATCGAGTTTGTGATTTTGTGTATGACTCTGGGTAAAGGGGAACCGATCCTAGTAAGAGGTGCAACACATCACAAAGGGAAATCGATCCTTGTATGAGGTGCAGCAAGTTTTTAGCATAAAGGGGAACCGATCATACAGACATGTGCAACACGTTTTTAAGCAAAAGGGAACCGATCCTATGGACATGTGCAACACATACAAGTTAGATACCATATATATGTGGGGAACCGATCCTAGTACCTAGTCAACCGAATTTTGGAAAGCTAGCGTGACTATGCACAGTACTCACATGGAGGTAGAACCGAAACTTGTTTTGGTAGAACCGTTAAACCCATGATTTGTGATTGAGTGTTCTTGATCAATCACATAGTTCTTGAAAGTCAGATGAACCAATTCTGAACTTGTTTGGAAGTGTGGCAAGTCGGTTTCAAGGTTGTAAGTATGAAAGAGGACTTACAAAGCAAGGATGTCGACACACTTTGAACACGTACAATAATGTTTATCTTTTATTGTTCAAAGTTATTCTTTAATAGCTAAAGGAAGAAAATCCCAGGATCGAAACATAAATAAGTTAAGAATCTTTTAATTAAGGTCTTAATTTTATTTTAGGAAAATGAGAATTAGTAATGTGCATTTACTAGTTAAAGATTTTCCAAAGAGATTTTCGGTCAATATTTTCGACATAGCATTTCCAGGAATTATGGAAACCGAATCTAGAATATATAGCATGTCTTGAGAATATTTTCGGTTTAGGAAATTCCTTGGTGTCCAAACTTCCTTGTCTATAAATACTTGAAGTTTGCATTTCTAGCAAACTAATCCTTCGTGACAGCAAACTTCCTCGGTTGTGTTGTTATTGGTGAAGCCGCCTATTCGGAGAGGAGAGTAACCTAATTAGGCGAAATCTCTTACGGCCGCTCAGTTTAAAGTCTTCTTTGGGATTGAGAAGCTCTTTTAGTACCGTTGGCGGGAAACTAGATAATTGCGGTTTATCTTGTGTTTTCGATTGATTTAATTGACTAACGGTGGTTGAACTTTGATTGCACCTAGTTTTTTTATGCTTGAGAATCTTCTCTTCTGATATAAGATTCATTAAAACTAGATCGAAGTTTCGACAGGGATCTTTAGACTGTTTTTAGATCTAAAGACGACTTGTGATAATCCATTGTTAACAGACTTCGTTCTGTGCGTGATTGATCACAAGAGATTCAAGTTGTTGTGTGCAGGTGTTTATTGAAGATCTAAGAAGATTTGAAGACAAAGAAGATATTGAAGATTTCTGATTTGGGGTTCATAATCTTTGGTGTGCACAATACTTGTTTCGGTATAGAGGATCCAACTATAATCGGTTTATCCTTGTGGTAGATTAGATTGATTAGTTGTGTAGATTGGCATCAATACAATTCTTTGTGATTCAAAGTATTGATTGCAAAATCTTAACGATTACTTTGGTAATTGAACATAAGATGGATCTAAGAACCTGACGAAGGAGTTTATTGAGATAAACAGAAGAGCCTTTGTCGAACACACATCACTTGGTTGAAGAGAGTTGCTACCAAACAGATTTGTTGTTCCTTTACTGTTTGGAATATGAACCAAAGGAATTGTTCCAAGTACGTGACTTATTCATAAGTTGGAGGCGTGGGAATACAGACGGAACTAGGTGAACTATAGGTTTAGTTGCTTGGTCTTAACTATACGAAGTTGGTTTAATTTTGTATAGCGGCTTAATCCTGAGAGTATTCAATTCTGGACAAGGTCCCGGGGTTTTTCTGCATTTGCGGTTTCCTCGTTAACAAAATCTTGTTATGTCTTTTTACTTTTATACTTCCGCAATTATAATTGTTTTTATTATAATTAGAAGTAAAATACACAAACGTTAATTCCAATTTACTTGATAAGTAATCCTATTGTGTTTCGTTAAGTCCGAACCTTTTATCAAGTAAACATACTTCGTTGTTGTATTGTCTCGATCTCGTATCCATAGACGATCACACGAAGTGTGAACCGGTTAGTCTCATTGTCTCGACTCAGTCCATAGAAAATCATTTTCGGAGAAAGGACTTATAGGTAGGAAAAGTTTTAGCTTGAGGTATATTTGGGTACCCTCGCCTTTTCAATTGGTATCAGAGCAGGCAAACATGAAAAGATCTGACAATCTGTGTTTGGTGCGATCCAACCTATAAGAAATTGAATATATGCCTGATTCAGTTAACGTAGAGGAAGAAGATGATATACTTCGGAAAGGATGTTTGTTTTCAAAACCTGATAAACAGCTCAGCACTGTTAGTTCTCTGGTAGAACACATCTCAAGAATTATTAACCATGATGAGTTAATATGAAAACAAATACTTGTGACAAACAAGTCAGATTCAGAAGACAGTAAGGAGATTAAATTTTTCATAAAGCTTGCTGAAAAATATAATCTAAAGGATAATGTATATTATCCATCTGCCGAGAAGCTCGTCAGAGAATCATTGATTCATGAAGATGCTGAATCTAAAAGACTTGATTTTGTTCAAGACAAAAGGGGTATATTAGTTAAAACAAGGATATGTGATTCTAATATGCATAATCTCTTAACTAATATACGACATCATGATTCTAATAGTCTAACCACTTACAAGAATCAAGATAGATGTGTTTTAAGGGATAATCCTTTGACTAGTATCTGGTTAACATCGTCCGACGATGACTATCTCTTAAACAGAGAAAAAGATCAACTCATGTTTACAAAAACAAATGATTTCAGATCATGCTGTTTAGTTGTTGATCAACTATCTAAAATAGAATCCAGGAAACAATCTCATCAATTGATGAATTCATATTCCAAGGAATTCCTGGGTCGATATAAGAGTTATGGTCATTTCACAACTCAAAAAACTTTAAGTCAAGCTTATGATTTTGATCATCGATCTGATCATTCTGTTAAATCAGATTACTCCAGCTGTGACACAGTGAAATAAGAAGTTTTCTCTTGGAAGAATCCCAAAAAGATAGATATTCAAAAATATCGTGATGGATCATGTTCCATAAATTCTGAGATATCACTAGCTCACTCCAACAACTGATGTTGGTATTTGGAATTTCCCTAGATGTGCTCAATTCAAATAAAAGGGGAAATTCTCTAAAGGAGCACAAGAATATGAAGAACGTATAATATTATACTCTTACATATCTAAAGTATTTTTTTATACTTGGAATATCTTCTCTATTTTTAGAGAAATACTTTCGATCTTTGGAAAGTCCATGAGTAATTTTGGGAAAAATATTTTTAGAACTCCTAGGTCATACTGGTTCGGAAAAACTCTTATGATGTTTCCGAAAGTTTATATTTTCACAAATAAAAATACCGTGATTAGGTATTTCAATCTTGATAACCAAGTTTGGATTATTATATAAACCATCTATAGGACCGATCCTCCTACGATAAAAGATGGGTGAAAATACTATTGACATTGAATCTCAACTTCGAAAACTTGAAACCTTTCCAGTTGAGTTCAAATGCTACTTCTCAAACGAACATAAAAAGAATCATATTTCTTTTGAGCTTATGCTTATGTTAATGGGAGATTTTGAAGTCGCTCGTGATCTTTTGGAAACTGCAGTAGTGAATGGAAAACTGCTCGAGTCAAACCTCTTGAAATCGATTGTGGAATTGAATCTTCTGAAACAAAGACTCAATCATCTGAAAGAGAAAAGAAGACTCAAGAATCAAAACACCAAGGAATCGTCGGTAAATAATGGGAGCATCACTAGAGATTAAGTTATATGCTGTAATACTTAATCCAAGAAAAATAAACACCAATTTTTGATTTCTTTCAATGATTGTATTAGGTCTATTATGAATAAAACTATTATTATGAATAAAATTATTTGATTTATAATTCTTCTTGTGATAGTTTTTGATTTACATAGCCCGTGCTTGAATGCTTTATTATTGCTATGTATGTTTATGGGATGTTTGATTTCGGTTTTATTACCTTGATATTCGATCTCATAATGTTATGAACCCTTATGGTTTGGGTGACTTTTTGATTTAGCAGGATTAAGTTCTAGCCCTTGTTGGTAGGTTTATCAAAGGATCATGAGGGGTTCTGATAGAAACAATATATCACAATATGTTGAATCGGTTTTGGTTTAGCATAAAAGCATATGTGTTTCGGGTGTTTTCAACTTTTGCTTGCAATAGTTAAAAACCGGTTTTCAATCTTTCTCTGGTAAAGGTTGGTTGTTGTTATTCTTTTGTTTTGCATAAGGATGACAACATAATGATATTTCGATATCAATTCTCCCTGGAAGAAGATGCAAACATATTGGAGAAGAGGATGCAAAATTTGAGGTAACAATCTTGTTAGTTAATTGTTTTCCTGTTTAAGAAAAACCTGATTTTATTTTATATATTTGTTGCTTTTGCTTAACAAAATTTCGGTACAATTGATATTTTATTCCATTATGTGTGTATGGATGTGTGTGTGATTCAATTGGTTCCGGTTAAGGAAAACTATTGTTATCTTGCTTTATTGTGTGGTATCAATTGCTTAGGCTTACAAAATTTCAGTGCAATTGCGGTGCTTTAGTGTCTATGTTATTTCAATTTCTTCCGGTTGAGGTGAATAATTATGCAAGTTGAGTTATTTGGTTTGTATGAATTGTTTATGGCTTAACGAAAGAAAATGTATACGGGATGAATTGTTTAGTCCAATTCGATTCCGGATAAGAGAAACTACGTTAATTCTGATCTTAGTTACACTTATCAAAGTGGAGGTTTCAGTTATTCAAGTCTAATCGAATGCCTTAACAAGAAATGCTAGTTAACTAACCTAGTATTTATCTTTTTTAAAAGTGAAAGGTCTAAGTTATATGGATAATTAGAACCTGATGAGAAAAATAGAGTTATCTTTATTTTGGTTTTATCGAACAAAGCGGTTGTATTTTTACAATCGGTTTAGCAAAGGAACTAAGGTGCTTAGTTGATTTTTGGTTTGCTAAACTAAATTGGGAAAATTATTTCGGGCAATTGTTTCCTTGGTAACATATCAAAACAAATTACTTTGTAGTTTCGGTTTTGATATTGGTTATCATAAATGGTGTGTGGAACCCTCGTGCTTAACTCTATAGGTTGCAAGTCTATTTTGAGATTTGTAAGATCCTTTAGGTTTGTCCTTTATTTTTTCGTTTCTTTGTCATTTTGTGACAAAAAGGGGGAGAAATATATGGAGTAAACAATTGATACTGGTATTGATTTTATATTGATTGGTATCACTAAGGGAAAGGACATTGGTGCTTAAACGTTTATCTAACGAAAGAGGAAAATCATATACTAATGGGGAGTAGCATATCATATTAATTGGTATAACAAAGACGTGCGGATTGAAAATCTACCTATCTCACCTTTAGGGGGAGTATTAGCTTTGTTATTATAATGTCAACAACGGCATTTAAAAATTGAATGTATGCAGGTTATTGTGTTGTTGAATTCGGGAATCAAGCGTATGTGTAATGAATTCTTGTAATTTGTTTATCCATATGATGTAAGACTTTTGTCACTAAAATTGACAAAGAGGGAGATTGTTAGAGCATAGCTCGGTTGAACCCACCAAGCGTTGGTATGTCAAGTTTGGTTGTCATATTTTAGTGAATCAAAACTCATTTTAAGAGTCGCTTGATTATGTACTAGAGTCAACTTCGTATAGGTTAGCTTGAAAGTATTAGGATATGAGACATTACAAGTATTGCGAAGACTTGAAGAAGTGAAGAAGTAAGAAGCTACAACGACAACATCATCCTTCCACTAGAGGTTAGTGATATTTGACTTGAACTGTTTCATTCCCTAACGTATCTTTCAAGTCGTGCATATTGAAAACAAAACTGCGAAGCATGAACACTCTACATAGACATAGTATTAAGGAATACAATACGAGGTTTATTGCTTAACCATTAAATTTTGCAGATAAGACATCGACATAATCGTTTGAATGCTATTGTGATTATGTATGGGTATGAGGTAAGGATTTCATCCTAGGAAACTATGTTTTACATGTGTTTTAAGGAAGTAAATTCATGAACTTGTTTTGTGAATTGAAAAGGAAATCGCCAGTCGTTATTGGTATTGTTATTCATTGCATATATTGTGAACAACCAATATGTGTGATTAGTATAACCGCTCATGACTTGTTTGTGTTCTTGGTAAAACTATTCACAAAGGCCTGACTTTTGTATTGGTATGACTTTTATTAGTGAAACCGATCTTAAGTAATCACCTGAGATGGTATGATCGAGTTTGTGATTTTGTGTATGACCGACTCTGGGTAAAGGGGAACCGATCCTAGTAAGAGGTGCAACACATCACAAAGGGGAATCGATCCTTGAATGAGGTGCATCATGTTTTTAGCAGAAAGGGGAGCCGATCCTATGGACATATGCAACACGTTTTTAGGCAAAGGGGAACCGATCCTATGGACATGTGCAACACATACAAGTTAGATACCATATATATGTGGGGAACCGATCCTAGTACCTAGTCAACCGAATTTTGGAAAGCTAGTGTGACTATGCACAATACTCACATGGAGGTAGAACCGAAACTTATTTTGGTAGAACCGTTAAACCCATGATTTGTGATTGAGTGTTCTTGATCAATCACATAGTTCATGAAAGTCAGATGAACCAATTCTAAACTTGTTTGGAAGTGTGGCAAATCGGTTTCAAGGTTGTAAGTATGAAAGAGGACTTACAAAGTAAGGATGTCGACACACTTTGAACACGTACAGTAATGTTTATCTTTTATTGTTCAAAGTTATTCCTTAATAGCTAAAGGAAGAAAATCCCAGGATCGAAACATAAATAAATTAAGAATCTTTTAATTAAGGTCTTAATTTTATTCTAGGAAAATGAGAATTAGTAATGTGCATTTACTAGTTAAAAGATTTTCCAAATAGATTTTCGGTCAATATTTTGGACAGAGCATTTCCAGGAATTTTGGAAACCGAATCTAGAATATATTGCATATCTTGAGAATATTTTCGGTTTTGGAAATTCCTTGGTGTCCAAACTTCCTTGTCTATAAGTACTTGAAGTTTGCATTTCTAGCAAACTAATCCTTCGTGACAGCAAACTTCCTCGGTTGTGTTGTTACTGGTGAAGACGCCTATTCGGAGAGGAGAGTAACCTAATTAGGCGAAATCTCTTACGGTCGCTCAGTTTAAAGTCTTTTTTGGGATTGAGAAGCTCTATTAGTACCGTTGGTGGGAAACTAGATAATTGCAGTTTATCTTGTGTTTTCGATTGATTTGATTGACTAACGGTGGTTGAACTTTGATTACACCTAGTTTGTTTATGCTTGAGAATCTTCTCTTCTGATATAAGATTCACTCAAATTAGATTGAAGTTTCGACAGGGATCTTTATACTTTTTGTAGATCTAAAGACGATCTTCAGATAATCCATTGTTAACAGACTCCATTTTGTGCGTGATTGATTACAAGAGATTCAAGTTGTTGTGTATAGGTGTTTATTGAAGATCTAAGAAGATTTGAAGACAAAGAAGATATTGAAGATTTCTGATTTGGGGTTCATTATCTTTGGTGTGCACAATACTTGTTTCGGTATAGAGGATCCAACTATAATCGGTTTATCCTTGTGGTAGATTAGATTGATTAGTTGTGTAGATCGGCATCAATACAATTCTTTGTGATTAAAAGTATTGATTGCAAAATCTTAATGATTACTTTGGTAATTGAACATAAGATATATCTAAGAATCTGACGAAGGAGTTTATTGAGATAAACAAAAGAGCCTTTGTCGAACTCACATCACTTGGTTGAAGAGAGTTGCTAAAAACATATTTGTTGTTCCTTTACTGTTTGGAATACGAACCAAAGGAATTGTTCCAAATACGTGACTTATTCATAAGTTGGAGGCGTGGGAATACAGACGGAACTAGGTGAACTATAAGTTTAGTTGCTTGGTCTCAACTATACGAAGTTGGTTTATTTTTGTATAGCGGCTTAATCCTGAGAGTATTCAATTCTGGACAAGGTCCCAGGGATTTTCTGCATTTACGGTTTCCTCGTTAACAAAATCTTGCTGTGTCTTTTACTTTTCTATTTCCGCAATTATAATTGTTTTTATTATAATTAGAAGTAAAATACACAAACGTTAATTCCTATTTACTTGATAAGTAATCCTATTGTGTTTGGTTAAGTCCGAACCTTTTATCAAGTAACATACTTCGTTGTTGTATTGTCTCGATCTTGTATCCATAGACGATCACACGAAGTGTGATCCGATTAGTCGCATTGTCTCGACTCAGTCCATAGAAAATCACTTTCGGAGAAAGGACTCATAGGTAGGAAAAGTTTTAGCTTGAGGTATATTTGGGTACCCTCGCCTTTTCATAGTCTACTTATAGCTAAGTCTCGGACTAGGGTATAATGTGTAATTGAGATTTAGACTTCACGGCGTTCATCAATTGAAGACGATGAACTACTAAGGAGAGCTTGTGGAACTTCATCAACAAAAGGTATGTGGATACCGAAACTCATCTATCACTCAGAAGTCTATTTCTACTCTATCTCTTATTTGAGACAAAAGTCGTATAGATATATAGACTTCAGATTATACACATTTGATATTTCGAGCTAAGTTTAACTCGCTTACATATTTCTCGAAATATGTGTTGGTAAACTTTCGCTTTAACCAAGTTCATCTTATATACTTGACGAAAGTCAAAAGATGATCATGTGAAAATCGCCTGGTAAAATCTTACATGATGTAGATAGCGTGTTTTCTTAGCAAAAACAAAAACATCTTACATGATTTGTGTGAGACAATCATTTGATGTAGACTCGGAATGTTTCTTATTGATCTTTCGATCACTTGAAAATTGCTTTGAAGCTAATAGTTTGTGTGAGACATCTATTTTCGTCTTCTAAGAATGTTTCAATGATTGAAATGGGAGTTTAGAACACTTAACCATAATTGGGTTATAAGCACAGTATGCGTTCTTGCATATGTGTTGATCCAAGACCGGAATGTAGTATGCATACCCGTATGCGTATTGGCGAGGTCAGGTAAAGTCCGATAGCTAGAGTATGCGTACAAGTACGCGTACTGGCAAAGTCATTTGAAGTCCGGGTACTATAGTATGCGTACACGTGCTGGATTCAACTGAAGCTTGGAAGTGTACGACAATATGCATACACGATTGCATATTGGCGAACACAGTCCAAGTCCGGCTACTTAGGTATGTGTACCCGTTTGCATACTTGAGTGGGTTATGTTCTAGAATCGATTGTGTCATGAACTAATACATTTATATAATAAGGAATGCAATCTTTTGCAAACCGTGGCTATAATGTTCATGAATTGATTCGAGTGAATTAAACCGATTTTGTTTCAATTGTGTCTTGTATACTTCTATGAGAATATAAACAATTGAACAACTCTATAACTAGTTTCATTTGAGTCATTTGAACTAGTTGTGGTTAAGATGAATAAGGTTGATATGAAAGTGTTCATATGGCTAACTTCGGTTAACTATTGTTGAGCCAACAAGGTGTACACGTTTAGGTACGGTTACCCATATTTAAATGAAGGTACATTTCATTTGTGTGTAACAAGCTAAGTTCGATCTAACGGTTGAAATATATTAGCTTGAGTCTAATCAGGTTTTCATCTGACGGTGAATATTGAATGCTTTGTTACCAAGGTAACATTGATTGCAAACCCTGATTTGAAGATTATATAAAGGAGAACTCTAACAACTGGCAAACCTAATCCCCACACCTAGAGTCGATTCTCCTTTAACCTTAGGTTTTTCCAAAACCCAGTAGGTTAACGACTTGAAGACTTCATTGTGATTGTGAAGCCAAGCCCAACTATTCTCTTTGTAGTTGCGTGTTCTGATCTTGTTGTTTTCTATCATGTTCAGTACTATCTTCTCTAAGATTTGCTCGAGATTTAATCTCCGATAGGCAAGATAAAAAGTAGTCACAAACATCTTCGTTTCATCGTTTGTGATTCCAAAATATCTTGTTTCGCTACCATATGATTAAGATTATTGTGAGGTGATTGATATTACTAGTCTGTTCTTCGGGAATATAAGTCCGGTTTATCAATTGGTTCATGTTCACCTTGATTTATCAAAAGACAAAACAAAACTCATAGGTATATTTGTGGGAGACAGATTTATCTACTCAATAGACTTTTCTGTGTGAGACATATTGGTTTATCAAGTCTTCGACTTTGGGTTGTAGCAACTCTTAGTTGTGGGTGGGATCAGCTAAGGGAATCAAGTGCGCAGAATCCGACGTGGTTCTAGCGGCGTAAGGAACGTGACTGTACCTTGATCAGTGTGAGATTGGTTAGGGCTCAACTACATTCCAGTCCGAAGTTAACTTGGAGTAGGCTAGTGTCTGTAGCGGCTTAATACAGTGTGGTGTTCAAATCTGGACTAGGTCCAAGGGTTTTTCTGCATTTGTGGTTTCCTCGTTAACAAAATTTCTGGTGTCTGTGTTATTTCTTTTCCGCATTTTATTTTATATATAGTTGAAATCTCACAGGTTGTGCGTAATTTCAATCAACTGTGAATCCAACCTTTGGTTGTTGATTATATTGATTGACACTTGGATATTGGTTTTTGATACCGTCCATGTTATTTATTATATTAAATCGGGCTCGCAAATTCCTATTTGTTTGATTGCAGATTGAATTGATAAATAGAGATATAACTCTTGGATGTACTTTTCTTAAGATTGAGTCTGACTGTCTAGTTGATTCTCTTGAAAGTATATTGGAGTTAGTCCATACAGATTGCTAAGCGAAATATTGGGTAAGGTCCTTTCAAAACCAACGGAAAGACGCACCATCTGTCGTCTTTAGAATGACGAGGAACATTGTTCTTGCCAGAATGCCAGTCGATATCCTGCATAAGTATTTTATCGCTGGCGACATTTTCTCTTCTCTTCAAGCGAGCACCCCAACGAGTTTTATCATTCTTCATATTTATTACTTCATAGTTTTTGAAGAAGCTTTCCACCGTATATTTTTCGGCGAATATCTCTAAGTCCACAAATTTAGGATCTTTGACTTCTTTTGGGTAAAGAGATCCCTTACCAGCACCATGGTTGGCGAACTCAAGCATTAAGCGGATACAATCCCCGCTCAGTTGTAGATGGCTCGCGAGAATTTCGCATGAGCAAGAATTTCATAAAATAAGGGAAGATCAGGGTCATAGAGAGGAATGGGAAGACCAACGAGATTCTGACCTAGCGAAATTATGATTTCCTGATCATCACAACGATGATCAGAAAACAGTTTGGCAGAAAGAATGGATTTAGATTCTTGATTGGGAATGGTGGTCAACGTGAAACCTTTATCTTCGAAATCCTTTTGCACTTTGTCCAGAGAAGCTTCATATTTACGACCAACTGGAGGCATTTTCAAAGTATGGGAATGAAGAGAAACTGAAGATCAAAAGAAGTGAAAAGGAAAAGATTTACTGATGCAGAAAACGGAATTCTGGGAGAGATGTTGAAGAAAAGTTGCAGAAAAAACAAGAAGGAAAGTAAAAAAGAAGAAGAAAGGAGTAAGAAAAGTATATATAGAGAGAAGGTTTCTCGAAAAGGCAAAAACATTTAATGCGAAGAGTAGACATGAACGGTTGAGAAAAAGCAGTTGAAAAAGACGTGTCAAGAAATAGATGGAGGAAGAGATACGTGTAATAAATTCTGCGTAAAAGTACAGAATCATGTCAATACAGAAAAATATGAAAAAATGAACAGCTGCGGCATTTGGAAAGTACTAACTCTCATGACATTCTCTCTTTCACAGAGAAGACATGAGAAGAGGCAAGATGTAGGATCAGAATATCGCAACACCAAGACCCTTGCTGTAGGGGCAGAATATCGCAGCAACCTTCACTTGCGAATTATTAACGACGCAACATAATAATGTCGCAGAAGAAATATTAGAAACGACGCAACAAATGACATTAGCTTAAATATGAGAAAGGTGTGACGATTCTGCGAAGAGTCAAAAAGACTTGCGAAGACTAACATTTGTAGACCTGCGAAATGTCGCAAGGTAAATCCGAAATTAAGGGAAATATTAGTTGTACATGAGCTGTCATCCACTATGTAATATCCTATATAAAGAGAAAGGCAGGAGAGAGAAAGGGAGGATAATTTTGGTAAGAAAGAGAGATATTATTTTAGAGAGAGATATTTTTTAGAGAGAGACTTGATTTTCTTTATCATCTTCTTCCCCAAAAAACTAGATCTAAAGCTCTACCAAATATCCATTAATGGAGATTGTAAATGAAATACTAATGTAATCTCAATAATCATAGTGAAGAACCATGGATGTAGATCACATTGATCGAACCATGTAAAAAATCTTGTGTCTCCATTTATAATTTTAGCACTTTTATCTTTATTTAGATTATCAAATAAGTTTAAATCTAGAAAATATTATCATAATATCACGAGGGGTGTAGTGTAGGATTTCCTGTAACTACATTTTGGCGCTAGAAACAGGGATTGAATTAGATTGAAGAAGATTCAAAGAAGTTAGTTATTGGGAGAATTGGATCTCACTAGATCTAAAACTTTTGAGAGGAAAAGTGGAAATTTCAATGGAGAAATTGTGTCTTCAAGCAACACAGTTAAAGAAAGTAAAAGGAAAAGATAAAGATCGAAGTAAAGACCTTGCCAATGTATAAAGAACGATGGATTACTTCGCAAAGACCAGTTGGCACAAACCTTTCTAAACCTCTAATATGGACTGCAAATAACTAAAGGGGAGAAAAATACGCACAGGAACAGTCAGGGGCAAAAGGAGATGTTAATGAAATAAGGCAACAACAAATTAAAGGAAGACGTGAACACACGGTTACCAGTAGAGAAAAGAAGATTTAACGAAGAAGGTGGATCATAATAGCTATATTCGCAGAGGAAAGGGGAATTCACATACTCAAAATTGCTACAACGAAGTGCAATTTCAAAGATGGGGATAATTCGATGCAACGAAGCCCAACCATGGAAGAAGAGTTTATTTAATTTGTGTGCAGCAAATTATCTCACAGGATAGTAAACAAATTCAGCCACGTGAAATTCATCTCGTCATCAACATGGGTAAAGCCATGATGGTTCAAGGAGAGATCAGCATTTTGGAAAGAACCAGGGGAATGCGCCAGCGAAGAAAAGACACAGAAGATTCCTATTTGCGTCAAATTCTCATCTTTATTCGCAACTCAAAGAAGATAAAGAACAACAGGAGTCCATTCTCGCTGTTACCAGCGAAGAAAACTTACGAATTAATTGCCTAGTAGTCAAGCAGCAGATGAAGCTCACCATCAGCTCACTTATCAGATGAAGTTAAAAAAAAGTTAACATCAACCACGACAATAACCAGAAACAACGAGCACGATCATATCAGACTCCATTTGAAATGAACCAAATTCAGAGAAGCATCCAGCTCAGTAAATTAACTAAAAAAGATTTGGATGATAAACACACTAAAAAAGATTCGGATGATGAACTGGATATGCTAGAGCAATAAATTTGGGCCATAGTAAATTCAGTAGCCAACAAAGTTCTCATCCGACATAAACCATGACGAAATAGTATCTTGACCGAAGAAAAAGCAAATAAAGAAGATAAGACAAGGATATACTCTTGCTCAAATGGTAACAAAGAATTCACGTACTCAAGGTTGTTCAAGCGAAGTGCAATTTCAAGGGAGAAGAAGTTCTGCGAAGTTTACCTCGTGACATCTTCGAAGTAAGGCATGGAGACTCAAAGCAAAAGAAGAAAAAGCTCTGCGAAGTTTACTTCGTCACAATTTATCAGACAGCGAAGCTCAGTTAAGGAACGAAAGGTATAGGAGAGGTTATCAGCGAAGCTCAGTTAAGAAGCTTATCTCGTGAGATCAGCGAAGTGCTCTTTCGGCCAACCAGCTCAAGATTCGCAAACGAAACAATTAAATAGAGTGCATTTACAATATTGGAAAAAAAAAATCTGAACTACCAACAGGAGAGTAAACGAAGCAATAAAAATTCAAGCCAAGGAAAGAACAAACGAGCAAGCCTCCAACGGAAGTTATCCAAAGCAAGAAGGACGATGATAACCTAAAAGAAAGAAATGCATGTTATGTAACCAAATGATGATCCAATCAATTTACAGAGAGAGAACGACTTCAACTGTAAAAGGAGAAAGAAGCTGGTAGGGCAATGTAGCTCGCAGGCGAAAGGATATATTGTCTGTACTTAAGCGAAAAGAGAAAGTACAACAAGGACTTGCTTCATGTGAAGAAAAAGGGAGGAAAAATAGAGTTATGCAGGTTAATAAGACAAAGAAAACTTCAACTTAATTTAGTTCGAAAGCTAGTTCGAGTCAACAAAAGACTTACATCAAGGAACAATCACAAGAAAGTATACCCATCAAAGCATACTCATATGTTTAAGTCTCTAGCATCATCAACAAGGAAATATGAAAGCCTCCTATACAACTATAGACAACGATCTGTAGTAGACATCTTCCAACAACAACGGAAGCAAAGATTACTAACTACCAAATTGTAAAAGAACCAAGTTAAAAGTCCAACGGACCAAATCCACAGTGACAAAGAATCATAACAACGCAAAGTAATTAGCAGGGAGGAACACTGAAGTTTGTGAAGCAAAGTTTGTGAAAGTAAGGCGTGATAATGAAAGAAATTTTCTATGCTACATTCAAGCACAGACAAAGATGGGATACATTTCATGGAAGGACAAAGGTAGGCAAATGATGTCGAAACAACGGACTCAAGCTTCGGGTAAAGGGTTGAACTTCAGGGAGAGACTCATATAATCATTGATAATGATCATCGAAATTCAGCAAAGCATTATGAATGGCGAAGAGAACACATATAAAAAGTACAAGTTTAGAATTCGAAAATGCATTAGACTAGCGAAGAAAGAGCACACAGTTGCGAATGAACCAACATATTTAAGGCCCTACCTACACAGAAGAGCTCGCAAATCAACAGTTCATCTATGAGACAAGCCAAAGGTGACAAAGATGGCATCTACGGCAGATTACGAACTCTCATCAAATCCAGGGACGATTCTAGATAAACAACATCAGTTGGTCATATAGACAGTCAATGAAGTAAACCAACTCAAGACCTGGCAAGTCAGTTCGCAGGAGCCCTAGGGGAGAAATATCAATAAAGGAAAGAAGAAGATACAACAAACATAGATGAAGCATACTTCATCAGAAAAACAACGAAACCAAACCATGCAGCAGTCCAGTTTGAACTGCGAAGAAGGGTTCTGCGAAGAAAAGTCTACTGTATTTCACAGAGTCTGCGAAGAGATATTACATCATGCAAAGATTAATAAGGAGTTCAAAATGATAGCAACCAATAGAAATTTCCGTGGTAACCTGCGAGAATTATAACACCAACAGGAGAAAAAGAGGAAAAGACGAAGACAAAAATTATGCAAAGATCGAGAACAAAATGATAACCTGCGAGAATTATACCTCGATATCACAAACAGAAATTTGTACGGTTGGTGCAGGCGGTAGAATCCAAGCATAAGGTCGCGGGCTCGAGTCTTCCCCTTCGCACGAATTTTTGCCTTGCAAATGTTTACATTCTGAGATGTTTACCTTGCGAACATTTGCAACAAGAATGAACACTTCGCAGATGTTCAATTCCTTCGCAAAGATGCTTACATCCCAAATACCAGCGTAAAAAAGAAATGAAGGGCAGGCAAGCCCAATTAGTCCAAGCCCATTAAAGTTCACCCAACAGTAAACAAAATGTCAAGGCCTAAATTTGCACAGAAGTTGTACAGTTGCGAACTTCTAGTACAATTAGTTGGTCAGAGGCATGAATTTGGTATTTCATTACTTCAAAAGATCTTTGATTATTTCGCAAAGAAGAGAGTTGATGATTATCTCGCAAAGAATGAAGAAAAGAATGATTATTTCGCAAAGAATGATTGAAAGAATTGACAGAAATGAAAGAATGAATGAATGGGACGAACCTTTATGGCGTACACCCTAGTTCGCGAATAAAATTTCGCAAGAGGTAAATGTAAGACCTAAAGTGCGTCATATAAGGGGGTATCTCTTTGCATGGCTCAGGGAAAAGGTTACACCGCTCCTGGAACCCGAGTCATGGAGATTTGGGGTTAATAAAGCCCATCCGGGAGAGATACCTTGGATTTCCAACTATATATAAGGTTATACCCTGGTTGGACGACCGAGGGTCTCTTCCAAGGAGTCGAGTGACCACCAAGGCGCCGAGGTACACGGTTGAGCCAAGAGTGCACGGGGCATTTGAAGTGTCTCGGCCATTCTTGGCAAGTCTTGGCACATCTTTTCGGCCGAAGAAAACTCCACTTAGGGTGCGATCTCGTAACCATAAGCCCTATAGGTATAAGGGATAAGAGGCTGCGAAAACAACTGGTTGTTGTTAAGACCGGATGGGAGGAGCTAGTCTTGTATGGCCGATGTACGCCTCCTTGAAGGGGCAACCAGGGAGATGATAAGGGAGGAACCCTCCATTAGGGAGCTGATAAGTGTCTTAAGACGCAAATGTCATGGGGCTTTATTTTCGCAAGAAAATTTAGGCTTGTCATATTTGTGCGATGATCCTGAAGAGGCAATAATACTAACGCGAGGATAAGACGAGATCAATGGGTCTTTACATGAAAGTGTAGGGACGTCCTGCGATTTCGTCGCAAGACGGCAATGTCATGGGGCTTTATTTTCGCAAGAAAGTTTAGCCTATCATATTGTCGCAATAAAATTATCCTGCAGAGGCAACAATACTAAAGAAATGATAAGGCAATATCAATGGGTCATTACATGAAAATGTAAAGACGTCCTGCGATTTTGTCATGATGACGAGGTGGCACAATAAGACCTTTAACTAGGAAGGCAAAATAAGACCACACAAGAAAATGAGTAAGCAAATAAGCTTGCGAAAATGATTATATGCAAACAAATAAGTTTGCGAATATATACATGGAAATGAGTCTGAGACAGCGAAGATAAAAAAGAAATATTATTCAGAATCTCTCAGCAATACTATTTATAATCTCTTAGGAGTGTTATTCAGAATCTCTCAGGAGTGTTGTTCAGAATCTCTCAGCAGTACTATTTATAATCTCTCAGGAGTGTTGTTCAGAATCTCTCAGCAGTACTATTTATAATCTCTCAGGAGTATTATTCAGAATCTCTCAGGGTATTATTCAGAATTTCGCAGAGGTATTCATAATTTCGCAGAAGTATTCATAATTTCGCAGAATAAGTCAGAATTTCTCAGAATGTGAATATTTTGCAAAATGTGGTTATTTCGCAAAATTATAAGCAACTTGAAGAGATTATACTATCGCGTGAGCACAAAACAGGAGACAGAGGCAAGATAAGAATAAAGAAACAATTCGCTCATTCAACATTTTCTCAAGGATTCTACCTTCATAGATTAAGAACAGAGGCATCCACTATGTAATATCCTATATAAAGAGAAAGGCAGGAGAGAGAAAAGGGAGGATAATTTTGGTAAGAGAGAGAGAGAGAGAGATTATTTCAGAGAGAGATATTTTTAGAGAGAGAAAGACTTTATTTTCTTTATCATCTTCTTCCCCAAAAAACTAGATCTAAAGCTCTACCAAATATCCATTAATGGAGATTGTAAATGAAATACTAATGTAATCTCAATAATCATAGTGAAGAACCATGGATGTAGATCACATTGATTGAACCATGTAAAAAATCTTGTGTCTCCATTTATAATTTTAGCACTTTTATCTTTATTTAGATTATCAAATAAGTTTAAATCTAGAAAATATTATCATAATATCACGAGGGGTGTAGTGTAGGATTTTCTGTAACTACACTTGCGAAATCCATAAACGACACACTGCGAAGATATCGCAGATAAGTAATATAAATGACGCAACGGATGACGACATCCTGAACACGAGAAAGATGTGAAGACCTAGCGAGATATAGAAGCGTTGCGAGATTTAACATTTGAATACTTGCGAGAGTGTCGCAAGTCAGATCCGAAAATAAAGGACAGCTTAGTTGTCACCCACTATGTAATGTCCTATATAAAGAGCCGAATAGGCTTATGAGAGGGGAGATCTTTTTCGAGTGTTGGGAAAGTTATTAAGAGAGAGAAAGTTTAGAGCGGTTGTAAATTCTTTAGCTTATTTCCTTTCCATCTTGTAACATTTGTGAGTTTAATCAATAAAGACTATAATTGTTCATCTTAAAATGACTTGATTGTGTGAATTCTTATGAGGGGTGTAGTGTGGGATTTCCTGCTACTACAAAAAAGCTTTGGCAAAATTTTCTTTCGCTCCAAATTCCAAATTATGTAAGGAAAAGACAAAAACCCAAAAACGTAAAGAAGAACAAAAACAAATAAAAACCTACAAAAGAAAAAAAAAAATCTAAAAACTCTAGCCTAAAGACAAGTCCGCGTCGGCGGCGCCAAAAATTGATCGATATTTTCAATGATGTTGTAATAATAGGTTCGTTGAGACTTGTGAAAGTAGATTTTTAGACTTAATTTTTAAAGCAAAAATATAACAAACTCAAAATACAAATGTTGTGAAAATTATGGAGAGACTGGAGCTAGGATTTCACCATTCATCAATACTTATGTGGTTTTAAATTAATTTATATCATGCAATTTAAACAATTGATTTGATTCTAAAGTATTGCCAAAATCAGATTTCCAAAATATCAAATGTTAGTCGCAAGCATAACGCATCAAGAGTCTAAAACTAAGCATGCATCATCAAGAGAAAACACATTTGATTAATAAAAATCATTTAATTCATTTTTTTATCAATGCAATTAATCATATAAAAATACTGCATAAATTAATAAAGTAAATATTACCACATAATTCTTGAAAGAATGGCTTCCTCCGTCGCCCCAGAGGATGGGTTTAGCTCATCATGTTGGAAACACGCTCAAAAGTTGATTTCATTGCTCAAAGTGTTTACAAAGGATGAAAAATGGGAGAAAATAATTAAAACCGGGGTGTTTGCAACGTTTATAATTGTTGCAAAATCTTTATTCTGAAGAACAATAATGATGAACTGTTGCTGTTGTTGTAGCTCTGCGACCCACGCTTGGCAGTCGTTTCTACTGTAGCATGAACGACTGTCTCTTGTACGTCTTATGTTCTTCGTGTTCTTCAGCAGCAACAGAAATGGAAGTTCTCTGCACTCAATTTTTTTCTGCTCTGTGGTGTTCCAAACTCGCCTTCTTTTCTTCTATGTCTCCTCAGCATCTATTTTATACCCAACATCAACTCCACATCTCGGTAATTAATCCAGAATAATCCTCCTTTACTCTCTGCTATTTTCGGAGAATGATTTTCCCTTTTATTTCTCAGCACGTGTCTGTTGATGATTCTCCCGTATCTTTTGTTGATTCGACACATTCTAACACGCTTATGCATGCTTTTAGCATGAGGCAAACACGTTGTAATTCTCCAAAAATGACAACAGAATATCCATATATATTTTTCTTCTCTTCATGTCATGCGTCTGCTATAGTTGAGCTCCATCAAAACACGTTGCGAACATGGTTAGTTAGAGACGAACTCGATCATTCCACACGCTAACCTTCCAAATATATATCAGATGATTGACGAATAATATTTTCTTCCCTGTTTTAGAGGTACACCAAATATAGCCGAGTTTTGATTCTTCAAACACGTGAAAGACGTGTGTAGACAATGAGCACATAATACTTGTGTAAATCCCTCAAAAATATCCAACAGAATCTTCCCAAAATTTCTCCTGAGTTACGCAGGAAAGAGAAGTGATTTTCCCGCCAAAATTCTTTCAAACTGTGAAGAAGAAGATTCCCCAAATCCTTTGATGGGGTGCCGATAGCAGGTGGGTGCGAATAGTAAAAAAGGTGCCCCTTATCAACTTGGTGCCCCTTATCCAAACTGAGAGTCCATTTAACAGTTGTCCTCCGGGGGTGCCTTTAGCAGCTTTTTGAGCCGAATTTTCCAAAAATGTTTATTGCCCAAAAATGCTTACAAACACACAAAACATCATAATAAGTACAAAATCGAGTACCAACAATACAGAAAATTGAGGACAACTTAGACACAAAAATGTGTCTATCATCAACTCTATTCAACCAAGTGATATGAGTCGGACAAATGCTTTTCCGTTTATCTTAACATAAACTCCTTTGTCAGGTTCTTAGATCTATCTTATGTTCAATTACCGAAGTAATCGTTTAAGATTAAGCCAACAAACTATTAATCCAAAGAATTGTGTTGATGCCGATCTACTCAATTAATCAATCCAATCTATCACAAAGATAAACCGATTATTAATTGGATCCTCTTTTACCGAAACAAGTATTGTGCACACCAAAGATTATGAACCCACAAATCAGAAATCTTTAATATCTTCTTCGTCTTCAAAACTTCTTAGATCTTCAATAAACACCTGCATACTTGAATCTCTTGTGATCAATCACGCATAGAACAGAGTCTGTTAACAATGGATTATCACAAGATCGTCTTTAGAACTAACAACAGTCTAAATCCCCGTCGAAACTTTGAACTAGTTTGAGTGAATCTTATATCAGAAGAGAAGATTCTCAAGCATAAATAAACTAGGTGCAATCAAAGTTCAACCACCGTTAGTAAATCAAATCAAATAAAACAAAAAATAAACCGCAATCATCTAGTTTCCCACCAACGGTACTCATAGAGCTTCTCAATCCCAAAGAAGACTTTAAACTGAGCGGACGTAAGAGATTTCTCCTAATTAGGTTACCCTCCTCTCCGAATAGGCGGCTACACTAGTAACAACACAACAAAGAGGAAGTTTGTTGTTACGAAGGATTAGTTTGCTAGAAAGGCAAACTTCAAGTATTTATAGACAAGGAAGTTTGGACACCAAGGAATTTCCAAAACCGAAAATATTCTCAAGATATTCCTTAAAGCACAAATTCGGTTTCCATAATTCCTGGAAATGCTCTGTCCAAAAAGTGATCGAAATCTCTCGGAAAATCTCTAATTAGTAAATGCACATTACTAATTCTTATTTCCCTACAAAATGAAGTTAAATACCTTAATTAAAAGATTCTTAACGTATTTATGTTTCGATCCTGGGATTCTCTTCCGTTAGCTATGAAGGAATAACTTTGAACAATTAAAGAAATAAACATTCATAGCACGTGTTCAAAGTATGTCGACATCTTAACTTTGTAAGTTCTCTTTCACACTTACAACCTTGAAACCGATTTGCCACACTTCCAAACAAGTTTAGAATTGGTTCATCGACTTTCAAAGAACTATGCGATTGATCAAATAACATTCAATCACAATCATGGGTTTAACGGTTCTACCAAAACAAGTTTCGGTTCTACCTTCCATGTGAGTACTGTGCATAGTCACACTAGCTTTCCAAAATTCGGTTGACTAGGTACTAGGATTGGTTCCCAACATATATATGGTATCTAACTTATATGTGTTTCACATGTCCATAGAATCGGTTCCCCTTTGCCTAAAAACGTGTTGCACATGTCCATAGGATCGGTTCCCCTTTCTGCTATAAACCTTGTTGCACCTCATACAAGGATTGGTTCCCCTTTGTGATGTACTGCACCTCTTACTAGGATCAGTTCCCCTTTCCCATATTTGGTCAGACATAAATCACAAACCCGATCATACCATCTCAGGTGATTACTTAAGATCGGTTTCACTAATAAAAGTCATACCAATACATAAGTCAGGCCTTTGTGAATAGTTCTACCAAGAACACAACAAGTTGTGAACAGTTATACTCAATCACACATATTGGTTGTTCATAAGATATGCAATGAATAACAAAACCAATAACGCCTGACGATTTCCTTTTCGATTCACAAACAAGTTTATGAACTTACTTCCTTAGAACACATGTAAAACATTGTTCCTTAGGATGAAATCCTCACCTCATACCCATACATAATCACAATAACATTCAAATGATTATGGCGATGTCTTATCTACAAAGATTAGTGGTTAAGCAATAAACCTCGTATTGTATTCCTTAATACTATGTCTATCTACAGTTCAAATATGCTTCGCAGTCTTGTTTTCAATATGCACGACTTGAAAGATACGTTAGGGAATGAAACAGTTCAGGTCAAATATCACTAACCTCAAGTGGAAGGATGATTGTTGTCATTGTAGCTCCTTGCTTCTTCACATCTTCAAGTCTTCGCAGTACTTGTAAAGTCTCAAATCCTAATACTTTCAAGCTAACCTATACGAAGTTGACTCTAGTACATAATCAAGCGACTCTTAACATGAGTTTTGATTCACTAAAATATGACAACCAAACTTGACATACCAACGTTTGGTGGGTTCAACCGAGCTATGCTCTAACAACATTTATATAATAAGGAATGCAATCTTTTGCAAACCGTGGCTATAATGTTCATGAATTGATTCGAGTGAATCAAACCGATTTTGCTTCAATTGTGTCTTGTATACTTCTATGAGAATATAATCAATTGAACAACTCTATAACTAGTTTCATTTGAGCCATTTGAACTAGTTGTGCTTAAGATGAATAAGGTTGATATGAAAGTGTTCATATGGCTAACTTCGGTTAACTATTTTTGATCCAACAAGGTGTACACGTTTAGATACGGTTACCCATATCTAAATGAAGGTAAATTTCATTTGTGTGTAACAATCTAAGTTCGATCTAATGGTTGAAAGATATTATCTTGAGTCTAATCAGGTTTTCATCTAACGGTGAATATTGAATGCTTTGTTACCAAGGTAACATTGATTGCAAACCCTTATTTGAAAACTATATAAAGGAGAACTCTAGCAATTGGGAAACCTAATCCATACACCTCCGGTGTGATACTAGTTTTGACTAGAGTCGATTCTCCTTTACCCTTAGGTTTTTCCAAAACCCAGTAGGTTAACGACTTGAAGACTTTATTGGGATTGTGAAACCAGACCCAACTATTTTCTCTGTAGTTGTGTGTTCTGATCTTGCTATTTTCTATCGTGTTGAGTACTATCTTCTCTAAGATTTGCTCGAGATTTAATCTCCGATAGGCAAGATAAAAAGTAGTCACAAACATCTTCGTCTCATCGTTTGTGATTCCATAATATCTTATTTCGTTACCATACGATTAAGATTATTGTGAGGTGATTGATATTACTAGTCCGTTCTTCGAGAATATAAGTCTGGTTTATCAATTGGTTCCTGTTCACCTTGATTTATCAAAAGACGAAACAAAACTCATAGGTATATCCGTGGGAGACATATTTATCTATTCAATATACTTTTCTGTGTGAGACATATTGTTTTATCTAGTCTTCGACTTTGGGTCGTAGAAACTCTTAGTTGTGGGTGAAATTAGCTAAGGGAATTAAGTTCGCAGAATCCGACGTGGTTCTAGAGGCGTAAGGAATGCGACTGTACCTTGATCAGTGTGAGATTGGTTAGGGCTCAACCACATTCCAGTCCGAAGTTAACTTGGAGTAAGCTAGTGTCTGTAGCGGCTTAATACAGTGTGGTGTTCAAATCAGGACTAGGTCCCGGGTCTTTCTGCATTTGCGGTTTTCTCGTTAATAAAATTTCTGGAGTCTGTGTTATTTCTTTTTCGCATTATATTTTCTATATAATTGAATTATCACAGGTTGTGTCTTAGTTCAATCAATTGTGAATCCAACATTTGGTTGTTGATTACATTGATTGACACTTGTATATTGGTTTTTGATACCGTCCAAGTTATTTCTTATATTCAACCGGGCTCGCAAATTCCTATTTGTTTGATTGCAGATTGAATTGAGAAATAGAGATATAACTCTTGGATGTACTTTTCTTAAGATTGAGTCTGACTTTCTAGTTGATTCTTTTGAAAGTATATTGAAGTTAGTCCATACAGATTGCTAAGCGAAATATTGGGTGTGGTTGTTAGACCCTCGCTTTTTCAAATGGCCGTTCTAGAGTCAATTCAGTCACAAAGAGGGATGAGGGTCGATCTGTATGAGGGAAATTGAGATGTGTGAGATCAATGATGATTGAAGGATCGTGTATGTGTTAGAGACTTCTGCAAGTTTGATGAAACGTCAGTGAATTCTGATAAGTTCGGCTGAGGTCTGTTGAGTTAAGTTCTTGTTGTTTAATCGTGGATTGATGGACTTATTTATATTGCAGAAATAGTAAACACATTGATCTCCAGTAAGTGTGATGGTTGAGGAGTGAAATAGTGGGAAAGTAGGAAATCGTGGATAAACCAGTTCCACGTGCGTGGGAGAATTGGTTGAGTGTCCATCCACTACTTTGTTAACTCCTTCATCTGCTTACACAACTTACTCACATTTCTCATCGTGGATGTACACACGTGTCTTAGACCAAAACCCTAGTGAATATCCCCCCATGTGACATGATTGATGTCTCATGAATGTGGAGTCTGCAAGACATACATGTATTTAATTGGTCGTTTGTTGACTTGGCTAGACCATGAGTCTTAGACTTGATGAGCCGAGCATAATAAACGAATATGGTATGCTCTGAAACTCATAGATTAAGCATATGGTGTCTGCTGAGACAGGGTAATGCAAAGACGTTGAGTGTTGGTGAATTGTGATATATCATTTTACCAGTTGCGGTAAATGATGTTCTGATAATTTAGATCGACGCGCGTCCGATAAGATTGCTTGATCATGGACATATTACGATATGTCGAGCATTTAACAGGAAATCAGATGTTGCTGAGTTATGAATTATGTAGAGTGCTCTAGTATGTCATGAATTGTCGAATGACAAAGTAGGGATTAAAATATTAGTAAATACTAAACGATCGAATGTCCAATGAAGTATTAAATGATCGACCAAGTTGATGGTTATCCAATGAGGGTGCTCTCGTACGGTCGAGCAATCAAAAATGTTGGTAGCAGGACCGAACATTAATTAAGAATATTGATTGCTCTATAAATATAAGTTTTCAACATTTATCGAATTATTGTAGATTCAAATCCTTAACTTTAGAGAACCCTGAATAGGGATTTGTCCAATGTGGGTCAAAAAATATCGACCAACCAATGGGCATGAGAGCCGGCCATTGATGGCGAACGGACGTCCGAGCGTGCGGAGGAATGTCCATGAATGAGGATTCCAGAATTATGAAAAGATATGAATTATTATTAAAATAATAATAGAGAGACGTGGGACCGGCCCATGATGGCCAAGGGACCGGCCAGGTCTGGTCATGGTGGTGTACATGCCACTATGTCCCTCGCGCGTCCATTTTTGAAAATCTCAGGTATTTTGTTGGTCGTTTGAGCGATATTTTGGATTTTCATAAGAGTGTGATCTTGCCTGAAACTCTCAATTTTACATGAATGAGCAAGTAGGACTTTGCTGGTACGTCCAAAATTCAGGAATATTAAAATAATATTTTAATATTTATCATGAAAAGCCTGGACGTCGTGGGACCATTTGACTTTTGGCTTTTTTGAAGATTTGAGCAATATTGGAGAAATATGGAAACCAAGAGTTTGCTCGAACGTGGGAGTTTCAAGAGATGTGGGAGAAATAATAATAAAATGTAAAAAAGAAAAGTGAGAGGTGTGGGACCGGCCACGACCCGAGTATGGCCGGCTGGCCGGTGGGCCCGGTCTCGTGCGCCTCTTATTCTTTCTCTTTTATTATTATTTTGATTCCCATTCCTATTTTGCATAGGTCTCCATACACCCTTGCGCGTGCGTCTAATATTTTATTTTAATATTATTGAAAAAAATAAACTAATAGTCGTGGGACTAGGTTTTTGGAGAGTTGAGCAATATTTGGAAAATATGGAAGCTAGGAGTTTTGCTCAAATGAGGGAGTTTCAAGAGATGAGGGAAACGATTAATAAAATAAGGAATTAGAGAGGCGTGGGACCAGCCACGGTCGTGGCATGGCCATCCGGCCCGGTCGATGGGCCTGGTCCCAACGACACCTCTTCGTTATTTTTATTATATTATGTTTTAATATCTTTAGCTCTTAATATTTCCTCATTCGTCCATATTTGGGTGCTCGTTCGTGCATTATTGTTAAGTACACTCGCATCATTTTCTCGGGGCTTACTCGGTGGTGGCCCATATTCCCAAAAGTGAATATTTATTACTAATCCATGGAATTATGCGGGGGAAAGCCATGAATTAAAGTAATGAAATATTATAATGAAAATAGAATATTTTATAGGTATTCAATTGTTGAATTTTGCGACTATAATTAATTAATTTATGGCTCTATACAAGCAGGCAATCAATCTAGGAGCATTATATTTATTCGAGATTCGAGGTATGAAGTAGTGGAAGCACCATACTCGTTCTGAATGTTTATTCTGCATAGTCAGGGAACATTGCGACATCCTAAAGACGTTATTGCTCTACACTAGTGGTCAATCCATCTAGGAGCCGTCCCATCATTCTCGATTCTATACATAATGAATATAAATTTTTTTCAGTATCGATAAAATATGCAAAATATTGAAAGCTCAGTTGAGAGGCTTTGAGAGACTATACACTCAGTAAGAGATTATCGTGGCATGAGCTTTCATGCTTAAATTATGAAATATGAATTTCGTCTGATTGTTGGATCAGAAATATGCAAAATTATGATTTTACCAAAATTCTCGCTCCAATGATGTCACATATGAGCAATAGCTTGAATGAAGATCCCGTATGATAGAGCGTCGTCTAGTGAGCGTGGAGTGATGAGGCACTGCTGATTTGGGTGGTGGAACGTCCAATTTGATGGGTTTAGCACTTGCGGGCCTGTAACCCAAGAAAGGAAATCCTTCTTTAATTAGGTTTAGAAAATAAAAATTAGTATAAAAGGATATGACACTTTTTTGTTATTATTTCTTCCCACGACCGACCACCTCCATCTTCTTTTATCTCCCTCGTCCGATCCGCAGGAGGAATGAAAAAGTTTTCCGCCGGAACCAGCCGTCGCCATTACTGTTCTGTCGAAATCCGACCGACTCCGGCACCGACCAGGTAAGTTCGTTTGTTTTTTTGAATCTACGTGAGTTTTTTCACGTTATTTTTTTATATATATATATACGTAAGCTTTCACAAAAAGTTTTGCTTAAAGAATGAACGTTTGTCCGTTTTCAAGAGAAGAACAATTGTCCCAAGCACAAGAGAGATTTTGTTTTTCTAATATACATGCGTCCAATGGTAGTAAAAAGAAAAAAAAAATCCCCAATTTAGTGATATGGGGACAAAGATTTGTAGTTGGGTGCAGAACAATCAAAATTTTCAGGAATAACAACAATGCTCCTAGGGTAGAGGTACTTGCTCTAGTTCTTTTACGAAAATCAACTCTATGATCAATTTTTTGCTTAATATTTGAAAGAGCATCATGCTCTGCTGCAAGAGAGACAACTTCTTCTCTAGAAATGATTGGTTTCTGAGCAGGAATAACTGAACTCTTGAATCGCCTAGTTGAGTTAGAAGTACGAATCAGACCCGGGATTGCTAAACTAGGAGTAAGAATTGAATCATCTGGTTTATCGGTATGACTGGAAATCTGCTTGAAAATAATTGGTAATCCATTGTCCATAGTAACATGATGTTGTGCTTGAACATGACCCACATCAACTATTTTTAGAACACCAAATTTGTTCCCAAAAGGACCCATGTGAAATTCTTTCTTCAATGATTCTTCTTATTCTCTTTTAGCGCTTTGTTCAACATCAGCTGCTTTGCCTTTGTTTTTATCATTATGATTAAGAGAGTTCATCTTGTGTATCCAAAACTATATATGCTTAAATCATAGTAGAATCTCACATCTCCACAATGGGGTTAGATTCAGAAGGATGTATTGAAGGTTGTGGTGACATTAATCTGGAAACTTTTGGTAGAGTTTATTTAATTCTAGATGAACTTGCTTCTTTAATTTCCTTTTGTTTAGCTATCCAGTTTGGACAAACAACATTTTTATGATCAATTATATGACAAGATGTACATAAGAACCTTGGTACCCTAAAGTATCTACATTCAATGAGAAACGGTTGTACTCTTCCTCTAATAACTAGAACTATACCTACTGGTAGAGCACATTGAACATAGATACGAACACAAACTTCTACATTATTTTTGAGATGATGATTACCATAAGGCTCATTAGCTTCAATGAGCTCGCCAAGTTTGAAAGCAAGCTTCTGAAAATCTTCAAATTCAGTACATTCATTCAGTACATTAAATAGGATGAGCCACATCAGCTCTTTAGCAAAAAAAAAAATTGACAGTTTATTGACCAACCAGTAGGAGGTACAACTCTGAGAACAATAAGGTATCCACAAGCAAATGATGGATGTTGCTCATTAACTTTGTTAAAATCATTATGGCTAAGAATCTTATCAGAACTTTGTTTCTTAAGCCACTAAAGGTATCCACAAGCTGGTGGCCATTAAGAACAAACGTGGTATCTAATAGAAGAGGTAGGAACCAAAGTCTCACTGCAAACATATCGATAAACAAATGTGGTATTCACAATCTACCATACACTATTGCCAGTTATTATCATTTTCTGCTAAGACCACAGTTTTGTCGATGAAAACCGGTTCAGTAAGAGTTGGAGGGAAATTTGTGGGTAATATGAGTTTTTCTGCCATTTGAGAAGATAGATATTGAATATCAGTAGGTCTAGAGTTATGAACTTCTTGGGTTATGGATATCTCCATATAAATAAACAGTCTGACAAAAATGAAGAAGATAGATACTAGATAAATTTTGAAATGAGTGGTTGGGGTGTGTTTATACAAGCATATCTGCAGACGACAATGTCAGGTGATGGTAGTGTGATATGAATGTGACATTGCACTATGATGTTCAGATAGATACAAAGTTTAGTGACTATTGGACACTGGACCTTAAACTGGGAAATATTTGAAGGTTGAAGCTGGTCTATATAGGTAAAAGGGAATGAAATTGATAAAAGTCTGAAAACTTTTTTGTTATGCAAGTGGTCCAAGATACCCTTATTTACCAAGTTAACCACTTTAACAATCCTTATCCCCCTGAATTCTGTGAGGGTTAGCATACTTACTCACGTGAATTTGGATTGACAGGTATAATATGACAGATTTACTAACTGTACTCCTACGGTAGCTTATCATGATGTATAGCTGATGAGCGTCGTTTACTCAACAAATAATAAGATGTTTCCCACTAATTAACAATTAATAAAGCGGTAGTAAGGATCAACCCCACGAGGAGTAATGCAATTGATATGTTATCTAAATTAATGAGAATATAAAAGAAGGGTAGTTGGTTGATATAAAGAAGAATAAAAAGGATAATACCAAAAAAATGATGATAATTAAGAAATCCTTCGCCGTTACTAACCGTTAACTCAACAGTGTACCCATTTATCTCTTGTTAGAATCAGTTTTCACCAACTGTAGAATAGCAGGTATGCTTAGCTATCCCCAAAATTCATGTTGTCACTGGATACGGAAGCGCTCGACTACCAGATTATATCCAACTGAGTCGCCTTGAGGTTCGCTTACAAGGTGTAACTCAATCGAATGCTTTAGGGTTTGTGAATTTAGGTTGATCCCAGCAGTTAAACTCAGTACGCTCGGTCCACTTACTAGTGTTGTCTTTACTCGCAATTGCTCCACAGATCCCTCCGCAAGGTCTCGCGATCTTTACTTGTGTAGGAAATAAATGACAATTACGGATCGTTCAAATATCTACTAGAATTATAATGATTAATAGACTAATCTAGTTGCGCACCCAAATCAATCATAAACCTTCAATATAGTAAAAACAATCCACAATGATTAATTTTAAAACTCGAAATAAACTTGTAATAATTGAGCTTCACATTTAAAACATTGAATGCATCCTTAACAATCAAAAGAATATAGAAAAGATATAGTTCTCCCCCCTAAGGGGGAGAAAACCAGTGAGTACAAGATATCCCAACTGTATCTAAGCTTCCCTATATATAGAGTTTTGTAACCTCTTCTTGAAGAAACTAGGAAACCTAGCTAAGATAGGAAAGTACACCTCCTTAACATCGTGTCCCGTGCATCACACCCCGCGCAAAGTGGGTTGGCAAACTCGATTCCAAATATCGTTCAGTCTAAGTCTTGGCTGGAAAAAGAATTGAGAGAACCATCCCAATGGGCTTGTCAGTTCTGGAGGAGTGACAGCCTAATCTTTGTTGGCTCCATGGAACTGACTGCTTGAATCTTTCTTACAGTTTGAAGACCCTACCGTATATCACCCTGTGTTTGAGTACAGTTGAGTTTTCCATCCGACACCTTCCTTGAGTTGCTCTATGACCGGGTTTTCCCACCGTAACTTTCCCGTGACTTACTCTTACTCAGCCATTATCACAACACTCCTCCTTGTTTTCTCTCTCGGTTTCTTATTTCTCAGTAACTTCTTCTCAACTCCCATACAAACCCGAGCACACCATTCTTCATTGCCAAGCTCTATTCATAGTACCTGAAACTCACTGTCATTCATTGGTTATGTCAGCAACACCATTAACACAGCAGAACCCAAAATACCACGAACTCAGGCCAAGCTCTAACCCCACATATCACCGACGAATTCTTCTCATTATTCTCTGCCATCACCACGATTACAACAAATTGCATCACTACCATCTTCATCTTCAGTTAGAGCCCTTACCCATCTACCATTATTCACCTCCAGCTGTAATTCGTCATTATTCCACTGCCATCTTCCCTGCACAACAGTCAACTCGAGATCCATCAACCATCAACACCATCACTGAACAATGTCATCACCATGCTCGAGTTCTTCATTCTCCAACATCGCCCATAGCTTACCCATTGACAGCTCGAGTCTCAACTGGTTCTCTGCGATTTATCTCCATCGTGACTGATTTCTTCTCAAGAACTAACAACAATCAAGTTCTGACAGTCTCATCATCAACAGCAAACCCAATCTCGTCATTTCAAATTCCCTGTGAACTCAAACTCGAGCATCGAGAAAAACTACAATAGCACCACTGATTCGTTACTCTCATCTTCCTTCTCCATCTCTATTTTCTTTCGACCTCAAAATATCTCTTCTCAGTCCGCTGCAACCAACCACCATCGTTTTCGACACTCACTGCTATCATCTCGATCACCAACCTCCAACGATCTTCATTGGATGCAGCTCAATCCCAATAATAACCATCACCACATCATCACCGGTAGCATCCATCTTCTCGACTCAAGTTCATCGTTATCTCCAACCACTGTTAAGCTCGAGTTCCATCACCAGCTTCACAGCTCCAACCCATTCATTCTCGAGTACTCATCATCACAGCCTTAAAACCTCATCATCAATCTTCAGTTTTATCACCGATCACCAACAACATCTTCCATGCCAACCAAACTCAGACTCCCTTGATTTTCTCATTCACCTCAACCTTATTCACGAGTCTTACTGCAACCATTAGTTTATAAACTCCAGCATCACCCATTGATCGTTCTTCACCATCGTTGTCGACATTATTCGTGTTTATCATCTCCATCAAATACCACTACCTGACCCTGTTAACCTCCGAGATTTGTGGCTTCCCTGTTTAGAATTGAACTTCTAATGTCATTGCCATGGCATTTGTTTACGTGATGGATAAAACCCTATACGGGTTCTGTTGAATCTAAAAAAAGAGGAAGATGATATCCCTGAGAAAATTAAGCGGGTGCATGTAATAAACCAGACTAGAATCAAATGGCTACCTTCCTTGGTTGCCTCCAGTAATTCTTCATGGATTTCAGTTAGTTGCGTCTTGACACCCACACAACTGCCCATAGTGGTTTCCATGCAATGACAATTCTGCCTCTTTTGTGGCCAATTGGACAATTTTTTGTTATTTTCGGGAATAAGCTCCAAAATTCCCATATAAATATAAAAGAAAGCTAATAATACAATTTCACAAGAAAACTAGCTAAGAAAGCATAATCAATCCGTACTTAAAGAGGTGTTTTTAAACACCTATCAATAGCAAATCCGCAAGCACCAAACAGACTATGGTTGTTGAGTAATTATTGCAATTGTTTTTTCCCCAACGAGTCAGACACTGTTTCTGAATACCTCCAAATGAAATCAATGTGTTTTGGGTGGGTTTAGGGGTGGTATGAAATAAGATTTTGGAGGGAAAATGCTTGTGCAAATTGGTGGTGTGAATGAGATTATGAGGTTGGGAGGGAAAAGCACAATAATTTTGACCAAAGGTCAAAGGGTTAATAAAAACTGAGTGAGAGGTTTTGTGATTTTTGGGAACAAGCCAACTGGTATTGACAGAGATATGTGGCCTAGCCAGCTAACGATAGCGCCTCTCAACAGGTGCTACTTAGTCCGGATCTGCAAAAAAATCAAAGATTTTAATTAGTACCCCAATGAGCCCAAGTAAATTAGGTGTCTACCAATGCACCTCATAATGGAAATTATGAGAGGTATTAAGGCTAATGAAGTATCTAGAATTAGACTTTGAAAATTGGTTTTCGAGGAGTAATGATAGTTCTGGAGAAGATGCGCATGGCTTTGAATATGCGTGAATTTCCAAGGGACGAGACATTTCACCCAACGCCATAAATGACTATTAATGACAATTTGAGCGGTTTATAAAAGGGAATTAGAGAAATAATTTCTAAAACACATAAAATTCAACCAAAATTAGAAATTTCGATTAGCATAACAGAGAATTTAAGAAATAATAAACCAAAGAGGGAGCAACAATGGCGCTTTGCATACTTCAAACACCTATAATTTTATCAGGAGTGTAGCATTAGCTCTTGAAACCAGGGAGATGGTATATTTGAAGAATTTTCTGGAGGGTGAACTGAACAGGAAAGATAGTAAAGCAGAATATAAAAAGATTTAGACAAGAGAATGCTCATGAGTATGCTTTATAGAAAGAAATGAGTATTGCAAGAGATGAGAAGAAACAATGAGAAAGGGATGAAAGAGATGATTCTCGTGTTTGGATAAAAAGCAGCAGTGGAACTGAAGTGAGTATGAAAAGATTGAGAATGAAAATGAGGGGGGGGGGGTCAGGAAGTGAAAATGAGGAGAAGCAAAGGAAACTGGTAAAGATAGAAGATGGTGCACGGTATGAAAGGTATTTAGCAGAGCAGGCTGATCCTCCAATTTTTGCAAGAAGCATGAGGAAGCGATTAGTGATGGAGAGAAAGTTGATGAGAATGGAGATGACTTGGAAGAGGATAACGACGATGAACAAAACGGCGAAGATGCTTCTGATGGTTATGGCACTGCAGCATCAATTAGAAGTGAGGACAGTGATCATACTGAAGAGGAGGGACTTGGAAATGGTCGGTTGTCAATCCGTCAAATATAATTTCACTTTCTCAATCAACTAGATATAAATATAGTATGCGATAAGAAAGAGTTCGTATCCACAGAGAGGCTTTCGTTGTTATAAAATTTCAGTTTCTAAAGTAACCACGGAGGATGTTTGTTGTATCTAAGCAAATAAAAATAATTGAAAGCAAAGTAAGTAATTTGAGAAATCAATAAGGAGAAGATATTGGTCACGGGATAGTATCATTCACAAACATGTATTATCATCAATGATTAGAATTGGTATTTTAATCTCGTATTTATTAAGAGTCCTAGGATACCTTGATCGCAAGTATAACCCGTTAATTCCTGTTTTCATCACAACCACATTAAAAGATGCATATGTGAATTCTTCGTAGAAAGCAACCTAAAGTGTAAAAGCACAATTAAGTTTAACTCCCTAAAAGCATTAAGTTTTATGGAATAAGACTCATCAATGCAAACGAATGTGTAAAAGCACTAGACGTTTTAACAAAAGTTATGATTCACTTGTGACTAGTAGGATATATCACTACAAGCACTACCCACAATTATGCTACTTAGAATCAGGGATAAACAACTTTTTCGTATTGAAAACCCTAATATAGCTCTAGAGATGAACACAAATCGGATTGATTCCGACTCAACCTAACAAGTTTTCAAATCTTATAACACTATTAATTGTGAATCACAAACAATAATTACTGAGACAAAACTAATTCATTGAATCAAAAGCATGTTGAGAAATCAACTTTTATCCCATAACCAATAAGATGTCTAGCTACTCATAGCTATGGAGTTCATCATAATCAATATTCAATAATAAAATAATGAAGAAGAAGAACAAAGCAAACCCTAGAAGCGTAAACAAAACGGCTCTCCCAAAATTCCAAGAAAAAGATATATTATAAGTTGTAGAAGACCTTCCCTTTATAGCTTTTCTCCAACTTCTAAAATTAGGTCTAGTCTTCAAAGTCCATTAGATGAGAATCCACCAAGCCCATAAGATAGAGAAACCCGTGTAGAAAATATGTCCAAAAAGTCGTCACCGGAAAACTGGTATTGTGGCCGGAAAACGGCCGGAGAAGTGGTCGGAAATCGGTTCCGGTAACCGGCAAAGTCCGCCCGGTCACCGGTCAACGAGTTGGATCGGGTCAAGTCAACGAGTCAAAGCACTGAGTCAGGGCCTAGTCGGCCGAGTTAACTCAATGGCTTAACTAGGTTGAGTCATCACCATGTCAGACATGAGTCAGATAGTCAGGTGAACTGACTAGGCTAAGCTGGGCTGTGTAGGATCAGGCTGTGCAAGCTGCTCGAGCCACGGTCTTCTATTTGCATAATCAAGTTCGACCAAGATGGCCTGTCTTTGCACCATCTATTTGTAATACTACCCCTGCAACCTTCAGCTCAATTGCATTATATGCAATAACACACACACATCACCAAATCCATAACTCAAACACCATCTCCTGCAAGTTCAATCCATTTAGCATCATTGTCTCATCTCATAATAGCACCAACTTTGCACCTGCAATCATACAAATTCCATTGAAGCTCCATTGTTCTGCAGCTTTTCCATTCCATTCTTTCATCATCTCCTACTCGACTTCCCACAGAGGCCACCACCAGCTCTCTCTCAAAACCATTACCACCACCTGACAGACTTCTTCAACTCAAATGCCCAGTAATAACAATTCTCCTGTCAAAAAGACAACACCACTTCTTCACTGCCTAGCCATCACACTCACTTTAACTCATCCAGCAGCACCAGCTCTGCCTGAGTTGTTCTTTATGGCGCCAGCACCTGCAATCTTCAGTAGCAGCTGTGGCATCAATATAACTTCAATTCCTTTGCCAATCTCCCTTCTAACCATAGCACCAGACCCATTACTCACTTTATTGTTCGATATGACTGTAAAAGCCGCAACCTCCACTTCTTTCCCACTGCTTCAACTCCGGTTTACTTTTATGGCACTTATTCTCACTTTGCCGATCCAAGATTTATTACGCACTTCATTCCATTGCAGTCTTCACAATCATCCAGCTCTAGCCTTCTCAGCATCATTACATCATGCCAATCCATGTCGATCCACAGTTCCACTGGCTCAAATATTCATCTCCTTATTCTCGAGCACTTTGCTCCATTCTTCTCTTGTTCATCAATAACACTACAACTCCAACATCAACACCAACCCACTGCAGAGCCTGACCTCATACGCATTTTAATCATTTCCAGAAACCGCAACTGCAACCATCCATTTCAGGTCCACCACTGCCATCTCCTGATATAAGCACAAACACCTGCATCATAGCTTCCTCACTGCCAGAATCAGAGCCGACTATTCATCATCACCCATTAGCTACAGCCAAGCAAACACCCTCATTACCAACATCCCTAGCCTCTGTAACTCTCATCTCATATCCACAACAATTTTTTAATCAACACTGACATCCGATTCATACCCAGTTTCAATATCATCTTTCTACCATTATTTAAGGCTTCAATCAAGAGTAGCAACAACATCACCTGTAAAACCCTAACTCCATTTCACTCATCCCTTCATCTCCGAATTCAATCACCTCAAATCGATTCTTCTTTTGCTGCACTTTTGATTCCATCTCTGTATCACCAACTTCAGCAAATTTCACCAAGACCAGCTCCAAATCGACTCCACACAGATCTATCTCGAGCAATGAACACAAGAACAAACCCTAACTCGGAATCTCAGAAATCATCACCATATGCAGCCAAGCTCGAAAACCCCTCTCACTTTCATCACCGATTCTATTCTCGATCTACCCCGAATTTATCACCACCAACCGCCGCTATCTTGAGACGGAGAAGAAGATTAATGATTATCTTCTCGATTTTTAGATTTAGTGTAGGAAATGAGGTTGGATATAGCCACCCATATCCGGCGGATAAGGGGTAACCAAAAATAACTATAAGAACCCACTCATTATTAAGGGCCACCAAGGTTCTTTGCCCATGCTTCTCTAGACTAAGCTGTGATGGTCGTCTCTATCGTCGGCTGGCTGGGCTCGGCTCCCAATAATGTTTGCCTCCTTTCCGCTCCGATTGGATGCTTTCTCCTTCTTTTGCTCCCAATGACTCCAGAGTACCTAATAACTCAAAAACACACGTAAAGTACATAATTCACAAGAAAAATAGCAAAGAAAGCGTAACTACTAGATAGTAAATACGGTGTATTCTACACCTATCAGATTCCCCCACACTTAGACTTTGCTAGTCCTCGAGCAAATCAAACAAAACAATAAAATACAACAACTCCGTGTCGTCGAGGCTACGGTCACTTTTAGCATAAAAAAAACAAGCCTTTAAACCCCTAGGTGTCCCTAGTGGACGAGTTATAGTCTCGTGAGGGTTTACTAGAGATATACCCACAAAACCTATTTTTCCAACTTACTAGTTCTCCGTAATGATAGTATCCAACGCGCTAAGAAGACATAGAGATTCTGCACACTAGTCATAAGAAGTTAGACACATAAATGAACATAATATCATTCTTAAAAGTTGAGAGAGAGATAACCATCCCTTCTCGACTAAAATTCGGGTTCGGAGTGATCAAAAGTATCGACTCTGCCTCACAAGAAAGGGTTTTATGATATTACTCTCAATAATAAACATCTTTTTATGGGTCACACATGTGTCCAGGTAGGAATGAAGAGAGAATCCTGAGACACGTTGAATGGTAGGAAGGTAAAACCCTCCGAAATATTTTGAAAACCCACATTTATATATATTTTTGAAAACCCATTTTTCTGACGATCTCTTCGAAAGGAAATCAACCATTTAACGAAGGTGGGAATATGCTTACTTACCGTGTATCCGTTCGGCGTGCAGCTAGCACCACTCTCACAGCATCCATAGAAACGTCTTCGGTCTTCTATCGGTGTCTTCATCTTCGTCTTCGGTCTTCAACTCTTGATGATAACTCTCGAACTTCGTAGAATCTTGACAATATGATTCTTTCTCTCAAATTCCTTGTCGCTTGAAACTTCATTATAGATATTCCTTCTTTCCATAGGCTTTATTGAAAGAATACAAAAATAAAAACGAACTATACAAACCCAAAATATAATTTTTTTCCTTTTTTCTTCTATTTTTTTTTTTTTTAATACCCTTTTTTTTTTTTTTTTTTAAATAAGAGATAAAACAAATACAAAATAAAAATAAAACAAAATAATAAAAACTATTAACAAACCTAAAAATTTTCTCTCGTCTTTCTTTTTCATTTTTTTTTTTTTTTTTTTTTTTTTTTTTGAGACAAGAGAAAGTAAAATACAAAAAATAAAAATGTAAGTACAATGCCATGGTATAAGTACTTTACCGCTTGAATCTTCACAACTTATATGTCTTGAGATCATAGACTTCTCGAATTCTCATCCTTAATGATTTCCACTCTTGTATAATAGTCTTCAACTTATAAAAATTCTGCTCCCGTTTTGTTGCTTTACTCAAATCTGAAATCTGCCCATTTAAATACTGTTGCTTGTAAACCTCGAACGTGTTCAACTTTCCTTCGAATTTGTGATGCTCCTCTTGTTGATGATGATGGTGTTTCTATGGACCCGTTGGTGTAGAGAGAGATAAGGTGGATGGTGCTAACTGCGAACAAGATCACAAGTGGTATGTAAGTTAGCAATTCGATGTCACCAACATGGTTGATAAAAATAGCACTCAAGAGATCAAAATAGTGCTTCTATGGTGGGAAATTGGACAGCTCACCATTCTGCCCGGAATTTACGTACGGTGACACACACTCTAAAAGCACAAATTTAGACAAATACAAAGAATTGAAGGTTGGTGCCTCACATTATGTAACTTGGGTAGTCTCCACTATAGGGGATCAACTTTGTTCTAATACCGAATTCAGTATGCACCTTATTTGCCACTTTGGCATGGTTAAATCCAACTTTAACTCTCATACAATTAAGAAACCCGATCATGTTCTCTGCATCATCTCTAAGTTCGAGTCACTATTGTGAGATTCTCGATGTAATCTTAGCGACATGTATACTATGTGACTCTAAACTAACTACAAGTTGGAGGTTTCTTATTCACTAGTTCACAAAAAGTTGAAAAATTGCAAAAATTTACAACATAAACCACTCCCCACGCTTAAACTTTACATTGTCCTCAATGTAAATTGAATCGTCAAAGTAAGTCAAGGTGGGAAATCCTAATAAGAAATCAGCAAAAACAAAGTAAAAACAAAACAAGAAAAACTAAAAACAAGAAAAGAAATAAATACAAGACAAGAAATACTCATCCTTTGGGTTGCCTCCCAATTAGCGCTTGGTTTAAAGTCGTCGGCCGACTAACTCCTTGCTTTCTATGACTCCTCCGGAGGAGAACATCCACAAAGTTGACTCCTTCCACCACTTCGGAAGTGAAATTCTCATAATATGGTTTCAACCGGTGCCCATTAACTTTAAGTTCTTTCCTGTAGCTATGCTACGAATTTCCCACTGCACCATGAGAAAACACATTAGTAACAATAAAAGGTCCGATCCATCGTGACCTTAATTTACCCGGAATAATTGCAAGCGAGAATTAAACAAAAGCACTTTCTGCCCAATGCAAAATTGTTTTCTAGAAATCATGTTATCATGAAATGCTTTCGTCTTTTCCTTATAAATTCGCGAACTTTCAAATGCATCATTGCGAAGCTCCTCTAGCTCTTGGAGTTGTAACTTCCTTTGCTTTCCAGCCCCATCCATCTCCATGTTGCATTGTTTAATAGCCCAAAACGCCTTATGCTCAATTTCCACGGGTAAGTGACAAGGTTTACCATACACAAGCCTAAAAGGAGACATTCCAATAGGTGTTTTATATGCGGTTCTATACGCCCACAAAGCATCATTAAGTCGCATGCTCCAATCCTTCCTTGTTGGGTTCACCGTCTTTTCTAGAATGGATTTCACCTCCCGGTTAGATACCTCGGCTTGTCCATTGGTTTGGGGATGATAAGGTGTTGCAATCTTGTGCGACACATTGTACTTCGACAACAAGCTTTGTAAAATCCTGTTTTTGAAGTGAGAACCCCCATCGCTAATTATGGCTCTTGGAATTCCAAACCTTGCAAAAATGTGAGCTTGCACAAAATCTGAAACCACTTTAGAATCATTAGTTGGGTTGGCTTTAGCTTCCACCCATTTCGAGACATAATCAACCGCAAGTAAGATATAAAAATTCCCATGGGAGTTGACAAAAGGCCCCATAAAATCAATACCCCATACATCAAAAACTTCAATAAATTGAATAAAAGTTTGTGGCATTTGATTTCGGGCACCTAGATTGCCGGTTCTTTGGCACCTATCACAAGTTGTACAAAATATATGTGCATCCTTAAACAAAGTTGGCCAACAAAAACCACTTTCAAGTACCTTGTGCGCGGTTCTCTTACTCCCAAAATGTCCTCCGCAAGCATAAGAGTGACAAAAAGACAAGATAGAGTTAAATTCAGATTCGGGCACGCACCTTTGTATTACTTGGTCACTACCATGTTTCCATAAGTATGGATCATCCCATATGTATTGGTTCCCTAACCTCTTAAGTTTGTCCCTCTCAGCACGAGACAAGTTCTTTGGGATTTGTTTAGAAACTAAGTAATTGACAATATCGGCATACCATGGTTCTCCAAAGGCAATCGAGAAAAGTTGCTCATCCGGGAAACTTTCACGCAACGGGATAGTCTCCTTGTCCACAGCAAGTCGCTTAAGTGATCCGCAACGGTGTTCTCAATTCCTTTCTTGTCTTTGATTTCAATATCAAACTCTTGCAAGAGTAAAATCCACCGTATGAGCCTCGGTTTCGCCTCTTTCTTTGTAAGCAAGTATCTAAGTGCTGCATGATCAGAAAAGACAACAACTTTTGTACCAATTAGATAAGAGCGAAACTTAACTAAAGCAAAAACAATGGCTAATAACTCTTTTTCAGTGGTTGTGTAATTTTGTTGGGCCTCATTTAACGTTCTAGAAGCATAATAGATAGCATGAGGAAGCTTCCCCACACGTTGCCCAAGCACCGCACCAACCGCATAATCACTAGCATCACACATGAGTTCAAACGGCTTACTCCAATCCGGTGGTTTAATGATAGGGGCTGAAATCAAAAGTTCTTTCAAACGATTGAATGCCGCCATACATTTCTCATCAAAGTTAAAAACCACATCTTTTTGCAATAAGTTACAAAGTGGTGATGCTATCTTGGAAAAGTCCTTGATGAACCTACGATAAAAACCTGCATGACCAAGAAAAGAACGTATTTCCCTCACCATAGTGGGAGGGGTTAGAGCACGAATAAGGTCTATCTTAGATTTATCGACTTCCAAGCCTTTAGAAGATATTATATGGCCTAAAACTATGCCATGAGTTACCATGAAATGGCACTTCTCCCAATTTAGCACAAGATTTGTTTCAACACATCGTTCGAGGATTAGAGACAAATTGTTCAAGCAAAGGTCAAATGAATCACCAAATACACTAAAGTCATCCATGAACACTTCGATTATGTTTTCAACATATTCCGAAAAGATACTTACCATACACCTTTGAAAGGTAGCTGGAGCATTGCACAAGCCAAAAGGCATCCTTCTATAAGCAAAAGTACCGAAGGGACAAGTGAAAGTGGTTTTCTCTTGGTCCTCCGGCGCTATCTGTCTGATTATAACCTGAATAGCCATCAAGAAAGCAATAGTAAGAGTGTCCAGCTAAACGTTCAAGCATTTGATCAATAAAAGGTAAAGGAAAGTGATCTTTTCTAGTGGTGGCATTCAATTTCTATAATCAATACAAACCCTCCAACCGGTTTGCACACGAGTTGGGACAAGTTCATTCTTATCATTCTCCACCACTGTCACACCCGATTTCTTTGGTACTACTTGTCTGGGCTTACCCACTTGCTATCGGATATGGGGTAGATAACACCCACTTCCAAAAGCTTGAGTATCTCCTTTTTCACAACTTCCATCATGGGAGGATTTAAACGACGTTGCGCGTCCCTTTTAGGCTTTGCATCATCCTCCAAACGAATTTTGTGCATACAAACGGCAGGGCTTATACCCTTGATATCGACAATTGTCCATCCTATGGCCGTCTTGTATTTCCTTAGCACCCTTAGAAGTTTTTGCTCCTGTAAATCATTAAGCGTATTAGAAACAATCACATGTAACTCTTCATTATCACCCAAGTACAAGTACTTAAGGTGGTCGGGAAGAGGTTTCAATTCTAACTTTGGAGATTTAACAATTGAAGGTACAAGCTTTTCATCACTGCATGGTAAAGAAATAAAAGAGATATTATGAGTTTTCGGGCATCCTTGTAGTGAATTAAGATCACCAAGGGCTTCCTTGACCTCATTACCACACTCTACACCATTATCCATGGATGTAGTTAACACGGTTTCCAAAGCATCATCACCGTTTAATTCAAACATTTGTTGTGCCAATGTATCCATAACATCAATGGAGAAACAAGAGTGGACATCACTAGGATATCTCATCGTCTCGAAAATGTTGAAACGTATTGTTTCTCCATCAAACTCCATGGTTAGCGTTCCCTTATCCACATCAATTATGGTTTTCGCCGTTTTCATGAAGGGACGCCCAAGTAGCAATGGAAGAGACGAGTCCGGAGAACCTTTATCCATCTCTAACACACAAAAGTCCGCTGGAAATACAAGTTGATTAACCTGCACAAGAACATCCTCAACAATACCCATTGGGTAAACATTAGAGCGATCGGCTAATTGCAATACAATTTCAGCCTTTTTAAGAGGACCAAGATCAAGTGAATTATACATTGACGCATGCATAACATTAACGGATGCACCTAAATCTAACATAGCTTTGTTAAAAGTTGTGTTACCAATTGTGACGGGAATGTCAAAACTACCCGGATCCTTGCACTTAAGTGGGAGTTTGTGTTGCAAGATTGCCGAAGCATTCTCCCCCACACTAAGCACTTCATTACCTTTGAGCCTTTGTTTGTTGGTACACAAGTCCTTCAACACCTTTGAATACTTTGGAACTTGCTTGATAGCATCAATGAGTGGTATGTTCACATGGATCTTTTTAAGAACGTCTAAAATCTCCTTTTCTAGTTCCGACTTCTTAGAACTTGCAAATCTGCGAGGAAAAGGTAAAGGAGGAACATAAGTAGAAACCGGAGTTTTAGAGTTAGGAATAGGTACCTCAGAAGTTTGGGGAGAATCCTCATTCTTCTCCTCCAAAATAGGTTCCTTTGGTGTCTCCACCTTGCCCGAAGCAGCAACTTCGGGTTGCACAAGTTGTGTACCACTTCTCAACGTAATAGCATTGACACCCTCTTTTGGGTTGATAGGTTGAGAAGGGAGTTTCCCACTATTTTGCGCCTTCAATTGGTTCAACTCAATAGCCATGGAGCCCATTTGTGTTTGCAACTCCTTAATAGCACTCTTAGTCTCTTGTTGACTCTCTTTAAACATGGTAGAAATACCTTGCATCATTGTTTAAAGCTTTGAATCAATATCGGAACCTTGATTTTGCATCGATTGTTGTGCTTGAGGTTGCTTAAATTGTTGTTGTTGTGGTTGAAATCCACTCGGACGGTTGAAAGTAGGTTGTTGAATGGCACCTTGCTTGTTAGCATAGCTAAAATTGGGGTGATCTCTCCATCCCGGATTGTAAGTGTTGGAGTAGGGATCATACCGTCTTGGTTGATTTGGAAAGATCACATTAGCTTGCTCGTCTTCATAAGATTGAGGAGAATATGGTATAACCGCGGATGCAACTTGTTGCAACATTGCTGTCATGTTACCCATTTGTTGACGAAGTTCCTCCACCTCGCTCACTTCACTCACCCTTCTTAGAATCACATCCGAACCACGACTTAAGAATTGTTGTGAGTTCGCCGCCATGTTTTCAATTAACTCTCTAGCTTGTGCCACCGTCTTGCTAACTAGTGCACCACCACCCGCAGCCTCAATAAGATTCCCATCACTTTATTGGAGTCCTTCATAGAAGTATTGGATGATCATAGCGTCACTAAATTGGTGGTGAGGGCAGCTTGCGACCAATCTCTTGTACCGTTCCCAACATTCATATAAGGATTCTCCCACGTTTTGCTTCATCCCACAAATCTCCTTGCGAATTTGAGTAGCCTTTGATGCGGAAAATATCTCTCTAAAAGAGTTTCTTCAACCCATTCCATGTTGTGACACTTAGGGAGGTAATAGTACAACCAATCCTTAGCACTATCCATTAAAGAGAAACGGAAAACTTTCAACATTGCACCATCCGCCTCAACATTCGCTGGAAGCATAGCCGTGACAATGGTGTGGAAGTCCAAAAGATGTTTGTTTGGGTCTTCATTCACCATGCCATGGAATTTTGGTAATTCTCTAAGCAACCCCGGCTTTATCTCAAAAGTAGAGTTCGTTTGAATACACCCTTGTTGTGTATCAAGCCTATGAGAAGCCAAGTCCTTGAGTGAACGATTTGCATCACCCATTGTTAATTCTTCCTCAACGTGTGGTTCTTCTACGATTGGAACCTCTTTTCCTTCTTCTTGTTGTCGGAAAATCTCTTCTCGTACTTCCAACTCGTGCTCGTCCGTTGTGTCTTGACTTGGTTGGAGTATTGTGCCGCGTCGAGTATCTTTCCCGCACCTTGGATAATTCCAATCCTTAGAAGCCAGAGATTAGGTACCTGCAAACAATTCTCGCAAACAAGTGAGAAACAAGACAAGAACCGAAAAGCAAAGATAAAAGCAGAAATTGTAAAAAGAAACTAAAAACTTAATAACAAGCCGTATGCCTCCCCGGCAGCGGCGCCAAAATTTGGTCGGTTGTCAATCCGTCAAATATAATTTCACTTTCTCAATCAACTAGATATAAATATAGTATGCGATAAGAAAGAGTTCGTATCCACAAGAGGCTTTCGTTGTTATAAAATTTCGATTTCTAAAGTAACCACGGAGGATGTTTGTTGTATCTAAGCAAATAAAAATAATTGAAAGCAAAGTAAGTAATTTGGGAAATCAATAAGGAGAAGATATTGGTCACGGGATAGTATCATTCACAAACATGTATTATCATCAATGATTAGAATTGGTATTTTAATCTCGTATTTATTAAGAGTCCTAGGATACCTTGATCGCAAGTATAACCCGTTAATTCCCTGTTTTCATCACAACCACATTAAAAGATGCATATGTGAATTCTTCGTAGAAAGCAACCTAAAGTGTAAAAGCACAATTAAGTTTAACTCCCTAAAAGCATTAAGTTTTATGGAATAAGACTCATCAATGCAAACGAATGTGTAAAAGCACTAGACGTTTTAACAAAAGTTATGATTCACTTGTGACTAGTAGGATATATCACTACAAGCACTACCCACAATTATGCTACTTAGAATCAGGGATAAACAACTTTTTCGTATTGAAAACCCTAATATAGCTCTAGAGATGAACACAAATCGGATTGATTCCGGACTCAACCTAACAAGTTTTCAAATCTTATAACACTATTAATTGTGAATCACAAACAATAATTACTGAGACAAAACTAATTCATTGAATCAAAAGCATGTTGAGAAATCAACTTTTATCCCATAACCAATAAGATGTCTAGCTACTCATAGCTATGGAGTTCATCATAATCAATATTCAATAATAAAATAATGAAGAAGAAGAACAAAGCAAACCCTAGAAGCGTAAACAAAACGGCTCTCCCAAAATTCCAAGAAAAAGATATATTATAAGTTGTAGAAGACCTTCCCTTTATAGCTTTTCTCCAACTTCTAAAATTAGGTCTAGTCTTCAAAGTCCATTAGATGAGAATCCACCAAGCCCATAAGATAGAGAAACCCGTGTAGAAAATATGTCCAAAAAGTCGTCACCGGAAAACTGGTATTGTGGCCGGAAAACGGACGGAGAAGTGGTCGGAAATCGGTTCCGGTGACCGGCAAAGTCCGCCCGGTCACCGGTCAACGAGTCGGATCGGGTCAAGTCAACGAGTCAAAGCACTGAGTCAGGACCTAGTCGGCCGAGTTAACTCAATGGCTTAACTAGGTTGAGTCATCACCATGTCAGACATGAGTCAGATATTCAGGTGAACTGACTAGGCTAACTGGTCACAGGATCGGGCTTTGTGCAACTGCTCGAGCCACGGTCTTCTAGCTGCATAATCAAGTTCAGCCAAGATGGCCTGTCTTTGTACCATCTATTTGTAATACTACCACCGCAACCTTGACTCAATTGCATTATATGCAATAACACACACACAGCACCAAATCCATAACTCAAACACCATCTCCTGCAAGTTCAATCCATTTAGCATCATTGTCTCATCTCATAATAGCACCAACTTTGCACCTGCAATCATACAAATTCCATTGAAGCTCCATTGTTCTGCAGCTTTTCCATTCCATTCTTTCATCATCTCCTACTCTGACTTCCACAGAGGCCACCACCAGCTCTCTCTCAAAACCATTACCACCACCTGACAGCTTCTTCAACTCAAATGCCAGCGGCAACAATTCCCTGTCAAGCAGCACAACACCACTTCTTCACTGCCTAGCCATCGCACTCACTTTAACTCATCCAGAGAAACCACCACTCTGCTGAGTTGTTCTTTATGGCGCCAACACTGCAATCTTGATGGCAGTTTGTGGCATCAATATAACTTCAATTCCTTTGCCAATCTCCCTTCTAACCACAGCACCAGACCCATTACTCACTTTGCTGTTCCAGTAACAGCTTAAGCTGCAACCTCCACTTCTTTCCCACCTGCTTCAACTCCAGCTGCTACTTTTATGGCACTTATTCTCACTGCCGGAGTCCACAAAGATCATTACACGCACTTCATTCCATTGCGAGTCTTCACAATCATCCAACTCTAGCCTTCTCGGCATCATTACATCATGCCAATCCATGTCGATCCACAGTTCCCTGGCTCAAATATTCATCTCCTTATTCTCAGGCACTGCTCCATTCTTCTCTTGTTCATCAATAACAGCTACAACTCCAACATCAACACCAACCCACTGCAGAGCCAGCCTCCTTCTGCATTTTAATCATTTCCAGAAACCGCAACTGCAACCATCCATTTCAGTCCACCACTGCCATCTCCTGATACAAGCACAAACACCTGCATCATAGCTTCCTCACTGCCAGAATCAGAGCCGACTATTCATCATCACCCATTAGCTACAGCCAAGCAAACACCCTCATTACCAACATCCCTAGCCTCTGTAACTCTCATCTCATATCCACAACAATTTTTTAATCAACACTGACATCCGATTCATACCCAGTTTCAATATCATCTTTCTACCATTATTTAAGGCTTCAATCAAGAGTAGCAACAACATCACCTGTAAAACCCTAACTCCATTTCACTCATCCCTTCATCTCCGAATTCAATCACCTCAAATCGATTCTTCTTTTGCTGCACTTTTGATTCCATCTCTGTATCACCAACTTCAGCAAATTTCACCAAGACCAGCTCCAAATCGACTCCACACAGATCTATCTCGAGCAATGAACACAAGAACAAACCCTAACTCGGAATCTCAGAAATTATCACCATATGCAGCCAAGCTCGAAAACCCCTCACACTTTCATCACCGATTCTATTCTCGATCTACCCTGAATTTATCACCACCAACCGCCGCTATCTTCAGACAGAGAAGAAGATTAATGATTATCTTCTCTGATTTTTAGATTTAGTGTAGGAAATGAGGTTGGATATAGCCACCCATATCTGGCAGATAAGGGGTAACCAAAAATAACTATAAGCACCCACTCATTATTAAGGGCCACCAAGGTTCTTTGCCCATGTTTCTCTAGACTAAGCTGTGATGGTCGTCTCCTATCGCTGGCTAGGCTCGGCTCCCAATAATGTTTGCCTCCTTTCCGCTCCGATTGGATGCTTTCTCCTTCTTTTGCTCCCAATGACTCCAGAGTACCTAATAACTCAAAAACACACGTAAAGTACATAATTCACAAGAAAAATAGCAAAGAAAGCGTAACTACTAGATAGTAAATACGGTGTATTCTACACCTATCAGGAACCAGTGAGGAAGATGATTCTGAGTAGTCATCTCAGGAGTATTAAAAAGATCAGAGGTATTAAACTTAGTGGTAAGCTGTCGGTTCACTGTAGTACAATGGTAAAGTCATTGGGTAATGATACCAGTGACCTGAGTTCGAAACTCGCCAACACCAAATTCTTTACCGATAAAAAAAAAAAAAAAAACTTAGTGGTAAGCTTAATGATGATTAACAAGTTCTTTTTTAAACAGATCTTTTTGATACTTGATGTTGTTGGTATAGTCTTTAGTACTCTTTTTTCTCTTTTGTGAAGTTCGGATGGTAGTTAAGCTTTTTTGTTGGGGACGGCAGTTAAGCTTTTTTGTTGTGAATGGTGAAATTTTGTGTTTGGTTATGTTAGAGCACTACTCGGTTGAACCCAACCAAATGTTGGTATGTCTAGTTTAATTGTCAAGTTTAGTTACAAAACTCAACTGCTTGAATTATTTACTAAAGTCAACTTCGTTATGTTAGAGTTACGGCATAGAAATGTCAAGGAAATCTCTAGTTACTCGTTGAAGAGTTGAAGACAAGCGTAGACATTATCCTTTAGATAAAGTTTAGTAAATGTTAATTTTGACTTGTTACATTTCTATCTAGTTCTCATATTCGTTGAAAACATAACATGTGATTTTTTTTTACAATGCTTTAGTAATTTAGATGACTTGGTCATTCTTACGATCTAAGTGTCAAAGGAAGGATATATATATATATATTAGTTGTTTCTACAGATTATTGTATAGAGTTATGTAGTATAATTTATTACACTTTTGTAATTCTGACATGACATTAATATGACTCTTGTTATGGATTAATGTTGAACTTTCGAGAAACCATATATATTTATCTTTTGGTGAATCCAAACTTTGAGTTCATACTAAGATATATTTTTCTCCAGCATAATTTTAAGTTTGTGTAGACAAGAATTTAGTTTCGAATATCTACTAGGATTCAACACCGATCCCTTTCAGGGCTGATCCTAGACTTGTATTTTTGGAATCTCTATCTTAATTAGTATATCTTTAAGATTTTAAAACACATGAAAGTATGAATGAAAGTTCTATGTTAGGAAATATTGAACATGTGTTTTAACTCAAATACATTATTATTCATTTATTAATCAGAACACATATGCGATGCACATGCTTGAATTTGACTCATCCAATAGTATTAAATTTGAAAGCAATGAAATTTTTACGTAAAATAAAAATTACTATTCTTATTTGTATTCGATAGATGTAGGAAGTCTTCATTCTTGAAGTACTTGGCCTTGAGAAGTTTTGAAATAATTCTCCATGGACATGGAGGGCATTGAACTGGGTCTTGGCATTATTCAGCAACATTATATGATGGAGGTAAATAATGGTACATGTACAAGAATTTGGATGGATAGGTGGATTATCGGTTTAGATATAAAAGTTGAACCACTCCACCCTACTCATATGCAATATGTCTTTGTGAGTGAGCTGATTATGCATGGAACCAATAGCTGGAATGTCACACTTCTTAATGAGTTATTCACACCGAAAGTAGTGAACAAAATTAAGAATATGCAGATATCTCAGCAGGAAGAAGATGTAATACGCTGTCTTCCAGCAAGAATGGTGACTTTACTGTAAAAAGTACGTATAATAAGCTTACGGAAGCAAGAGTTCATAATCAGGTTGCACTTGATACTATCCCATCTGTTGTATGGAAAACTCTTTGGAAAATGAAGCTTCCACATCGGGTAAAGCTGTTTATAGGGAAATGTTTGAAGAACATTGTTCCTACTAGAGTCAGATTATCTCAGGCCATGCACAACTTAGAAACTCACTGTGAGATCTGCAAGCAAGAAGACGAAACCCTCTACCATCTCTTAATCAGATGCAAGCATGCTCAAGCAGTCTGGAAGCTCCTCAATATTAACATCGATCAAATTCAAAATAACTGTCAGACAGTTAAGGAATGGATCATTTCCTGGTTTCATAATGTTCAAGTTGCAGACTTGGATGATCTGCAGAATTGGAGAACTCGCCTAATGGTAGGGAGTTGGGTAATATGGAAAGAAAGATGCGATTGTGTCTTTCAGGATAAGTCTCTAAACCCAGTTGCCACTGTATCTAAGATTAACCATTATCTTCTAAATTTCAGTCCCTCTAAGCAAGACAGTATAGTACAACTTCCAATAGAATCTATTGATTCTGAACCACATGATAGTATACCTAGTTATAACTATAATGAGCATGTCAGGGAGGAGTCTCAAGTATTTAAATTCTATATTGATGCTTCTTTTGATCGAGACACTAACGACTGTGGTTCTGGGATTGTTTTATATAATATTGCAGGTGACTGCTCCGGTTTCAAAGGATCTTATGCAGCTGGAGTGATAGATGCGGAGGCTGGAGAATGCAGAGCTTTGTTGGAGTGTTTACAATGGGTGAAAGCAATGGAACTGGACAAGATACATCTGGTTGCAGATGCGGAAACCATTGTCAACTCAATTAATAATAATACTCTTCTTGTTAGATGGGAAAATAGGAAAACTCTAAGGGATATTAACCTCTTGTTAGGTTCTTTCATGTATGCAAAAGTTAGTCATGTCAGAAGATCACTCAATCAGTTAGCTGATTCTATTTCCAAATCAGTTAGGAAAAATAGGTCAATGATTGAAGAGTTCAGTCATGATAAACACATTATCTCTTCTTTGTTATCCAGGTATTTTGTGCCTGATAAAAATTAATCAATAAAATCCTCCAGTTATCAAAAAAATATATTCTTATTTGTATTCGTTGCGTAGATAATTCAAAGAGCTTTTCAAATATATAAATTTTATAAAAATCATATGTATATTTTGAAAGATATTAGGTTTTAAAAAATTTGATCTATTTTTAAAACAATGGCATTTTTGTAAATATGGACGTTTCTAGTGGCATTTTTAATCCAATGATACTTAAAATACATTTATACCCTTTACTTTCATTCAAATTACATGATATAATGGAGTTTGGTAATTAAATGAGGCAACTTAGTAATTTAAGGGGTCTCCTACCAAAAATAGCTATTTTCTTTATATTAGTTATTAATCGATATATATTCCTTTCGTACTCAAGGCTAATATCCCACTTATATTATCAGAAATATTTTTGAATACATGTCTGGAATCGATATTGATATGCTTATCGTTCTTTAAGATTCCATATAATTAGTTGATTATATTTGGCAAGTACATGGTATTAATTGTCATATTAATGGAATTTTTCATATATTAGTTGGAAAAATATATCTAAGATTTTGTGACAACATTGTTTGTTTGTAATATCTAAACAGTATAAAAATATTTTATTTTCGAAGTTGGTATTGTCAAGAATATCTATTTTGAGAATTTTGAAATTAGGGTTTCTTATTTTCCAGAAAAAAAAACATAACACTATATATAGTGGAGCTTGTATTCTTACAAAATCATCTCAGGCTTAAAATTTGTATGATATTGTTGATTAACTCAACATAGTTGCGAGTAAGTTCAATATGGGTCCGGAAAAAAGCATATTGCATTTCAAGTCTTCTTTGTTGGGATCAATAAGCACTAGAAGTACCCTTGGTAAGAAACTAGAGTTATTTAGTTTTTGGTTGACACTACTTATTATGGAACTAACTCCATATAGTTACAATAGATAATTTCTTGATTATTTGGTTGCCCTTCTCTTTTGATATAAGGCCACTCAAGCCTTTAAAGACTTAACTATTGCATATCTAAGTGATTCTAAATCTTTTGGGATAGAACTACTGATTTTTCAACGTTAACAGAATTCGTTGTGTGAGACAAATCATTAATAAAATCAAGTGCAGATTGTTAGTACTGATGATTAAGAACTGAAGACTTTGAAGACTAAAAGTTATTTTGTGTTTCTGATATTCGCGTGGTTATCTGCTATATTTTGAGCGGTTTCTCCTTAATAAACATATGACTTGTGCATCAACAAGTTTTTTTTGATTTTATCTTAAATGTAAAGGGATCGAGAGGATAATCTTCGGTAATAGTAAATATTGATTGATCAAGTCAAGAAGTTTCGGATTTGTTATATCCTGTTTATCTTGGTATCGTAAATATGAACAGAAGATCCATGACTGTAGAATTAGATCATTTATGTCTTTTTGTATTGTGATTGGATTACTAAGTGGTTAGCAAACCGTTATTAGTTCCTTATTGTATGTGGTATGTCCCAAAGAAATTGAAAGCAGGAATTCTTTACAGGGGTAAAGCAACACTTGGCAGTGGATTATGTTAGGTAATTCGCGTGTGTTGGCCGGATTGGTTGTGGGCGCAGGGATACTAAGAAAACTGAGTAATTAGGGGTAGTTTATTCGGTCTTAACTATACGAAGTTGCGATAGTCAATTTTTATAGCGGCTTAATTATGGATTCAATACTGGACTAGATCCTTGGGGTTTTCTGCCAGGAATTCTTCTTGTCATCAAAATCTTGTATATCGTGTGATTTACTTTAACTTTTCACATTATAATTGTTATTGTTATATTTAAAACCAAAGTAAATACAGTTGTACGTTAACAAACATCTTGGATTTATCCCATAACATATACGCTAAGTTATTTTGTATGTTCTATCCAAGATAACCTTATTCAAGTAATGTTCACTTATATGGTTTTGAAAATGATTATACAAGGTTTGTCTAATATAGGTTATTGCAAAAGAATTGGTGGTGTACTCGGTATCCTCCTCTTTTCAGTTTATTTAGTTAAAATTATTTGTCTCATCAATTTAATAATTTGTATAATTATGCACCGAGCAAAACCAAAATTTAAACAATAAAATAGAATCTTATTAAAGGTTGGAAAAAGATACAAAAGGGTTAAACTAGATATTAATTAACACTCTATTGGAAACTACTTAATGAGATAGATGAGATAGTTGAATGCCTAACCCAACACTTACTTTTTGTATCCACTATTGTCTCTCTGTAGCTTGATCAAGACATGATTGATCTTATCCATGTGTTATCACTAGAGGTGACAACATAGCACTCTCTAAGATATATACCAGAAAGTATGGAAAGAAATATTTTTTTTCTATGGAAGGAATAAATCTCCGGTCCAAATGGATTCCCACCTAAAAAAAATTCAAGATAATTGGGAAACTATTGGTCTAGTATCCATAACCCAAAAGTTTTTCAATACGGGTTTTTTTTACTCAAAGAGATGAATTATACATTCATTTCTCTGATTCCCAAATTTCAAAACCTATCTACTCCTGTTGAATTTCGTCTCATTGCTCTACATAATATGACTTATTAAGTCATATCTATATTATAAGGGACAATGGTATTTTTCTATATGGACGATTATTTACATTTCAGACATATAAATAACGGTCATGATTTATCTAAATGGGAATACAGTTTGGCGTTGTAAATTACTATTGAGATTGTGTTACATATTACCTATTCCACTCTCTCTCCTTGGTCGTTAATTCCTGAATAAAATCCAGAAGAAAAAAAGCACAGACGAAATCAATGTCCCGGCCGTTTCGAATTGAAGCTCATAAAAATGTCCAGAAGAAACAAAGCACAGACGAAATCAATGTTCCAGTGATAGGTGCATTATTTGCACTAGTTAAGTACTCAAATGCTTCGCTTTATTGGTAGTTTTTGTATCATTATGCTTTGATTTCGTTTGCTTTTGAATTTCTTAGGTGTTTTGGGTAATCTTAACCAAAAGGAAGTGGAACTCATTCAAATATGGATTTTCTTCGCACCAACTTGAAGAGGACGAAAATACGAAGGCAATGGCGAAAGAATGAAATCATTCCGACCTCGTATGAAGAAATTAGGAGCAGTTGAAGCAAGTCAAAGTTGGCGAAAAAGGAGAACGCACATAATTATTAAAGACATCTGCTTAGTTGTTCAGGGCAGCCACCAGTGCTATCATCTTCTTCCTTTTAAATTCAACAAAACTCGTATGGGGTTTTACCCATCACATCAACTGCCATTGCCATGCGTTAGTCTACGGTGATGGTGGCTGGGTTCAGTTTGTAGAGGCAGTTGACGTTGACGGTGATGAACTCGAAGATGGAGCTGTAGCCAGAGATAGTGTTTGTCCTCGATGAAACAAAGGAGTGTTGGTCATTGGCAGTAAAGATTGATGGTGGTTATCGTGATGGTGAAGTTGCAATGGAGTTTGGGATAATGGTTCAATGCTCCGGAGATGAAAAGAAAAGGGAGAGTTAAGCTCGAGTTGAGCTATATTCGAGCAGAGGCTGGAACTCGAGATTGGTCAGTGAAGATATTGGTGCTGATAAGTCTTTGAATGGTAATTGATAATGTTAAGATATGGTCAAGATATTATATATCTTGACATTATTGTGTTGTTATTTAGTTGTAACTGCATATATATTCTTGCTGTATATATCCTAGATATTGTTAGGTGTATCTTTTATTTGCCGTATCTAGTTGTGTAAAGTTGTATAAATCGGGCTATTGCCTATCAATGAATATACAGAGAATTATTCTCATATCTACATTAGAGTCTCTATGCTCATGATTATCATGGCGTCAGAGCTAGGAAAGATCTGAGAACCAGTTTCCGCTGCAATACAACCCAGAGAAAACATAGTAATCATGTCAAGAGAAGATTCTCAACCTATCACTGTTCGTTTTGATGGAACCAACTACAACCACTGGTCATTCCTCATGAGGAGTTTTCTTAAAGGAAAGAGTATGTGGAAGTATGTCGATGGTACAGAAAAAAATCCCCTACAAAGAAGCAGTTCTAATGACAAAGGAAAAGAAGTACAAACAAAGGATCTAAAAGAAGAATGGGAGATTAACAATAACAGGAATCTCACTTGGATTGGAAATACGGTTATTCCTTCTATAAGTATGCAACTCACCAGTTTCGAGGTAGCCAAAGATGCATGGGATTTTCTTTCAAAAAGGTACACACAAGTTAACTTTGCTCTGAGATATAAACTTGAACAAGATATTAGATCTATGAAGCAAACACATGATCGATCAAGTTTCGTTTTCATTCTGAGATGTCTATAGTCTGGAATCAATTAGCATTTATGGAACCAAAATGGACTGTAGATTTGGAACTGTGGCAGAAATATAGAGAGGAAACACGTTTAGTTCAACTTCTAATGGCTTTACGTGATGAGTATGAGTCTGTTAGAGCATCTATTCTTCATCGATCACCTCTTCCAACTGTGGAAGCTGCTTTGTCTGAACTTATTACGAAGAAACAAGAAAAAGAATCACGCCGGAGATATCAGAAGTGTTTGTTGTGCCTACACGTTCAAGTTCAAATAACTTTTCAAGAAACTCAAGTGCTTCAGTGCAACGTGACATGTCTCAAGTGCAGTGTCACAATTGCAAGACTTTTGGGCACTTTGCAAGGAATTGCAATATTCCATCAAAGAAATTCCTCATCTTCTCCAATAATACGACACACCCACAACACGGTGTGGGTACTGTAAGGAACTTGGTCATTCATCCAGATTTTGCACCTCACCAACTTCAAGAAACATGAGAAGAATCAATGCTAATGGAGGAAACAGGCCAAGTGCACCAACCAGATTTATGGCAGCCCCAGTCTCACCTGCATCAACATCAAACTCATCTGCATTAGATGTACCTGGTGGTAGTTCTGCACCAAATCTTGCTGATATTCAAGAGATGATTAAACAAGCACTCTCAATTGGTAACAATCCTACAGATGCATCTGCCTTCTCTATCTCCTCAGGTATTTACTCAACAGAATGGTTTCTCGACTCAGGAGCATCAAACCATATGACTTTTAATCAAAAGTTTTTTGAAAGTCTTCATCCTATCATCACCCCTAAGATTCATACAGCCGATGGATCAACAGTAACTGCAAGTCATATAGGCTTGGTCAAAAATTCAAATAACTTTTATGTACCAGATGTGCTTCTTGTACCAAATATTACAATGAACCTTATTTCAGTTGGTCAACTGTGTGATCAAGGTTATAACACATATTGTTTTCCTTTTGGTTGTGCTATACAGGATCTCAAAACCGGGAAGCTAGTTGGGATAGGCCGTAGAGTTGGTCGGTTGTATCTCCTTCAATCTCTTATTCTCTCAGCAGAATCTAAAAGTCATGTCGTAGCTGCTACTCCCACTACACCTGTGTCAATATCTCCCTTCATGTCTTGGAATTCTAGGTTAGGTCATGTTTCCTTTTCTCGTCTTTCATATATGATCAATAAGGGTTTACTAGGAGATACTCAGTTATATAAAGAACCAAATTGCATCTCTTGTAAACTGGCAAAACAACTAGCTCTTTCTTTTAATCTTAGCACTTCTATTTCAACTGAACCTTTTGCTCTTATATATTCTGATGTCTGGGGTAAATCTCCAATTATGTCAAAGGGAGCTGCTTTGTATTATGTCAGTTTTATTGATGATTATTAGCGTTATACATGGGTATATCTATTCAGCTCTAGAGCAGATTTTCTTAAGTTATATGTTGATTTCTCAACCATGATAAAAACTCGCCTTTGGTAAAGTGATCAAAGTTTTTCGTCTTGATCGGGGTGGGAATATATTTCCAATCCATTCAAAGAATTTCTTAAAACCCAAAGCACCATTCTTCAACTGTCCTGTACTGAAACTCCAAAACAAAATGGAGTTGCAGAACGTAAACACCGTCATATTATAGAGACCGCTAGAACCCGGTTAAATTCTGTTCGGTTCCTTCCGATTTGGGGAGAATCGGTCCTTCTTGCAGTACACCATCAATAGAGTTCCAACAGCTGTCATAGGAGGAATATCACCTTATGAGCATCTCTATGGTAAGAAACCAAACTATTCTCGAGCTTGAGTCTTTGGTTCAACTTGTTTTGTACTCCTTCCGAAATGTGAACGTCATAAACTTGGTCAAAAGAATGTCTTGTGTGTCTTTCTTGGTTATGGTATTGAACAAAAAGGGTACCGTTGTTATGATCCAGATTAATAGAAAGCTTCGTGTCTCTTGTCATGTCACATTCTGGGAGAAAGTTCCATTTTGGTCACTTCCAAGCATCAAATCATCATCTTTTAAGTCTTTCACTTATTCTGATCAATTCCCTAGTGAATCAAATACTAGCACTTTTCATATATCTGCTCCTGAAAGTCCATGTCCTCTAGTTGTTGATCCACCAAATACTGATGACCGAGACCACTCTACGACTCAACCTGACAATCCAACTCGGGAACAAGATCCACGATTACGAAGAAAATTCTTTGCCACCTCGCAATCGAAGACCACCACTAAGTATGCAGACTATCATTGTTCCTTGTCTTCTATTTTGTCATTTTATGAACCAAAAACATACAGAGAGAAGTCACAGCCATTCCGAGAATGGAAAGATTCAATGGATGATGAATTGGAAGCACATGCACAGGTAGGGACATGGGAAATGGTGGATCTTCCTCCTGGAAAATCAGTTGTTGGAAGCAGATGGGTCTATAAAGTGAAGACCAAGTCAGATGGTGAGTTTGAACGATGTAAATCACGAGTTGTTGCAAAAGGTTATACACAAGAGTATGGAGTTGACTATGAAGAAACATTTGCACCAGTGGCCAGAATGGTTACAGTTCGTACATTACTTGCTGTTGCTGCAGCACGACAATGGGGGCTCCATCAAATGGACGTGAAAAATGCTTTTCTTCATGGTGAGTTACAAGAAGAGGTTTACATGCAACCTCCTCCTGGTTTGCCTCATGAACCTAATCAAGTATGTAGGCTTCGACGGGCATTATATGGACTCAAACAAGCACCTCGTGCTTGATTTGAGAAGTTTAGCAATGCGATTCTCCAGTATGGCTTTACACAAAGCTTCTGTGATTTAGCTATGTTCGTCAGATCGTCGGAAAAAGGAATTGTCATTCTTCTCTTGTATGTTGACGACATGGTTATTAATGATGATGACCAACAAGGTATTATTGAACTCAAATCATACCTCAATGATTGTTTTAAGATGAAAGATCTTGGATCCTTAAGTTACTTTCTTGGCATTGAAGTTGGCATGTCACCCACTGGTTATTTCATATCACAAGTCAAATATGCATCTGAGATTCTAAAGCGTGCAGTGCATCGACAATAAGGTAACGACACACCTCTTGAATTGAATGTAAAATACAGTCCTACAGATGGGACTCTATTGTCAAATCCAACATTGTATCGTCAACTAGTAGGGAGTCTGAATTACTTGACCATTACGAGACCAGACATAAGTCATGCAGTTCACATAGTCAGTCAGTTTATGTCTGCTCCAAAGGTATACTCATTATGCGAGATGTTCTCGAGTCTCGAGATATATCAAGGGGTCTCTTCATCAAAGTTTGTGTTTCTCATCCAAGTCTGATCTCACTCTTCAAGCTTACTCAGATTCCGATTGGGATGGGGACATTACAGACAGAAAATCTATTACAGGCTACTGTGTGTTCTTGGGAGACTCGTTGATTTCCTGGAGAAGTAAAAAGCAAAGTGTGGTTTCTCGTTCAAGTCTTTGAAGCGAGTATAGATATCTTGCTCACACCACATCTGAACTCATTTGGTTACGGTGGCTTCTTTGTGATATGGGGGTTCTGATTTCTGCTCCTACACCATTGTATTGCGATAACAAGGCTGCTATTCAAATTACACACAATGATGTCTTCCATGAACGTACGAAACATATCGAGATAGATTTTCATTTTACTCGTCATCATTTTAAGAAAGGTACAATCACTCTTCCGCATGTCAAATCAGAATTTCAAGTGGCCGATCTTTTCACCAAGACTCACTCTGCAGCTCGTTTTCAATTCTTAATTTCCAGACTCAAGATGTGTACTCCACCACCTTGAGTCTGAGGGGGGGTGTTAAGATATGGTCAAGATATTATATATCTTGACATTATTGTGTTGTTATTTAGTTGTAACTGCATATATATTCTTGATATATATATCCTAGATATTGTTAGGTGTATCTTTTATTTGCCTTATCTAGTTGTGTAAAGTTGTATAAATCAGGCTATTGCCTATCAATGAATATACAGAGAATTATTCTCACATCTACATTAGAATCTCTATGCTCATGATTATCAGATAAGAGTCCGAGCTTTCTTGGAGGAGTTTTGACAGCGTTGAAGTAAGACTGTGTTGTCTGTTAGGAGGAGCTCGGTTAACTGCTAATGGAATGGGTTTCAGATGCTGCCAATATTGGCAGTAATGGAGAAGAAAAAGCTGAGCTCGTGCTTTGATGGAAGTGTGACGCAGAGATGATGATGCTGTCTCGAGAAGGCCGTCGATCACAATGGGGTTGATAGTAACGTGATCATACTCGAGTCAGTCATGGCAGGGGAGACGGAGGAGTTAAAGTTGGCTGTAACTCGAGTAATGGAAGAATGATTGGCTATGGTGATGATTTCATGGGAATTAGGAACTCGTAATGAATAAGTCTATGATGCTGGGTTTGATGATTGGTAGTGACGATGGAGTTGGCAGCGAGCTGTTACTATTGGAGATGATCTTGGTTGATGGTTAAGAGAAGACTACAAGCACAACAGAGCTGAAACAAAGAAGATTCTTCTGTTGAGAAATATGGGAGCAATTCGAAGAAAGAAAGAAAAGAAAAATTTTTGAAAAGAGAAACGTCAGACGTACCTACGGACGGAAACTCCACCCTAGCAAATTCCAGGGACAGATAGGGTGGGGTTAATTCACCGTAGGCAATCTCAGGCGAACATACAGATTGGAAAACCCCACCGTAAGAAAACTCAGGTGAAAAGAAACGTTGACGTGAGAAAGAAAATAAGTTCACGCTGTCAGTTGTTTGGAACCAACAGGCCATAATTGGATTTGTGGGCTGGGCTTTTGGCTGAATCGATGCAGTCCATTATGAGATGATTTCACACGGGTATTAGAGGAGCACCTGGGATCTTTTTCCATTTATCATCTTTTATGATACTTTTGGGAAGAGAAAGAAAAGAGCTAGGGCTTGGCGATTTTGGATTTGATCATCACGATTGAGCCTAGGGTTTGCTTTTTTTTTCTTATTATTATTTTTCATGGAGTAGCTAAACACTCCATATTGGTTAAGGATGTGGTCGGATATCATAAACATGCTACTAAATTAATATATTGGTTTTGTTATCTCAATCAAATTATTATTGTCTTGTTCTACGATTTATTATCGCGTATGATTGTATGATTGTTTGTTTAGGAGCGCTACTAAATGACCATGAATGCATATCTATAGCTAGGCTAGGGTTTTGAGATACGTAATTGTTGATAAACCTTGTCATAAGTAGAATATTGTGATTACCAATTGTATTCAAAACCTTTGTGTGATTGCAAATAAAAGCTTGACCTATGTTAAATAGTTTACTCGTAGTATTTCTATTGCATGGATTAGTCTAATTCATAGAATTTAAGGCTCTTGGAGGATTAAATCTAATAGCACGTTGCATTAGGTTGTTCACTGAGTAGTATTCATCGTTATGGTATGTGATGATATAAGGAATTTACCGGAGTATGCTCTCGATGGGGTACTTTAGGACTCTTGATAATGAATGATTGAGTGACAATACCAGTTATTAGTCGAAGTGCATGTATTATGATTGATGATGAACCCTTAACTAGTATTCTCAACTTATTGATTATCTTTATTCATTCTTTGCTATTATTATTAGTTTAATTATTTTAGAGCTAAATCAAAAATTCCCCCAGGTTACTTAAGTTTTCAAATACGAATAACAACCCATATCTCTTTGTGGAACAAATCTGTTCTTATAACTATACTATTATTTATTTATAATTGTGAAGTGAAAGAACTTAAATTATTTTTGCGTCGGCTGACAACCGACCACCCATCCGTTTTGAATCGAAGCTCATAAAAACAAAATGGAATGGGTTCTCATAAACCTACGCATATCGAGAAATCTGTCCAACCGATCGATTCATTCCAGGTACGACTCTAATTAAAGTTCTTATATCTTTCTCCCAATTTTGGGTTTTGATTTTTCGTTATTAACCCCTAAATTTCTTATTCACAATTGATTTTTGTTATTTTGATTCTTAAGAATGGAAATTAGGGTTTGCAAATTTGGTGCGGTTCCAGGGTTGCTTCACCTATGCAAGGTCATTTCGTTGATTCGTTCAACCTTTTCTCGGTGTATGTATATCATGAATTGTGGTGTCGTTCAATATGTTCCATGTTGATTGTATATTTCAGTTTTATATATTACCTTCTATTGGTGTTCAGGTCATCGAAGCATTACATATAGAAATCGAAGTACAAAGAAGATTGAGTGACCAAGTTGAGGTCATCTTCATAACATAACTGACATGGTTTGTGATCTTCCTATAACATTTGGGTCTTTATCTTACATGTTTGTTAGCTTACTTTAACATTTGGCTCTTCCATTTTCTTGCCACCAAGGAAGCTTAGGTACTTATGGTAGCTTAGTGAATTGTTAAACCTACACTAAACTTTTTTCTTTAAAGTTGGTTTTGTTCTAATTTTACATTTGTTAGTAGGCTTAGTTCATGTCTACTTACTACTTGAGCTACTGATACTTCTGCTTTTACTAATGGACAATGGCATTTTTATATATAACATTAGACAGACTGATCAAATTATGGGTGTCATGAGTTCCAGATGAAAGAATGCATTCCTCCCAAGAAGACATTTTGTTTGTCTCCATGTTTTATAAAACCAACTTTCTTCCTTAGGATGACTTCAGATTTGTTCACTTTGGAATTTGTGACCGAAGCAGAAAAGCTAATGGGTTTAAAGGGATTGATTTTTTTCCCTCATGTTACAGAGTTTCCATCTGATGCTTTAATTTTAGTCAATTCCCATAATTCCTTTGAAGTACAATTTTGCAATTGAAAACTAACATTTTGTTAAATTTGAATGTTGATTGCAGCTAATAAGTGTATAGACAGACTCTCATTCAATTAGGAAGATAAGCAAGAGATATTGAATAGGTAATCCAGTGTGCTCTCAATACTCTTTAGATTTTTCTTTCCATCAAAATGAGATTTGTCATGGTTCATGGGCAATGTATGTTTCGTACTACTGATACTTCCGTGAGAAGACTATGTTTTGTAGTTTCTCGAGTCGCTTTCGTTCTTATTATTACATGTTAGCTAGAATTATGGCTATAGAAGTACAAGTTCTCTAATTTCTTACTTACTTTTGGCTGCAAACATCTAATAGGAAATTAATATGCAATGTCTAATATGCTTTTAAAACCATGATTTGAATTGCTGAATATGGACATTAAACATATTGTTGTTGTTTTATTAGTGTCTTTTCAGCAATTGCCGGTATGAGGATCGGATGAGTTCTGTTGTTTTTTACCGATTGCTTCTTAAATTGAGTACTGATTATGTTAGTGGTTTGTTTGTTTTCTGGACTAGGTGACTTTGATACCACTACACAAGTTTTAAATTTGTTTAGAGTGAAGAATATTGATATTTGGAACACCATGATTGGTGGGATATGCAGAAGATGACCTTTATGGTGAATCTCCCGAGATGTGATTGATAGTTAATATATCTCAATGGCCATTATTTTTGAAGCATAAGAGATTGTATGTACAAGGCTTCATTTTTCTTCTTCTTTTTTTCCCGAAAGGTACTAACTCACTTTTGTTCATGGTTTATCTCCTTTCATCATTAGTTTGTGTGCGTTAAGGTGGTCGATTAAAATGATTGTTGTTACATGCCCCACTTGGACGAACTGGTAAGTGCAATTGACTGAGTAGTATTCTGTAGATATGGGAAAATGGCAAGTACTTGGGTGTATTAAAATAGTAATGACCTAATGAAGAGCGTTACTTAAAGATTTTGTTTATGTTTGAGTTATTGGAATCATCAAATAGTTTTTGCAGATTAAAGTAGATTGTAACTGCAAAATAAATATAAAAATAATTTGATATTAATACATTACCGTAATATCCATTAATCTCTTTCCTTGGACATTCCTATTTACATGATTGTTGTTGTTCCTTACTCGACTAAGATCCATATCCCTGTTTCCCTCAAAAGGGTCTCAAATTTCTATTTGTTTTGACGTAACTTTGTTGAGTTAATGGTTAAGGTATCTTGATGCAGTTAAAATGCCTAAAGTTACATATGGAGACTTAGCTGGTCGGGCAATCAATTCAACTGAGGTTAAAATCATTCAACTTTTTAAGGGTTTGAAGGGGATTTCCTTCAAGAGTTGATAGGTTCCGTCGCGAGTTTTGTGACTTTGTTTGGAGATGGAAACCGTAAACACCAAAGTGCTTTCTACTCAAAGAACTACTAGAAATAATGTTCTATAATAGTCCCTACTGCTTTGCTTATTTATTTTTTTAACAAAAAAATCTACACCGCACCTTATAATGTATAGATACAAAATATATGAGATGTAAACCCAATGGAAATGCAATGGCTATCCGAATGTCGGCTTGCAAATTCTTATCAGAATACAAATACAAGAGCTTATTTACTGGAACTATAGTCAAAGCACTAACTGAAAGTATTCTCTTTTAGTCCTTGGTCGAACTTCCGTAATGTTGTTGCATCAATTTTTTCACTTGATGAATGTTGTTGCATCAATTTTTTCACATGATGATATTAGTATAAATACGAGAGCTTAAATAAGTATTGAACACACCAAGCCCGTGCCATTACGGCACATGTCATACCTAGTCTAAATTAATAGCCAACCGTATGAAATCCCTTCCGCATAAAATTATGTCTCTGTATCAATCTGTTTTTATAGCAGGAAGACAGATAACATCCCGGTGACCCATGAGGTCCTCCATAGTATGAGAAAAAAAAGGTGGTAAGGAAGGGATTATCGGTATAAAAGTGGACATGTCTAAGGCCTTCGACTTTTTTCTTTTGGCTATTCTAAAAGAGATGGGTTTTTCCTGATATTGGTGTTCTCTCATAATGGAATGTATGTCTACCACTGGTATGGATGTTCTGCTAAATGGTTCTCCTTGTCAATATATTTTATTCCCCTACTAGAGGTATCCGTCAGAGAGATCCTTTATCCCTTTTCCTCTTCATTCTCTGTATGGAGGCCTATCGAAAACCCTCTTACAAGCGGAAACTAAAGAGCTTATACATGAGATAAAAGTGACTAAGTTTCCCCCCTCTATTAGTCATCTTCTATTTGCGGATTATTGCCTAGTCTTCTATAAAATTACGGAAAGGGAGGCTCATAATATTCATAATCTTTTTGATAGATTCAGTAAAGGGTCTGGCCAACTTATAAATTTCTCTAAATCGGGAGTTTTCTTCAGTAACAACACCCTTTCCAAGCCACTCACCCCCCAAAAAAGGATAGTATAATCCAAATCCTTTTAGGTCCAATCTATATCTATTAATGATAAATACTTAGGATCCCCTCTATTCACTAATATATCCAAAATAACTGCTTTCTACTCGATAGTGGTTAACCTTACAACTAAACTTAATAGTTGGAAGATGATATATTTGAACACAGCTACAAAAACTGTCGTAATTCAAGCTGTCACTTCAACTGTTGGAATATATCAAATGAGTAGCTTCAAAATCCCCAAAGTTATAATAGAGGACCTAAATAAAATCAAAATTGATTTTTTTAGGATTAAAGAACAAGGCGTTCTTTATCTTCACAATATAATACCAGTCTATTATTAGCAGTAAAAATAAAAGTTAAGTACTTCCCAATATTTTATATTAAAAAAACGATTTGCGACAAAGCAAGTAAACTAAATTTAATTGTTAACCATACATAATTACATTGGTCAATAAGAAGCAAACCCAAAGGATTGTATCTCAAATCCTTGATTGTTGTCTATAAACCTAAAGAAAAAGGCGGACTAGGTATCATCAATCTTGAAACCTCTAATATTATCTCAAAAATGGGATTAAGATTAATACAACAACCCGATTCTCTTTGTGGCCAAGTTTTCAAAGTTAAATAATATATGAGGATACAGATTTCATGTCTATATCCACCAAAGGATACAGACTCTTGGACCTAGAAATGGATTCTTTGGTTAAGAGAATTTCACTCTCCTATTTTCAGGCCGATTACCTGTCCAGATATCATCAATACTGTTAGTGATCAATTCAGAATGATAATACTTTGAATAGATCAAACATAAAAATTTAGTTCCCGCTTAACCTAGCTATTGCTATATTGAATGTGTCCCTCAACTCTCCTAATGATGAGGATATAATCATTTTCCTCTCACTAAGGGGGGTGACTTCACTGTGAAATCCCTCTATCAGAACCTAATTCAGTCTAATGATGTTATAAACCTTGGAAGAAACTAGATGAATATTTGGAAGCTTCAAATTGATCCTTCCATAAAAAAATTCCCTTGGAAATATGCACACACTATTCTCCAAACAAATACGATAATAGCCAGAGTATTTTCCTACATTGATCCTAAATGTCCAGTTTGTAATGACAGAGAGGAATCTCAACCCATTTATTCATGGAATGCAATCTTACTGGATAAGTTTGGCACAATTTACATCTAACTCCTGAAAATATGATTGGAAATCAGACAAACTATCAAAAATGAATGACTAGCTGGTTCCAAACCAGAAGACAGTCAATTGGTAATATAAAATGTTCCGAACTTTATGCTATCATAAACTGGCACATATAGAAGCAATTAAGGACAATCAAAAGTCCAATTATTGTCATGTTTCCTACAATGAACACCAAGCTAGAGAAATGCCAATCCATTTTAAATTTGAGAAAAGCCAGAATTCCTATGTCATAAAAGCAACATGGCAATATACAAACCAATGAATGAAAATGAAATGGCAGGTTTTAGCTTATATCTTACTGATTATGCAGATCATTGTAAGGGAGCTAAAGGAACTCCAGCTTCCTTCACCACCAAAGAAGACCTGATTCATCAAGGAACAAAAACAACTTTGTAATGGGTGGCAGATCTGGGACACAAAATGGAATCCAAAAGTGATGAGAAAAGAATTCTATATCTCCCGATTGAAGAACACGTTGTTGCTGTGAAGGAAGATTCAAAAACTCTATCGATCAAAATGAGAATGGAGCTCTAATTAGAAATTACTAAACTAAACCTTATAAATTTTGTAACTAATAGAGTAGCTAGAAACCTTGCAAGAATTTGTAGCCAATCTCATGGAATCCCAAATCTGGATTCAATCTAAGCTCTCTTATCTTTTGTCCGAAGAGTAATCAGTCAGATCCTCAACCCTATCATATCCATATTATAAATGATGGGGTGGTCAGTATTGGGGTGGTTTAATCTACTCTAGTTTTCCCTATTTTCGGATTAGAAAAAATACAAATAATATTAACTTAAAAATTTATTTCATGTGACAAAAGGGAGTTGGCACGGAAGCTGTGAAGCACCGACATGCCAGTCTTGGTGTCGTGTCCGTGTCGGACTGTGTCGAACACATGACACACGTGGGACACCGACGTGACACACGTGTAGAAATCTATACTCCACTTTACTAGTTGGGTAATCTAGTGTGTCATGGAAATTAGTATAATATTTAATTTTTCTACACGTGGTCTAACCTAACGGCATAAAATTGAGTTTTTTTTTTTTTTTTTTGGAGCTGAAAGAAATGTATTAATAAGAAAAGTTTAAGTCAATACATGTAAGCAATCCACCGCAACTTGATTAGAGATTGCAGGTGGAGGGGAGCTTCCCCAAGAAGAAGATCCATTTTGGCCAAAATGTCAGCTACTTTATTCCTCTCTTTTGGAACATAAGAGAGTTTCCAAGAACTAAAATTTGAAAATAAATTCTTAATATCTAGAACAGTATGATGTAATCTCCAATCGATGGCACTATTGTCATTGTTGACAACGTCTGCAACCACTTTAGCATCCATTTCAAAGTGAACTCGTTCAAGCTTTAATTCCTTAGCCCATTGCACCGCACTCCACAATCCCATACATTCAACCTGTTCCGCACTCCTAGCTTCACTTATGCTGATGCACCTTGCTGCCTGTTGTGCACCTGGAAAATTTCTATTTATTAGACCGATACCACCCAAAAAAGTATTTGAATTAAAGGAACCATCACAATTTAAAGTCAAACAATCTATAGGAGGAGGGATCCAGTGAGCATTTTGACGAATAACTCTAGGAGTACTTTGTAATGGACTTGCAATCCTGTTAGAATGTTCTTCCACCATTTTTTTGCATCTTTGAATGATCACTTCTGGACCTGCAGTGCTGCTATTGAAAAATTTGTCGCATCTTTCCGTCCAAATACTCCAAGCTATGATTGCTCTTTTAACTAATTCATTCTCAGTTATTGTACTATTGTACACACAAGTCGAACCAACTGAGTATCCAATCCGAAAGTGTACCATTGTTATTGGATGTCCAACCAATGACTGCAAACCAGACAGCTCTTAAAAAGCAGCAGTGCATAATCAGATGGGCTGCAGTTTCCGTATGAAGTTCGCACATGGGACATAAAACATCATCACCAATAATTGCTCCACCAAGTGCATCTTTAGTAGAGAGCAGGTTGGAGATGGATTTCAACTGGAATTGACGAATCCTTGGTAGCGTAGGCAGTTTCCATAATCGACTATAAGTTTTCCTCATGGTCATATCTGCTGGTGGAAGTACTGAAGTTTCCTGGTACATCTTCTGGTAACAGGATTTCACTGAGAATTTCCTGTTTTTCTCCAATAACCAGATCAATCTATCAGACTGCGCAAGGTGAATGGAAATCTGTAGAATATTCTTTACAGTTTCAGGATTAAACAGCTGTTCGAGCAACGAAACATTCCACTCTGCAGAATCGACTACAAAGAGCTGATGAACGCGTGTGTAATCTTGAGCTAAAGTACACCCTGATTTTGGCCGTGGGGGTTCTTGTAATTCAGGGATCCAACGATGATTCCAAATAAGGACTCGAAGTTCCGTTACCCGATTCCAATGACTATTTTTCTGAATAAATTGAAGCTCTGAACTGAACTTCGCCAAGACCATGCTGTATTGGATTTCTTCTGCAATTCAAAAAATTTCCATCTGGGTAATACTTGGCCTTAAGAGATTTCGACATAATTGAGTTTTGATCCGTACAGAGTTTCCATGTTGACTTCGCCAACAAGGCTCTGTTAAACGTGTGCATATCACGGAAACCCAAACCACCCTCTGACTTTGGATGGCAAGCCCTTCTCCAGGTAATAATTTTTCTGCCTTTAATACTTTTTTTGTTCCTCCAGAATAACTGCTGAGACTTATTCATCTTATTTATTGTAGCATCAGGAAGTTTGAAACTCTGTATATGGTATATCGGAATAGCATTTGAGACGTTCTTAATCATTACAGAACGAGCAGCTTCTGACATATTACTTGCATTCCAAGTAGAGAAGCGACGGTTCATCTTCTCTTGTAAAACCCCAAAAGGCACTTGTCTATTTCTTCCCACAAAAAATGGCAGACCTAACTATTGTTCTTCTTTAGGGTTCATCTCACGTACCTGTAGAATACCACTAAAAATTTGACAGGAAGTAGGCGACATATTGGAGCTGAAATACACTGCCGATTTGTTGAAGTTTATTAATTGTCCTGAACAAACACTAAACTCTTCAATGACTTGGAGAAGTTTGTTTGTCTGATCAAGAGTAGCCTTGCAGAATAAGAGACAATCGTCCGCAAATAGAAGATGGTTAATCTTAGGGGATGACCTAGAGATTTTCATACACCTGAGTTGCTTTGATCTTTCACAGTGCGGTAGAACCCTAGAAAACGACTCCATAGCCAAGATGAATAAATATGGAGATAATGGATCTCCTTGACGTATTCCTCGAGTTGGAGAGAATGCTTTAGTTAGACTACCATTCAGAAGAACTTCAATTTGTGTTGTGCTGATACATTGTTGGATGAGTTGACAAATTTTATCTCCAAATCCAAACTTTTTTAAAACATCAATTAAAAAACTCCACTCCAATCTGTCGAAAGCCTTCGACATATCCAAATTTTGAGAGCTAGGTGACCATCATGACCGATTTTCTTCTTCATAGCTTGTACAATCTCTTGAACAAGACAAATATTCTCAGAAATTAAGCGCCCTGGAACATAGGCAGCTTGCATTGGAGAAATTATTTTTGTAATATGTTTCTTCATCCTTAGAGAAATAATCTTTGATATAATCTTGTAAACCGTATTACACAATGCGATTGGCCTGAAATCTTCAGGTTTACTTGGAGATTGCACTTTAGGAATAAGAGATATTCTGGTTCTGTTAAGCTCCTTGAGAAGAAATCCTGATTGAAAGAACGACTTTACCATATTACACACCTCATCTTTCACCACTGGCCATTGGGTTTAAAAACCCGGTGGAAAACCATCCGGTCCTGGGCTTGTCCATGGATCCATAGTCATAAGAGCCTTGTAAATTTCTTGTTCAGATGAAATTAATTCAAGTTCTTGATTATCAGCATCATTCAAAATAGAAGGAATATGTTCCAGAAAGTAGTAACTGTTGCCTGGGGAAGAAGTTGTCATTATCTTATGAAAATGATTACTGAGAAGGTCTTCAAGTGAAGCTTTATCGGAACACCAGGTGCAATTTGGAGCAAGAAGAGCATCTATCCTGTTACGAGATCTTCTTTTGTTGGCTCTCACATGGAAATACTTTGAGTTTTTATCCATATCATTAAAGTAATGATTTCTGTCTTTCTGTCTATTCGAGCTTGCAAGGATATCTTCGAGGTAGCTGATTTCTTTTTCAAGCCTGATAACTTCATTAGTGTTGCTACTGTCTTTATCCGAAGCTTGCAGATGAGTGATATTAGACTGAGCAATGAGAATTCTGCCTTCAATGTCACCAAAAGTTGATTTGCTCCATTGAGATAAAACATGTCTAGTATTGGTTAGCTTTTTAGAAAGAACAAAATCATCAAAACCTTGAAAACTAGCAGACCAGGCATTTTATCTTCTTGACATTGTGTATTTTGAAGCTAATGCTCCCAAAATTTCCAATTTCTACTAGATCCCCTATTTGATTTATATAAATCTAGAAGGATGGGACAGTGATCTGAACCACGATGTGCTAAATGAGACAATAAAGAGTCAGGGTAGGTCAAAGACCATTCATCATTGATTAAAGCCCTATCAATTATGTATTTATATTTGCCTGTGCCATGTTTGTTACTAGACCAGGTAAAGGGATTACCACTGAATCTAAGATCCATTAGACCAGATTGCATAAAATTGAGTTTTCTTTATGTATTTGCATGATTAATATATTTGATATACTATAACAAATGATCTTGGTATGTAAAAATTATTTAATTAATATATATATATATATATATAAACGTGTCCTTATTCTGATGATTTTGAATTTTGTCAGTCCCTGTGTCCGTGTCGTGTTTGTGTCCAGTGTCAGTACTTCCCAGCACGGAAGCAGACTGTCTTTATCGAAATACCGTATTTATCTCACTCAACTAGAGTCTAGAAACCATAGTGGTCCGCTCACAGAAAGTATATTTTGCAGGAACACGAGAGAAGATTGTGTTCCCCAGCCACAATCTGAGACGGGATTCGTCCAAACTTCAGGTAGCTTGTGCAATATATTGGTTTCAGTTGGAAGTGAAACTAAAACTGGAGAACATCACCAAGGTTTAGGTTTCAGTTGGAAGTGAAACTAAAACTGGAGACCATCACCAAGATTTAAACGAGGAGAAGGGCATGGCAAGACCAAAAGGCACGTTGATCTACGTCTGTCCAGGAAAAATATATTTCTCATCTCAAGCGTGTAAAATTAGTGTCAGACACATGATTGGAGGCTTTTCTCATCTAGGCTTTTAAACTCCTTACTGACGTGTACAATCGAACCAGTGGCTAAGAATATGGTACAATTTTTAGTTGCACTTTTAAGTACTGCTTGTGCAGTGAAACTAGATCAAGGTCTAACGCCCTGCGCCACATTACTCTTTGGGTATTAGAACACAGACAAATACAATGTATTGTGAATCCAAAAGATTGAATAGTTATTATGGTACAAGATTGAATAGTTATTATGCTTGGGTGATTACAAAACTTTATATTTAATACATGAACCCACTTTCCAGATAAGAAAATTACAGGAAAATGAGCCTGGCCACTCACGGACTGCCAACAGAGCTCATACAATAAACAAGGGCAGCATCCACAGTTGGTGTTAGATCTAAAAAGTATTCTGTGGATTACGCCTTCGAACTGCATCACGCTTATAGTAAGGTGTTTTGTCTATTGTATCTCTAACATACTCTACGAAAACCTCGGGAGTCCGAGGGGATTGCTGTAGTGCACTACGGTTACGGTCAGGCGTGATTGTGTGTCTTATAGGGGTGGCTGGCGGAGCAGCAGATGTTGGCTTTGACGTTGCAGGTTGGTTAAGAAATTTCTTGTAGATGAGCAAACTCGTGAACAAAGTAACAACCCCAAAAATACTGGCCCAAAGCGCAAAATTACTCCTTGATGATAAACGTGTTTCTCCAGGTTCAAAACTGACATCTACTTCCACTCTTTGACCTGTAAAAATTAACCGTCATACAAATGTTATTGCAGCGCTGTTTCAATGACTTTGTTCTTCAATGTTTCGTGACTCAAAAGTTAACAAAAGAGGGCCTTACTTAGATCTGTTGAGCTACAGAGTCTACATAACTCTTAAAAAATGTGAAAGAACGCCAAGAATTAAACAAAGGAAAGATCTTGAAAAATCCATCCAATCATGGAGAACAAAAAATTACAAAATGGAAAGTGTCAAGAAGAAAAGACCTCTTTCATTTCAAGGAATCTAATCATACCAGTAGCTGGGAGTGTGATGATGATTTTGTCTTTGAACCTTGTAGCTCTTAACGCTTTGACCTGGGGCATAAAAAGAAGAGAAACAACCATTTATTCTAATAGTTAGTTAACAGTCCAGCTCTTTTAACGTAATGCAGCTTATCAAAATAAAAGGAATTGCTCACCTCATATTCCGCCTGCCCACCCATCCCGTACTCATATACTATAACGGGGGTCACACTCATCAAGTCCCTCTTTTGCCAATAGATGTCAACATCTAAAAAGAAAAGAAACTAGCTGAGAATTGTCAAACATCCATTCAGTCATGCACCACAGCACTGGGAAGAAATATGTTTCTGCGTTTCCACATTCAATATCCTAGTGCAGATAATCCTCACATTCTGAACATGGTACAGTGTGAATCAATTACCTGTGTTCCCCACAATCGTTATCATACTCTTGTTGGATACTGGCGTCAAATTCAACCGCAGAAGATCCTGTACAGAGCGAGCAACCCATGAACTTCTTTAATATCAGAACTTAAAGATTACCTATCAAATTCAGCAATTCAAAGGAACACAGAGTGTTATAGTGTGATTTCTCCAAGCACATATACATTTCGATTATCAGAGATTTTGAAACACAAGGCATCGCCATAAACATTAGAAACAGCAAAATGATAAAAATATTAGCTTGTTCTGTATATATTTATCATGGCTTCTTCTGTCAAAAGAAGTACCTTGTCCATTTCCAGTACTGAGAATCCCCCAATAAAAAGTGCAGTTGAAGAACCTGATAAATGTGCCAATTCTTTCATTGAAGCAGTGATAGAAAGAGATATATCTGGTCTCATGGTCTTTGACTTGGGTATCGACCGTGCCAAGTGTTCCGGTGAGTAAGGGAAAAAGAGGCAATATGTAACACCAAGATCAAGGTCTCTCCATGGTTTTGCATAACTTGAATCCACCAAAGCATAAACAAAGAATTAATACATGAATAATCAAGGAATTCGCAGAAACACACGAGGAACAAGAGAAAAGCGTACCCAATATAAGGTGGGTCTACCCTGCAATCATAATTGACTCCCTTACTGCTACTAAAAGATTCGAAGTTCTGTCCAGACGGGTCACTATATCAACAAGACATCACTATATCAATAAATTGTATGTATGACAATTTACAAGGGCTAGCCTAAAATATATGAGAACATTGTTATGGAATATGTACTTGTGAAAAAAGATGTTTAGAAGTGAACATCACATACAGACCTGAACCTAATGGAGAAGTAATATCCTTTTGTGGGGAAAGGGATGTTTGTTAAGGTTTCTTCTGGAGAATCAACCAAAACCACGTCAACTTTTTGCACTGTAACAGCTGTTTGCAGTTTCAGATTCGAACCTTCAAATATTACTGTTCAAAAATAACACTCTCAAACTTAACTTAAAATCAGAGTAAAAACGGATTCAGAACGAAATATTGACTGGATATTGATTGGTTCCGTACCTTGAGTGGTACCTTCCCCACGAGCAAGCGCTTCCCCGGAGAGCATATCAATAGATACAACATTATCATTGGCACTTAACCAGCGACCGGGTACTACATTGTCCGACCCTTTAATATAACGAAAAATATTATAATGAAATTTTAATTAATTAGACAGAAAATATTGGTGGCTGGGTTACTATTCTGCCATAGATACTCCCATTTTTGTTAAAAATGCTGAGAACGATAGTGACGAGAAAGGAAGAGCTAAGCAAATCAAACCTCTATGCCTTCCGTGAACTTAATATAAGGTCAGTCTATGTTGTTTTTACATCAAAAAAAAAAACAAGGAGAGAAAGAACTGTAGAATGCATCATAGGCATATCACCTATTTGTTCCTCGAGGCAGGAGACAATATTTTAATATGTTTTCTGAACACTAACCTTGAGAAATTAAAACAAAATGATAGGGGGAAAAGAGAGAAGAAGATGCTAAATAACATACCTCCTACACTGAAGTTAATATTGCGACCCACATACAAGAATGGATTCTGAGGAAATAAATGGGCACCAACAGAAACCTGAAAATAAACTTATTTTTATATTCCATGCCCAGCAAAGACGATCAACTACGAGCCTTATATTACTGATAAAGTCAAAACATAAGCAGAATTCAACAAAGAAATGAATTGTAGTACCATGAAGTAATCTGACTTTTGCTGATTATTGCTCATCGATATTCGTAGAAGAGCTCTACCATGGCGCATCGCCTTCAATCATAGTAAGAAAGAGAATTAGAATTCCCTATAGAGCAAAATGATGTGCATACAAGAATCCAAATTGAGATTGTCCCAAAACTCAAAACTTGTGTAAGTAAAGATGAGTATTCCTATTAATACAAGTCAACAAGAACATCAATTTTGAAACATCACCAAGAGTAGAAGGAAAAAAAAAGAACAGACCTTCAAACGAATATTTCCGAAACTGTCACGGGTGCTATTAATGGAAACAACTTCAGGATAATTAGTATCAGCATCAATTTGAACCGCATCGTAAGCTTCATGAAATGGGTTTCCTAGTCCAAAAAAATTTACAAGATGTTAATAATGTAGCTCGAAGCTTAGAGTGTAAAAGGGATATCAGCAATTGGTTTGTTGCTGATCGAATAACTACCTAGAGCATCATGATAATGTATAAGAAGATCAAGCTCAGCACCAACAGCTAGGTCAGCCACATAGAAAGCGAACTCTTTAGATGTTACTCTAACTTGAGCTACCTGGACATCAAATACACAAGCATACACAAGCATTCAGAAAATTGAGAGAATGTCAAACAGGCTACATAATAACACAACCAGTTCCAACAAACACACTAAGAGGCTGCATGCCAGACCATGCTCCAAATAACAAACTACGCAACAGGACAAAACTGAACCTTGTTACATACATCAAACTATAGCAGTATGAATAAGGGCCAAACGGCTACATATACATACCTCAGCAACCCTTACACAAGATGCAATTTCAGCTCTTCCAGTCGAGCGATCCTTTGCTTGAATGCAACCAAGATTGCCACTATCACTTGTTTTTATCCTAGCCCCTTCAATAGAAATAGCATCTTTGTGTATTTCTTCATTCTTCCCTCCACAACTTCTCATCAAGGTATAAATAACAGTTCCTTTACGGCCTTGAGAGTCCCCTTGGTTATAGGATTCAGGCAAGAGATTCGACGTCGTGTAAAAAGGTGGGAGAATCCAGGTTATTGGCACACCAAGAGAAAGAGGAGGATAAGAAACCACCCACAAGGATGCAGAAGCAGTATACATCTTTGACAGTGAGAAGGACTCTGAGGTAAAATCACAAGAGAATGAAACAGCAACATTTGTTTTGCCAGAAGACCTGGAGAGAAATGACGGGTTAAACCGTGAAACAGGTATGACCAAGTAGCTTTCATCATAATACAGATGGCAAGCAAAATAGCCGTTGTGGAACCTGATAAACAACTTTGAAACGAATCAAGGTATACCTTCCATACACTACATTAATAAACCCAAGATCTTTTCTGTCTGAGTAACTTGGGTACATGGTATCCAAAGCACCAGAAACAAGAGTTTTATGAGAGTGCTCAGCACTTCGATAGCTCAGCACCTAAAAGTGTAAATTACCAAAATTTCCAGGTTATTAAAAGTGATATTGACAGAAAAAAACTTCAGTGTGCAATACAATAAAAATTACTAAACACTAAAAAGCAAATTTAGTTTCTTATAACCTGTTCATCCTCTATACTCCATTTATAATCCTTGCAGAGCTCATAGAAGGAAAATAAATTGCCCTGAGGTGAATATTTGTGTTAGGGAGCAGAGATTAATAGGGAGAAAAGATCAAAAGGTTTAACTTTTTAAGTAATTTGTATTCTTCTGAAACTTGCCTCAGTGAAAGAAGGGAATATTGGCATTTCACGACCAACATTAAGCTGCTCACTTTGTGGACTCAACATCATAGAGGACGGAATCCCTACTTCAATACTTCCATATGCCTGGCAAATAAAACTACTTCCTTTCCCAAAAAAATTGGCATGTATGCCCTGTTAAAAGAACAAACTCACCACATAAATAACAAACTCGACAAGCTGGCAACAATACAAGGGGCAAAAGTTTTATCACATGAATATTTCAGGATATAATAATCCTGGTATTCCCAATGTCTCATTAAGCATTGAAAAAGGTGCATCATTTATCTTAGCTTACACTATTTCCTGGAGATATTGCTCGAATTCGTCCTGAAGTTTTCTGAATATCTGCTATAGTCTCATCGTCCAATGTATACCCGACGTACACTCCGATACTTGGGCCCCCTTTCACGGTAAGCTAAATAAGAAATATCAAACTGTTATAAGAACTATTGGCACAAGGCAAACAACTCTTGGCAATTAGAACTTGTGAAGTGTGCGTGTTTGTGTGATTGTGTGTAGATGGAGAACGGAGATGTAGACATGCAGTCTTTGACAAGTGATGTCAGAGATGTGAGTTCAAAAAATAATAAATTTCCATGAAACTGAGAGTATTAGCCACAAGTCAATTTTCTCACATCAACGGGCAAATCCGATAACAAGAGATTATGTATTATACCATGTACGATGCACCTGGAGCGAGGAAAATATGATTAGGATGTATCCTTGGTGGTGCATAGACTTCCACTCTAACAGGATCGCTGTATACTTCATGTCCAGATCGTTGTCTAGCACTGACCTGGAGAGTGTACATTTTACTAGTCAGCTCGAGACACCCCAAAAAAAAAACCAAAAAAATTGTTAACCAAGTTATTAGGGGCTTAGGGCATCACTTGATAGTGGACTTACATATATAGTAGTAACCCCAATACTATTGGCTTGAATTGCAAAACCTGGCCCATAGATGTAACTCTCACCAGAATTTGAGGCATTGATGCTGAGAAGCTCCAGTATGGGATCCTCAAAATGAACATGAATACTCATGTAAACATACTGTATTAAAAATATATAGAGAAAGAAAGAGAATTAGTTAACTAGGTATTCAAGGAGACATATTAATGCATGTGATATCCAACAAAGAAGAAATAACTTATTTTAATAGCAAGTACAACGAAAAAATTAGTCAAACCTGAGAGGAATCAAATACAGTTCCATCGTGAAGACCTGCTAAGATATTAAATGACTGTGCACTCCCAACCTACACAACAACAAAGTACACCTTAAATCTAACAGTCGATGCAAAAATAAAATCACAAAATTCGAGTATAGTTAAATATACCAAAAGGAATATCTCTTCTTTTGCGATGATCTTGATCCAATCTACATCTGCAACACGCACCTGTAACATGTAATAACACCATAAGAATCAAATTCAGTACGTCAAACTATGTGACCTAGAGACTACACCAAGAAAAAGACTTTTTACCTATTCTTCGATATCTGGAGGTGTACAAAAGTAGACCAATAGAAACTATTTGTAAACAAATGAAAGACGAGAAGAGATTACCCTGGCAGAGGCTGTCAGATGAGGAGCAAGTCCAACATCATCAACAGTAATAAGTGCAGTTCCCAGCCCTCTGGGATCAACCATCAGTTGTGAGCATTCCAAATTTGGGGGTTGAATTACTTCTGCAACTCGAGTATCATTGACAACAGCATGTAGGGAACATGTCCCTCCAGTAATTAACAGAGTTGCCTGGAATAGAATAGCATATCTCTGAATGATATCTAGCAAGCAAGAAATGTGTAACAGAAAGTATAGAAACGGATGATGGACTACGAATTAACAAAACAAAACAAAACAAAAAAGTTGAGTTGATTTACAGCACAAAGTGGACTCCCGTTCCAGCACAATATAGTAAGAGAACTAAAAGAGCATTTACAGGTCATTGAAGGATCACTCAATTTCAACTCTACACTCATCCAAATATGCTATAAGATCATGGGGATGGGAATGCCCTTCAAAATTGTTCTTCCAAGCCCTTCTTAGAATCACTGAGTTACATTGACCATGACAAACTAAAAGGTTACAAACTAAAAGGGACATAAATAGATAACTTCGCCTCATAAACTATAATCCAGAATTTTGGGTGCCTGCAGCAGCATCTTGAATGAATCATGCAGTAAATCATATCGGTTATCAACTTTAGTACCTTTGCTTCCGGGTTGAACAATAATAAGATGGACTCTGGAACTACCCGCAGAGAAGAAACAAGCTGCATAATTCACATTGACAAACAGAACTAAATATGAAAGACATAACGGAAAAGACAAACACCCAAAAAGAGATGCTGCAAATGCGGGCAGCGCTTGGCAAACATGAAAATTCCGACAATATTAAGCATACCTGTAAACGTATGGCGTCAGTGAGAAGGTTCTTTGACTTTTCTTCTAGCAATAAAGAAGCCCTCCCGCGAAGATGATCACTCATGGTATCAGAAAAACCAATAACAGTAGCACGGACGATGCACTAAGAAGATAAAAGGTACATGAATAAGCATGTCCAAGACCCGAACTAAAATGATATAAAATAAAACCATAAGTATTTGCTCTTGACGGCTAAAAATAGTAACCTAGAAGCTTACCAGCCCTGACGAGTTCTGCAAAACCAAAAACCTCTCCCAACTGGAGGTGGTCCTGTATCTCTCTACAGTGATAGCATCCCAAAGAGCTAGCCCATGGCAACTACTCATTTCCCAGTTAAGGCCATGAGATGATGAGTTTGCAAACGCCTTTCCAGAGCTATGTAAGCCAACAGCAGCAACTCGAATAGTGCATCCGTTTGCCACAGTAATAGGTGTAGCACGGATTCTGTCTGGGGTCCGATCATCTTGAGCCGCAGAAGATATGAGCTCAGGTGTATTTACTGAAAAGAATAGTATACAATATGAAGTTGCTCTAAAAAACTAAAATAAAAATAAAAAGTTACAGTAACAAGGACATCCCACATACCTGGTTCGTTGGCAATCAGTGTGATTGATGAAGGAACACTACATGTAACGGACAATTCCACTTTCTCTATTGTTGGAAGAAGATGGTCGTCGCCAATCAAATTCCCTCGTGAGAAAACTAGTTGCTGCATCATTTAAAAGAGGGTAAGATTTTCTTGTAGAATTTACCACATCACGTAACTATGTCAGATACTTTATGAAAGGAAAATGAACTGCCAATTCTTACATGAATTCCCATTGTCAGGCAAGATATTCTGTATAAACCCCCATTACTGAGTGCTCGGTCCACAAGGATTCCACCTTTAGGAGATAGTTGTTCCCCGTTGATATTTTTGACATTTTCAACGTACTCAACACCTTGGCCCCACTGTTCAGGTCCTCCAATAAGCATCACATTCAACTCTGTTCCCAGAACAAGATACAACTCATTCAAATCTTTCAAATGAAATCCAGCTTCTGTTGTAGGCAACTCAGCCCAATAACCACCAAACTGGTTCCCATTCCCTGCCTGTTGCACAACAAGGGGATGATGAGCAGAAATCATTGAAGAGGCTTTCAGAACAACTGGTCCATCTGATGGATGATCAAAAGATTCCAACTCTTTAGACAAAGTCGCATGCAGAATAGCTCGGCCGACACCAGAAGCATATACATATGTCCATGCACATGGAGGGCTATAAAGTGATTGGTATCCATCAATATTTGATAGCTTGAAGGCTGATGCTTTTCCTGTTGTATTGACGATTTCGAAAGACTGGCTTCCAACAGTCCACCTTATGAAGGAGCTAAACGAATCACATCTATCGAAATAGCTACCTGCAAACGGCAAATAGTGAACATTCACTGGAAGAAAAGGGAGCAGAAACAGTAACTATGTGATTAAACAAGGATATGAGACTTCACCATAGGGTGCTCTCATTGTTACTGCAGCTTGAAGATATGTTCCTACAACAGATTCCACGGCAAAGCTTCGCAGCATAACCATTGATGAAGGAACGGAAACTTTAATGGCCACCTACAGTTTCAAAAAGAAGATGATATCAAGAAAAAGCAAAGTCTACAGATTGAACCAAGTTAATACCTATAGAGGAATCAAATGTTAATACCTCGTCATAATTTGTCGAATCATGCACAGATACCACTTTTACAGTAACTTGGCCAGGCTGCTTTGCCTGGATAACCCCGGAAGCAGATACAGATACAGTGGAAGCATCAGATGAATACCACTTGTAACCATTTGTTGTTTCCACGCAGCCTGCAAAAGATAGTGAATTCCATCGCCATTTAGACTATTAACAGTATATCATTATTTAGCATGTAGCCGTTATAAATGCCAACCTCCTGTTGCACTTAATTCCATTTCTTCATATATCCCAGGTGCCCACGGAAGGTGTATAGTTGTAGAAGAATCGTTTTTTTTCCACATTTTGAACTTCACACGCTCGCAGACCATGACTTCATGCACAACCTGAAGAACCTACAGAGAAAAACTAGCTTAAATGGCTGTACCTACTAAGCGATAGCTGATTCCTAAGCCTCCTTTCCTCCTGCCAAACACAAGAAGAAAAGAAAAAAGCAGTCACCTCAGTAGTTTCTGTGTGCCCAGTATGATAAGTTAAGTTAGCAGTCAATCTTCCCAGTCCTTGAGAAGTTGCTTTTAGGATTCTAGAATTATGCCACCCGTGCTTCACTGCAATGCTTTCTGGAACCACAAATGATGTCCAGTGAACAGAATCGTTGTATTGCAATTTAACATCATCCCTCTGCTTGCATATGAAGGAAGATAGTAAATAAAAACACATTAACTTGCAAACAATAAGTATATGCAATAACAGCTACATAATCAGGATTAGTCACTAAAACCGCAAATATATTAGTAAGTACCAACATAAATGAGGAAATGCTATAGATTCATGCCTCTGTAATGTATATTTCCTGTCCACCAGATCTATGTGAGAAAACCTTCATGTGAATGGCATATTGTCGACCCACAACAACATACCAGCGGACAGTTGAAGGCACAGCTTCCATTCCTTCAATGGGATCACCGGAGCTGGTTACAGGTAATTTGTACAAACACAAATTGTCAGGTATGACAACATGAAGTGACGACATTTGTACATGTCCCACTACTCTAGTATCTTCCACGTTAATAGTAGTGGTTCCCAGATTTATTGCATGTGCTATGCCCATCATGTCGTCGACTCGAGCGACCGAAGCATTCACCACAGACCACCGATGATTGGCAGATGGTAACTCTATTCCTAGTGGAATTAATAAGAAAACATATGAGACGTCAACAGAAAACATAATTACCAACACAAAGAACAAGTGTCATACTATAGCCACCACCTAATATGAAATTGCTAAAGCTGGGGGAATTCAGCAATAACACGAAAAGAGTAAGTGATAAATTTAAAAAGCCAAAAGGGTTTATATAAGAAGACCTTTAGGTGTATTCTGACGAATAACTTTAAGATGGTAATGAACAGAAGCACCAATAACCACAACTACAGGGGATGGAGGGTCGATTGACATTGCTTCTGCAACAGTTAGCAAGATCTTATCTGCCATATTTTCAAATTGTGGCTCAATTAGATTGACAGAAACAATCTCATGACCTATTTCAGTTCCCTTCACAGCAAACAAGTCGGAGTGAACACCCTGCATCACATTTCAAAAATCTAATCAACTTCACCCACTAAACAAAAATAGGAAAAAAAGAAACTACAAGTCCACCATAATTTGGTTCAAGAAACACTCAAACCACTCGCACTTACACTGTCTTCAAGTGTTATTTGAGTATCAAGATCACCACAAAAGCCTCCACAATCACTCAACGGTGACTCCTTCAGTGGAACGTGAACAAGATGATGAACTGTTTCATTTGCTTCAGGCCTAAGTCCCCAAGAAAACTGTAACCCGACCAGCGAGGAAAACACATTTTCTACACAAACAAAACAACAAAATCATTACCCTCAAATTTATGCCTTACAATTAATACCCATCAACAAACTGTAAACAATCAAATTCAACTCAAACTGCATGTACCTTCATCATCAAAAGCACGTACATGTAACGTTGCAAGTCCATCCAAATCAAGCTTAATAGAGTTATGAAAAATCTGAATCCTAGAAATTTTATCAATAAAAACCTTACAACGGATATTAATTCCAGTCCGTAAATCAGTAGCATAAATAGCCGTTTCTTTTCTACCACTGTATGGAGCAATGGATTTCACACGTACACTCGTTGAACAACGAGTCGTACTAGTATTATACTCAGGTTCTAGTGATAAAATATCATGATGATCCCATGACCTAATCAAAATCAAACAACCAGGGAAACACTTGATTAGACTGAACTAGGGTTAATATCAAAGAAAGAAAACGAGGAAATTGATAATGTTATAATTTTACCATGAGAAACAACCATCGGTTCCTTGAAGACGATACTCGACGGGATGAGTCATACGAGGAGGTAACAATAGGTTTACATCTGCGATATGTGGACCAGTAACTGATTCCGACGCCCGTAAAGTTGCTAGTAGAACTAGTAAGATGATTCCAGAAGGAGACATTTCGGAAACTGAATCCAAATGCTTGAATCGAGTTGAAGATATCTGATTATGTCTGATTTAAAAGCTCCATTAGAGTGAAGAAACTGAGTGAGAGAGAGGGGGGCAAAAGGAAAACCCTAGAAAATGGTAGGGGAAAGAGGGGTTTTAGCCTTTTAGGTTTAGAAGTAGCGGGAAACTGATGCAAGAGGGGTAACTGACGTGGATGAAGATGTTTTTGCTGTGAGTTGGAGAATCGCGAAAATGACTATTATGACATGGGCTAGCTATCAGCGGATGGGATCTGCCGGAAATTTCCAACTATCATTCAAGCTTCTTTTTTTTTGTTTCTTTTTGAAGTTGGGGTTTCAAGCTTCTTACAGCATTACCTATGGGTAGTCTCATTTTTGAGACTAACTCGTTCATTTGAAAGAGAACTCGTTCATTTAAAGGAGTAATCCTACTATGGGAAATTTGGTAAAAGCACATTGTCCCCCGTATAGATTGTTTTTTTTTCCAAAATTTATATTAAAAAATGAAGCAGAGGGAAAATTTATGTTTAAAAATATTTAAAAAAATCAGAATTGTTTTGGACGGGGGACAGTCCCCCGTCTACCATTTTCTTTCTCAAAATTTTTAATATAAAATGTGATGGAGGAAAACATTATATTTAAAAACATTAAAAGTAAAACAAAATCTTAAACGGGGGACAGTCCCCTGTCTAGTGTGAACTACCGACCACTCGTTCATGTGAACGAGTGTATGAACGTTTTTGGGGTGGAAGTGGGGTGAAAGACCCCATAGTAGCACCTAATTAGAGCTAATTGGTAGTCCCTCCTTCATTTTGAAAGAGTGACACTACTCATAGGATTTGCTCTTATAAACGGCCAATCAAGAGCTCCAAATAGTATTTTTTTTTTCCCTTAGAAATTAGAAATTAGGGATGTTTTGACTTTAGGTCACAGAAAAATGACCAGAATTGTATTTGGGGCACGAAATTTTTTTAATTAGAGTTTGGGTCACATGACCGTCATTGACCGCGTTAACAGTTACAAAAATTGGTTAAAAACTGAAATGGCCAATATAAATATTTAACTTTGATTTATTTACTAACATACCCATTGTACTTTCTGTTTGACATTTACACGGTGCCAAAGAGCCACTAATCGAGGGATGCGATTAATATAGAAAAAAGCCCAAAATATTTTAGGGTTTGTAGATTTCAAAAAATCCAATTTGTTTTCTTGCTACTTCAACTTCTCTCTCGCTTGTCCCTTCCATCATCTTCGAATTATAGAGAATAGCTCTCCATGAGATGGGGTCTGACAAGCAACTGATGTTGATTTATTTCGATCCTATCCTTGATTAGCTACTAGTCTATTTACTTTCTGGATAACAACAGCGGCTTTGGAGTCCATTAATTTGGTGAGGATATCGTTTCAGGCGTCTATTAATTGATTGGCGATCTGATTATTGCTCTTCAACATGTTCTTTATATTTTCCAAAAAGAAAAAAAAAACAGCTTTGGGGATTTTTGGATTTGATTGAAATTGGGTCTAATTGTGTTCTTGAGACAGGGGATGTGAGCAATGGATCAGTCAACCTGAGTTTGTGGTTAATTCTTTATATTGGTGGAGAATTAAATCAACAACAACGTGAAGAAGATAAGTGACTTGAGTGGAGATTTATGTTTTAGTGGGATGGTTTTGAATGTGGGTGTTTGAGAAGATTGACAATTGATTTGGTTTGCAATTCATGTTAATACTTCTATGTTCATCTTTACCGGAGGAGATCATCTTTACCAGAGGAAGTGAGATGGAGGTGGAAGTGGAAGTGGAGGCGAGTGAGGTGCGACCTTTTTGTGAAAATGTAAACAATGGATTGGAGATTAATTTCTCACACGTTTCATATGTTTTTGTTGACACATGTTAACGGCAGCTAACAAAGTTAAGTATATTGAAATTAATCTTAAAAACAGATAATTAGAAAATTGTCAAGACGGCCAAGTGACCCAAACTCTAATTAATAAAAATTGTGAACCAAACGCAACTCTGGTCACTTAAAAATACTAGTTACATAAAAATTGTGAACCAAACCCAAAATCAAAATATCCCTAGAAACTATCAAATATTGGTGTATCACAATAAGCAGGGTCGTTCCTGAAAGAAAAAAAATCCCCAAAGCGAACTATTTTTTTTTCCCTATACAGATACACTCAATGTATTTTTCTGGATAGGGCTAACATGCCGCTAAACATGTAAGGTGTTCGAAGACCGTGACGCATTTCTTGAACGAACCGCGTAGTTAGTGTATAATTCTGATGTACAAAAAGAATGCTACTAGATAAACAGAAAACTATAAGTTAGAAAAAAATTATAGTTTAGCGAAGATAATTGAAGTAGTACGAAAATATTATTTTGCTTTACTTTAAATATGTGGTGGGTATTAGTAAAATAGTGTGTGGTGGCTTGCGGTGGAGGAAGAAAGAAGAGGAGGCAAGATAGGAGAAGGCCAAATAAAGAGACAGAGAAAGAAACGAAAAATGTTTCTATTAAAGGTCAACTATTTACATAAGTCATCTTCAGCCCTTCAAATTTATATAACTAATAATCCGGTCCATCTTTTTTTTAATGAAAACCCCATCAGAACAAGGCTTTTTAATGCCCGCAAGTGGGGCTTACTCTGCTTGCCTATCAGGCTCAGCCCTACAATAAGTGTGTTTGTTTGGTCATGTTGATATTATTTGATTGCTCTTATGCTATTTTCAAAATATATTTTTAAGATTGGTTCCAAAAAATTATTATTTAATGAACATTATCCACGCGGAATAATATCGTGTGTTAGAAATACATTTTTCTCTTTGTTTTCCTCTCTCTTCATAAAAATAAATATAAAATATTAATATCTTTTTTTAATAAGAAAAAGAGTAGTCTGCCCGAAAACAAAAACTCGTCAGTTACATCTAAGGTGCAGAGCTGCCTCCAGCATCATGCATGAACCTTTGTGTGTCATCTTTGTCGGTAGTATTGTGATTACCATTATTACTTACGTAATGAAGATAATTAAGTAAAATGCTTAAGTTTGGACATTTCCAATTAAAGTTATCCAAGTTAGTGGAATTGGAATTTAAACTAGATAATTTTATTGTCGTAGAGTTTTGATCCTTAGTGATTTTGATCAGCTTTCCCGGAACAAAAGATATCGCTTTAGAATTTCCATCTTTCATCTGATGGATGCTGAGTTGATCATCTTCGTTGAACCATTGAGAAATTAGAGTCATATCTCATTCTCCTGAGAAGTTGATTATTTGATTGACCAGAGTAAGATCATTAGGGCAAAGTTGAAGTTTTGTTGTTATTTCTTCTTTATTTTGAATCCATTTGTCCTCCCAAATCCCGTTCTTTTGATCATTGCCTATCTCATATCTATAGTATTTCTAAATATTTTTCACCCCTTCCATAATTCCTTTTCATATTCAAGAATCGGTTCTTTTGGGTTTGATGTCCATTCTGATCTCAAATGTTTCTCTGAAATGATTGGCTTTCATATTTGAGAGCCACAAAGAGTCTGGTTTAGATATTAATTCTCAGGTTATCTTGGTGATCATAGCACTGTTAAAAAACTTCATATTTCTGAAGCCAAGACCCCCCAGCTCCTTAGGTTTGCAGACAAAACTCCAAGCAATGAAATACAATCCTTTGGGTTTCTCGGGGTCTTTTTTCCAAAAGAAGTCTCTTTGAAGTTTATCAATCTTCAGACAGGTCTTTTTGGGAAGTTTAAAGCAGTTCATCTGATAAATGTTATAAGTGGAGGTTACACTAGCAATCATAATGGTTCTGCTGTTAGGAGATAGGTTTTCACTCTTCCAACCTGCAAGTCTTAACTTCATCCAGTCTAAACAAGATTTGAAGGCCTAAATTTTACTTTTGATGGTGAATAAAAAATATCCCAGGTATTTGTCTTTGGTATCAATCTGTTGAACCTTCATGAAGTTGTTAATTGTATTTGCTATCTTAGGATCAGTGTTTTTACTGGAGAATATGCCAGATTTGGAGAAGTTGATCATCTGACCAGAGGAGCTGCTAAAGTTATTGAAGATATCAACCAGATGGTTGTATTCTTCCATGTTGGCTTTACAAAATCATACAGTTATCAACAAATAAGAGGTGACTGATAGGAGGAGCTTCATGACATATTTTAGTACCATGTGTTAGAGCATAGCTCGGTTGAACCCACCAAGCGTTGGTATATCAAGTTTGGTTGTCATATTTTAGTGAATCAAAACTCATCTAAGAGTCGCTTGATTATGTACTAGAGATAACTTCGTATAGGTTAGACTAGAAAGTCTAGGAATATGAGACATACAAGTATTACTCGAAGACCTGTAGAATGTGAAGAAGTAACGAGCTACAACGACGACATCATCCTTTGTCTTGAGGTTAGTAATATTGACTTGAACCTGTTTCATTCCTAACGTATATTTGTGAATGATTATTATACTCTAGTAGTGAGACATGATCATATGATAATAGTATTAAGGAATTAGAATACGAAGTATAACGCTTATCTTTTGAACTTCGTAGATATAACATCGACATAATTGTATGAATGCTATTGTGATTATGTGTATGGGTAAAGGTGAAGATTTCATCCTAGGAAACAATGTTTACATTTGTTTAAAGGAAGTACACTCATGAACTTGTTTTATGAATCGAAAGGAAAATCGCTAGGCTTATTGGTATTGTTATTCATTGCATATCTTTGGATTACCAATATGTGTGAGCTAGTAGAACCGATCATAACTTGTTATGTATCTTGGTATAACTAATCACGATTGCTTGACTTATGATTTGGTATGACTGGTTTTAATTTATTAGTGTAACCAATCCTAAGTAATCACCGAGATGGTATGATCGTAATTGGTGTGACCGATCACAGAAGAATTGTGTAATCGATCCTTGTAATTGGTGTAACCGGTCCTAGCAATTGGTGTAACCGATCCTGGTAATTGGTGTAACCGATCCTAGTGACTTGTTTAACCGATCACAAGCAATACCATGTGTATATGGTAACCAGTCCTAGTAATTGACGTAACCGATCCTGGTAACTTGTGTGTTCGATCACAAGTAATCCATATTAAGGTAGAACCGATCCTAGTGATTGGTACAACCGATTGAACCCATGATTGTGATTTGATGCTTGATCAATCACATAGTTGTCTTGGAATACATATGAACCAATTCTAAACTTGTTTGAAAGTATGGTATAATCGATTCCAAGATTGTAAATATGAAAAAGGATTTATAAAGAAAAGATGTCAACATACTTTGAACACGAACAATAACTCTTATCTTTTATTGTTCAGAGTTATTCCTTAATTACTCAAGGAGAACCCGATCCGAAATAATTAAGAATCTTTTAATTAAGGTTGTTAGTTTTATATGCTTTAATTATCAACAATTAAATGCATATCTTTAGAGAACAAAAATTAGTAATGTGCATTTACTAATTGGAGATTTCTATTGAGAGATTTCGGAAAATATTGGACAAAGCATTTCCAGGAATTATGAAAAACGATTTGGGCATTTATTGCATATCTTGATAACGGTTTTGGAAATTCCTTGGTGTCCAAACATCCTTGGTCTATAAATACCTAAGGTTGCATTTCTAGCAAACTATCCTAAGAGCCAGGAAAACTTCATCTTTTTGTTGTTTTTGGTGGAGCCGTCTATCTGGAGAGGAAAGTACCCTAACTAGGCGAAATCTCTTACGACCGCTCGTTTAAAGACCGGGATCAAGAAGCTCTATGAGTACCGTTGGTGGGAAACTAGATAATTGTAGTTTATTAGTATTCGATTGATTTGATTGACTAACGGTTGTTGAACTTTGATTGCACCTAGTTTGTTTATTTTTGAGAATATTCTCTTTTGATATAAGATTCACTCAAACTATATCGAAGTGTCGACGAGATCTTTAGAACTATTTGTAGATCTAAATACATCTTGTGATAATCCATTGTTAAGAGACTTCGTTCTGTGCGTGGTTGAGAACAAGAGATTCAAGTGGTGTTGTGCAGGTTTAATTGAAGATTAAAGAAGATTTGAAGACAAAGAAGATTTCTTATTGGTTTCTCATATCTTTATGTAGCACAAACCTTGATCGGCTTGGATCCAACTAGAATTGGATTTATTCGATTGATTAGTTGCGTGGGATTGGTAACACCTAATGGTTCTCTTGAGTTCTATTTTGATTGTTACAAATCCGAATCTTATTACTTAGGTAATAGAGATTGGATTGATCTAACCAGGCAAAGGAGTTTATTAGTTTAAAAAGGAAGAGCCTTTGCATATGACTTGAGATATCTCCGGAAAGAATCAATAGAGTTGTTACCAAACAAATTTATTGTTCCTTTACTGTTTGAAATACGATCCAAAGGAATTGTTCCAGTGCGTGCACTTATTGAATGTCGGAAGCGCAGGGATACTGAATGAACTAAGTGAACTAGGTTCAGTTGCTTGGTCTCAATTATACGAAGTTGGTTTAGATTTTGTATAGCAGCTTAATTATGAGAGTATCAATTCTGAACTTGGTCCCGGGGTTTTTCTGCGTTTGCGGTTTCCTCGTTAACAAAATCTTGTTGTGTCTTTTACTTTTCTATTTCCGCAATTATAATTGTTTATTATAATTAAAAGTAAAATACACAAATGTTAACTTCGTATTACTTGATAGTGATCCTATAGAGTTTGGTTAAGTCCGAACCTATTATCAAGTAATCACACTTTGATTGTTGTATTTTCTCGATCTCGTATCCATAGATGACCACATAAAGTGTGAATACCGATTTGTCATATTGGCTCGACTTTGTCCATAGGTGGATATTTCAAAGATTGTTGTTTATTTGGGTACCCTCGTCTTTTCACCATGAATCAGACCAGGTTGTTCAGCACGAACTAAACTTCTATATAGGGCTTTCATGCAGAATATAAATATGTATGGGGATAGGGGATCTCCTTGTCTCAACCCTCTGTAAGGTCTAAAGAATTTGCCAGGAGCATTAGTAACTAGACAGCCAAATTTGTTGCAGAGATGCATTGGTGTATCAGGTTACACCATTTGTCACTGAAACCAATCTGTTTCATGATAGCCATTAAGAAGGACCAGTCAACTCTGTCAAAATCCATATTAGCCTTGAATTGCCTTTTTTTTTTTTTTCCATATTTGGTACTCATATGATGGATGATTTCATGTGTTATATCAATGTGATCAGAATTTTTTCTACCATGAATGAAGACACCTAAGAAATTAATCATGATTCATGCACATAAGTGTTTAAGTGATTAATGAAGTCTTAGAAGTTTTTAAGAGAGTTCTAGTAATGCTAAACATATTAAAATAATAAGTCTTTAAGCATCTGCTAAACATTGTCGGGATAATTGGTACAATGGTTTGCCAACCTGTTGATGGTGGATTTTCATTTAAGGTTAAAATTGTAAAAACCAGAAAATCATGCGCTGACATCTTGTAAAAGATAAAGCCATTAATAAGTGTTGGATACTCCTTCACTTTACTAATTCACCTAGAATGGAGCATGTGGCAACAATCCCATTCTGTGAATACATGAAATTCATCCAGGTTGGAGCATGTAGCAACATCCCATATACCCTGTGAATTTATAGCATTATTAATTAATGCGTAAGCTGCCTTGTATTTCCTGTACTCATTATCAGTGTGGCATGACGACTGAGTGTTGCTCTCAGCAGAGCAACACGAACCTCCAAGCATTATAATGAAAGCATGTACGAAATACCCGTACAGGTTGCAACTCTCGGTGTATTATACTAGCCCGATTGAGAACTATCGGTGTGTTATACTAGCCCGATTGAGCATCCTGACCGTCCGTATCGATCTGGATATGATCTCGTTCATCCAACCTCACCAAATGTGATTGGATGGCCCAGATCAATTCCATAACCCCCAAGCAGGTATGGAATATTCACTGCCGAACCAACGCGAACCCCGCATGGTCGGCCTCCCTAAAATATTGGCATAGCTTGCCAAAAACGTCCAAACCAGAGCGTATGGACGGGAAAACCCTAAATTAGGGTTTGCGGCATATTACATGTGTCGCAAAACAGTCTTAACCATCCATCTTCGCAGGTATAGATGGAGGGTGTAGATGTAGATTCAAAGGGCCCAGAGCATGTCAACACAATCACGTGGGCCCGCCTACATACTTGACCAATCGGTCAGGACCAACCATGGTTGGTCGTCCCAATTCGTGCGCCCAAATGGAGCATGGTTACACGGCCGTGAAAGCCAAAATTAGGGTTTCGAGCATCACGAGCGTCCATCTTCTCCTAAGGCACGAATGGAGGGTCCCATATTAGATTAAGGTGTCCGGTCATACCAAAGATGACCACCGTGGGCCCGTCTATCCCCTCACCTGATCGGCCAAGGCATATCATGCCTGGCCATCCCAAAACGCGCGTCCAAACTTGCGTGGTTACACTTCCCAAATTGCAAACTGATCTCGACCACTCAACTTCACCGAACGATTTGAGTGGCTTAGATCACGTTTTCACGGGATAGTCAGGTATAGGCGTGAACACCAGCTTACCACCTACACGCCAGACTGATCGACCAAGACCGACCAAGATTGGTCGTCTTGGAACGCGCGTCCAAACTAGGCATGTCACGCGGTTTCCAATTCCTTTGCGGCAGAAATCCATTGCCGCAAACCGATCTCAACCACCCCTCTTTGCCGGTCAAATCGAGTGGCCTAGATCGTGCCTTTATGGGATAGAGAGGTACGGACATGTACATCGGCATGCTGTTTACACGCATGCCCGATCGGTCCTTTCCAAAACCCTTCCCATGCTTGGTTTCGACCAAGCTGAAGAGTGATGCCTGCGCACCTCTTCAAAACCCTGATTCCATCAACGGTCGCAGATGAGTGTCTCAAAGATCATCTCGTCCGTTCAGCTTCACCGGCTTGGTTATACAACCCTGGTCAGGAGTTAATTGGTCAATGAGGCGTCATGGTGATCACCACCCGTCGCTTTACCACACCATGATGCAGTACCTACATAAAAATACACACGATACTTCACAAGTATCAGTTTCCTGAATAACGCAGTTATTCAATTTAGCATCACATGCTACCTTTTGTGGGTCCCGCGATCCACACATTCCAGACATCAATCATGTCACAAACTGGGGGATACATACTGGGGTATTGGTCTGGCGGTTTACACCGTGCAGCGTGCAATGCGTCATCACAAGAACGTGTCAGGAAGTCATGGACGGTTAGAGATTACAGGAGAAGTGGGCAAGCCTGGTCGTGTGACACTAACACATTACTCCACTACTCCATCACTCCACTTTCTCCACTTCCCACGTGAGACGTGAATAAGGCTCAAATGACTTGTATAAATAGGTTCTCCTCCCTATTTTCCAAACAGGAGAAAAACAACACAAGTCCAGACAAGACATAAACCAAGTGTTAATACAAAACGTATTCAAACACCAAGAGCCTGCTTGCATCAATCGTAAGCCTGCTCACCTTTCTGTTACAAGTCATAAGCAAGCCAACACCTTCACAATCTCAACACCTTCTTCGCTTCCCTCCCTAAGATCAACCCCATCTCCTTCACTTTGTGACCGAAACAAGTCTGGAACGGCCATTTCTTGGTTTAGTCCGGACTTGCACAGATTGATTTCCGAATCTACAAGCACTCACCGCGCAAAGGCATTTGTTTAGGGTTTAGATTCATTCCTCATCCACACACCCCAAATTACCAAATCCGGCAGGAATAGTTTTCACCCATAAACAATTGGCGACCACAGTGGGAGGTTAATCTCTCGGTTGTAAAGTCAAAATCCGATTCAATTTTATCAATTTCAAAAAGGGTAGATCTTAGGACCAATTCAATCATCTATCCATTTCAAGATGGTAGAACTCAGTGTCCGGATCAAAGAATCAATTACGATGGAGCTAGTGTGGATAACACTCCGGGTGTCGATGTACCCGTCGGTGGAGCTACCGTGGTTAATAAATCTTATGGATCCGTCACTTCTACCACCAAAGGTGCCGGCGTAGCGAGAGATGTTCCGATAAAGTGTAACACCTCCCATCACCAGAGCCGGAGCGAGCCGAAAATCCCGGCATCTCATCAAGAGTAACACCTCTGGTAGTCACCAGAGCAACAACTTCCACTCCTTCATCATGACGAAGAGCCGGAGGGACGAGAGGAGGACCATCCCCCATTACCATTGCAGACTTGACGGAGAAGCGGGAAGTTCTTGCTAAGACTCAAACGGATATGGCCGCAACTCGTAAAGAGGTAGTCACTTTTCTTAAGACATTAACTGATCAATTTCCACAAGACCCGCAACATCCCCTGGAGCCAACAAGGAATGCATTCAACGCACCGGAAAAGGTACTTCAGCGGCGCGGACCTACATGGACCTGATCAAAGAAGCGACATCAGATATGAGCGGTCCTGTCATGGATACTCCTACACTGGGGACTGATCCTCACAACGATCCTCCTCAAGTCAATAGTCTCACCATGAGCCAGAGGCCGGTGGATCAGGAAGCGGTTTCTCTAGTGGAAAGTTTATGCGAACTTTTACACCTCTCGAACAATCAGTGGGCAGAGACGTTTTGCTGCAGTCAACCAGAAGAAGGGCACAACCGGGCCCTACATGCCACTGCACACATCAAGGATTCAGAGTTCAAGAGGGCCCTTATCTACACAGGAGCGTCTTCGAATGTGATTATTCTCAAGACTCTCATGACATCCAAGGTTCTCCCAGGCAAGGTCGTACGGAAGCCTACCACAATGACGGACTTCGAGGGAAACCAAACCATCACATACGGGAGAAGCTCCGCGGAAAGAATCAAACAAGTTCGTTGCGTCCCACTCCCCACGTGGGCGTCAATTCAGGAAGAAGACCGGCTTGCATCATTGAGGGCCAAAACCCACAATGCATCTTTGCTAACGAAGCATTCTTCTCCATCCTGTGAAGCCACGACCCACGTTCACACGAAGAGTGGACGAACTTTTGTGGCGAGTCGTGACCAGAAAGGGAAACAGTATACCGATACTGCCATTATCAATTAGCAGGGGAGACTGTTACCCAGTGTCTCCACCCAATGGAATGCTACAACAGCAACGAACCACAAGAGCAAGTGCTAGATGCTCCACAACAGCTGCAAGATGGCACCAACTCCACAACTGATGAGATTGAAATCGTTGAGGAATCTCCTAGGCCTATCTCCATCAGCTCAACCTTGTGTACGGATAAACGCACGAAGCTCGTGGAACTTCTCAAAGAGTACCAGGACATATTCGCTTGGAGATATAAAGAAATGCCGGATTTAGATGAAAATTGGTCACCCATCATCTACATGTCATACCTGGATCCAAGTCGGTTAAACAGTTATAGTTCAGACACGGGGAAAATGGATAGATCAGGTGCTGCATAGACTTGAGAGACTTGAACAGTCTTGCTCAAAAATGATCCTCCTCTACCTAACATCGACATGTTAGTAGATGCAACCAGCGGACACGGCATGTTCTCCTCCATGGATGGATGTAGCGGCTACAACCAGATAAGGATGTACGAGCATGATGCAAGTAAGATAGCTTTTCGAACTCCTCTATGAAATTTTTATTATACCATACTGCCATTTGGTTTAAAGAATACCGGTGCAACGTATCAACTCTCTATGACGACAATCTTCCACTGGAGCCGATACCTCAAGGGAGCAGCCTCAAGAAGATAACGATGTCCACGCGTCATATCGAGCAAGATCCGGGCGAGTCACTCTATCAGACAGTGGTCGAACAAGATCCGGGCGAGTCACTCTATCAGACAGTGGTCGAACAAGATCCGGGCGAGTCACTTTATCAGACAGTGGTACATGTCGATCATGTTATGTTGGAGAATCCACGCTTTTGGTCATCCTCTGGAGCTGTTGAACGCTCATCTACAACAACATATGCCCTGATAGAAAGAACCAGGCCTGCCGGTAATGAAGAGCCTCATAATGTTTGTAGGGGCATATATCTCACCAACGGGCGATACAACCTTCAGCCTTCGGTAAGCAGTTCCCTGAAGCAGCAAGAGGAAAACCACCGAGATACAACATCCTGCGCGTACGTCAACTCCAACTCCGGTACCACATGCACGACTCCCACAATGATGAAACACTGTCCAAGATATTTCATATCTGGCTCGACAACAACCACTACGAACAAACCATGTAAACCACGCTTGGGGACTGAGGCTCAGCATGAAGTTCCTTCACTGTCAGTCAAGGAATTCTTCAACATGAGAGAGATGGTCAGTCAAGAAGCATGGAATTCGCAAGGGTAAATCGAACTGAAGAGGGAAACACTTCAACGCTCCCTCTAGCAGAAGCTGCTTCAATGGTTTATTCAAGAGCCGCCTCAACACTCTCTCCAGGATCCACCTCAACGTTCGCACCAGAAACCACTTTAACATCCTCTCGAGCCGTTTCAACACTCAAGTTGCATCAATAATCTGCGCTCTGGTCAAGTTATCTTTGACGTACTCATTGCTCAACATACGTCTCATCCATCCTTCATGAGGGCCCAGCGGAGCATGAAAAACCTTGAAGTCGATAGGAGAAGGGTTATCTTGTGGAACGGATATTTTCATATAGTTGAAAGGGCGCGGTGAACAACTCATCATCAATGTTCGGCATATCTTTGAAGCTGTCAACACCTCCCGACTTGGCACCAGCATTATCCCCAGAAGACATCTCAACAGGAGTTCTTTTCTTCATTCTACAATAAAAAACATGAGTCAGTACTTGTATAAAAACGTGTGAGATGTGTAGTCACACGACAGAACACACATTCACGTTGGAGTACACAAGGCTGGTATTGGGTCCAAACACCGGTGTTGCTCAAGTTTCAAGTCCGGTGTTGCTCAAGTCTCAAGTCCGGTATTGATCAAGTCACAAGTCCAGTATTGCTCAAGTTTCAAGTCTGGTATTGATCAAAGTCACAAGGCTGGTATTCGAATAAAACAGGCACATCAAGCGCACGTTCGATCAAGCGGTGCAGAGCCCCACGAACGAAACAGCGTAATACCATCGAAGCGAGGCAAGACCGACATCATGCTAGGGTAACACTCGCTTTGGACGCCTCTTGAACGTGACATGCTCCAAGGACAGGATGACCCGTCTCTCCTGGTAACATCTAACTTTGTCTCATAAGCTTTGTCTTTAACTGTCACCATCTCATGCCTACCCCACAATAGTGTAACCATTATGTGCTAGGCAGGGGACTTAATATTGATGGTGGATTTTCATTTAAGGTTAAAATTGTAAAAACCAGAAAATCATGCGCTGACATCTTGTAAAAGATAAAGCCATTAATAAGTGTTGGATACTCCTTCGCTTTACTAATTCACCTAGAATGGAGCATGTGGCAACAATCCCATTCTCAGTGAATACATGAAATTCATCCGGTTGGAGCATGTAGCAACAATCCCATATACCACGTGAATTTATAGCATTATTAATTAATGCGTAAGCACCTTTTGTATTTCCCGTACTCATTATCGGTGCGGCATGACGACGATCGAGTGTTGCTCTCTACAGAGCAACACGAACCTCCAAGCATTATAATAAAAGCATGTACGAAATACCCGTACAGGTTGCAACTCTCGGTGTGTTATACTAGCCCGATTGAGAACTCTCGGTGTGTTATACTAGCCCGATTGAGCATCTAGATTGTCCGTATCAGTCTGGATATGATCTCGTTCATCCAACCTCACCAGCGTGATTGGATGGCCCAGATCAATTCCATAACCCCCAAGCAGGTATGGAATATTCACTGTCGAACCAACGCGAACCCCGCATGGTTGGCCTCCCTAAAATATTGGCATAACATGCCAAAAACGTCCAAACCAGAGCGTATGGACGGGAAAACCCTAAATTAGGGTTTGCGGCATATTACATGTGTCGCAAAACAGTCTTAACCATCCATCTTCGCAGGTATAGATGGAGGGTGTAGATGTAGATTCAAAGGGCCCAGAGCATGTCAACACAATCACCGTGGCCCGCCTACATACTAGACCAATCGGTCAGGACCAACCATGGTTGGTCGTCCTAATTCGTGCGACCAAATGGAGCATGGTTACACGGCCGTGAAAGCCAAAATTAGGGTTTCGAGCATCACGAGCGTCCATCTTCTCCGGCACGAATGGAGGGTCCCAGTTAGATTAAGCGTGTCCGGTCATACCAAAGATGACCACCGTGGGCCCGTCTATCCCCTCACCCGATCGGCCAAGGCATATCATGCCCGGCCATCCCAAAACGCGCGTCCAAACTTGCGTGGTTACACTTCCCAAATTGCAAATCGATCTCGACCACTCAACTTCACCGGACGATTTGAGTGGCTTAGATCACGTTTTCACGGGATAGTCAGGTATAGGCGTGAACACCAGCTTACCACCTACACGCCAGACTGATCGACCAAGACCGACCAAGATTGGTCGTCTTGGAATGCGCGTCCAAACTAGGCATGTCACGCGGTTTCCAATTCCTTTGCGGCAATGGATTTCTACCGCAAACCGATCTCAACCACCCCTCTTTGCCGGTCAAATCGAGTATCCTAGATCGCGCCTTTATGGGACAGAGAGGTACGGACGTGTACACCGGCATGCTGTTTACACGCATGCTCGATCGGTCCTTTCCAAAACCCTTCCCATGCTTGGTTTCGACCAAGTCAAGAGTGATGCATGCGCACCTCTTCAAAACCCCGATTCCATCAACGGTCGCGAGATGAGTGTCTCAAAGATCATCTCGTCCGTCCAGGCTTCACCGGCTTGGTTATACAACCCTGGTCAGGAGTTAATTGGTCAATGAGGCGTCATGGTGATCACCACCCGTCGCTTTACCACACCATGATGCAGTACATACATAAAAATACACACGATACTTCACAAGTATCGCTTTCTGAATAACGCAGATTATTCAATTTAGCATCACATGCTACCTTTTGTGGGTCCCGCGATCCACACATTCCAGACATCAATCATGTCACAAACTGGGGGATACATAATGGGGTATTGGTCCGGCGGTTTACAGCGTGCAGCGTGCAACGCGTCATCACAAGAACGTGTCAGGAAGTCATGGACGGTTAGAGATTACAGGAGAAGTGGGCAAGCCTGGTCGTGTGACACTAACACATTACTCCACTACTCCATCACTCCACTTTCTCCACTTCCCACGAGAGACGTGAATAAGGATCAAATTACTTGTATAAGTAGGTTCTCCTCCCTATTTTCCAAACAGGAGAAAAACAACACAAGTCCAGACGAGACAGAAACCAAGTGTTAATACAAAACGTATTCAAACACCCAGAGCCTGCTTGCATCAATCGTAAGCCCTGCTCACCTTTCACTGTACAAGTCATAAGCAAGCCAACACCTTCACAATCTCAACACCTTCTTCGCTTCCTCCCTAAGATCAACCCCATCTCCTTCACTTTGTGACCGAAACAAGTCCTGGAACGGCCATTTCTTGGTTTAGGCCGGACTTGCACAGATTGATTTCCGAATCTACAAGCACTCACCGCGCAGTGCATTTGTTTAGGGTTTAGATTCATTCCTCATCCACACACCCCAAATTACCAAATCCGGCAGGAATAGTTTTCACCCATAAACACAACCATAGGGCTTGTTCACGAGTCAGGGTACTACGGTTCGTGAATCGGGTTAGCCAACCCCACTAGACTACTGAACTCAGTTGACCACAGTTCGTGAACCGGGTTCTCCAACTGCTATCCAATTTATCCAACTTACATAATGAGTTCACCACGGTTCGCCAACCAGGTTCGTGAATTGTTCCCAACTGAAATTGCAGTTTGCGAACTGATTCGCCAACCTTCTTGTATTTCTAGATCTCAGATATCTATGGTTTGCGAACTGGTTATCCAACCTACCATGAATAAAAATTTCAGTAAGTTCATAGTTCTCTCTTATGATGTTTGAAATATTCTCAAGTGATATAATCATTTGCATGGGAAATTTTCAATTGATCCACAAATTAATTCATAAAATTAATATTGTTAAGGACCTTTGAACATCTAATCGCTAAATCATATTTCGAGTTTTTTCACAATATAAGCCTGACTCGAAACATCTTCTTTGTAAATCTATTATAAGTCATACGACATAGTATCAATAGATATAATGATGGTATAGTGAGTAAAATATAATGGTCCAGTCTTCACATACAGAAGTTCTCCAAATGTCTTCGTCAATATTCAGTCTTCAAGGGTGATCTATGATACTCAACTACAATTCTAACCTGTCCGAAACTTGACTTAGTAGACTAAAAATCAAGATATAATTTTGATCACCTAACATTGGCAACAAGGTTGAGATAACAAAACTTGTGGGTTTAACCGAGCAATGTTCTAACAATCTCCCCCTTTGTCAATTTTAGTGACAAAACTATTCAATACATATGGATACAATAAATAAACTTTTCGTCTCAATCCACTATGCTTGATTTCCTTGGTTCTTCAACACATGTCTTGAATTCTTCGTGAAAAGACGAGGGTACCCAAATACACCACAATCTTTTATTTATCCTTTTATAAGTCCTCTACCGAAAGTGATTGTCTATAGACTGAGTCGAGACAATACAACAAATCGGTTCACACTTCGTGGGATCGTCTATCGATACGAGATCGAGACAATACGACAACAAGATAACTTGTGTGATTGACTATGGATACAAAATCGATACAATACATACGAAGTATGATACTTGATAATAGGTGCGAACTTAACCAAACTCCGTAGGATTACTATCAAGTATATGCGGAGTTAACATTTGTGTAATTTACTTCAAATTATATAAGAAAATATAATTGCGGAAAATAAAAGTAAATCACACAGCAAGATTTTATTAACGAGGAAAACTTCAAATGCAAAAAAACCCTGGGACCTAGTCCAGAATTGAATACTCTCAGAATTAAGCCGCTCTACAAAATCTATACCAACTTCGTATAGTTGAGACCAAGCAACTACCCCTAGTTCATTTAGTTTCCTTAGTATCCATGCGCTTCCGACTTCAATAAGTGCATGCACTAGAATAATTCCTTCGGATCGTATTCTAAATAGTAAAGGAACACCAAATCTGTTTGGTAACAACTCTTTCGATTCTTTCAAGATAAAGATATCTCAAGTCATACGCAAAGGCTCTTCCGTTTAATCTAATAAACTCCTTTGCCTGGTGTTGATGGTGGATTTTCATTCAAGGTTAAATTTGTAAAAAACCAGAAAAAATCATGCGCTGACATCTTGTAAAAGATAAAGCCATTTATAAGTGTTGGATACTCCCTCACTTAATTCACCAGGAATGGAGCATGTAGCAACAATCCCATTCTGTGAATACATGAAATTCCTCCAGGTTGGAGCATGTGGCAACAATCCCTTCCTCCTGAATTTCATATCAGCCTTGTATTTCCGCACTCATTATCGGTGTGGCATGACGACTGAGTGTTACTCTTACAGAGTAACACGAACCTCCAAGCACTATAATGAAACCATGTACGAAATACCCGTACAGCCGATTCTCGGTGTGTTATACTAGCCCGAGCCCTCTCGGTGTGTTATACTAGCCCGATTGAGCCCCTCTCGGTGTGTTATACTAGCCCGATTGAGCATCCGGACTGACCGTATCAGTCCTGATATGATCTGATCGCAGTCATCCAACTCCATAAGCATGATTGGATGACCCCAGATCAATTTCATCACCCCTGCGGTATGGAATACCCACGGCCGACCCCGCATGGTCGGCCATTGGCCTTGGCCTGCACCTTGAAACTGTTCATACCAAGCATTATGGACGGAAAACCCTAAATTAGGGTTTGCGGCATATTACATGTGTCGCAAAACAGTCTCAACCATCCATCTTCGCAGAATAGATGGGGGTGTAGATGTAGACTCAAAGGGCCCAGAGCATGTCGACACGATCACCGTGGGCCCCGCCTACACACTTGACCAATCGGTCAAGACCAACAATGTTTGGCCGTGACAAAATCATCACCCAAACAAGAGATGACGCACGGCTTGAAAGCCAAAATTAGGGTTTCAAGTCATCACGCGCGTCCATCTTCTCCGGCACGAATGGAGGGTCACGGATTAGATTAAACAAGGGCCGGTCATACCAACATGACCACCGTGAGCCCATATACCCCCTCATGTGTTCGACCAAGGCATATCACGCCTGGTCAATCCAAAACGTGCGTCCAAACTAGCATGGCCGCGCCTCCCAAACCACGAACTGATCTCGACCGCTCAACTTCACCGGATGATTTGAGTGGCTTAGATCACGTTTTCATGGGATAGTCAGGTATAGGTGTGAACACCAGCATACCACCTACACGCTGGTATGATCGACCAAGACCGACCAAGATGGGTCGTCTTGAAACGCGTGCCCAAACTAGGGATCTCACGCCGGTTTCCAACTCCTTTGCGGCAACGGATTTCTGCCGCAAACCGATCTCAACCACTCAACTTTACCGGTTAAATTGAGTGGCCTAGATCACGCCTCCATGGGACGGTGAGGTGTAGGCGTGTACACCGGCATGTCGTCTACACACATGCCCGGTCGGCCCTCTCCAAATCCCTTTCCATGCTTGGTTTCGACCAAGCTAAAGAGTGATGCTTGCGCACCTCTTCAAAAACCCTAATATCCATTAACGGTCGCAGATGAGTGTCTCAAAGATCATCTCATCCGTTCAACTTCACCAGCTTGGTTATACAACCCTGGTCAGGAGTTATTTGGTTAAGTGAGGCGTCATTACCCATCACTTTACCACACCATAATGCAGTACCTGCATAAAATACACACGATACTTCACAAGTATCGACTTCCTGAATAACACGGTTATTCAATTCAGCATTACATGCTATCTTTCGTGGATCCACGATCCACACATTCCAGACATTAATCATGTCACAAACTGGGGGATACATATTGGGGTATTGGTCTCGGCGGTTTACTAAAGGCGTGCAGCGTGTGCGCGCCATCACAAGAACGTGTCAGGAAGTCATGGACGGTTAGAGATGAACAGAAGAAGTGGGCAAGACTGGTCGACGCACAACTCCGCTACTCCATCACTCCACTTCCTCCACTTCCCACGAGAGACGTGAATGAGGCTCAATGACTTGTATAAATAGGTTCTCCGCCCTATTTCAAACAACAACACAAGTCCAGACGAGACAGAAAACCAAGTGTTAATACAAAAACGTATTCCAACACCCAGAGCTTGCTTGCATCAATCACAAGCCTGCTCACCTTTCTGTTACAAGTCATAAGCAAGCCAACACCTTCACAATCTCAACACCTTCTTCGCTTCCCTCCCTAAGATCAACCCCATCTCCTTCACTTTGTGGACCGAAACAAGTCCGGAACGGCCATTTCTTGGTTTAGGGCCGGACTTGCATGATTGATCTCTCGAATCTACAAGCACTCACCGCGCAAAGTGCATTTGTTTAAGGTTTAAATTCATTCCTCATCTACACCCCAAATTACCAAATTCTCACAGGAGTAGTTTTCACCCATTAACAATTGGCGACCACAAGGGAGATTAATCTCTCGGTTGTAAAGTCAATTTCTTCCAATCCGATTCAATTTTATCAATTTCAAAAAGGGTAGATCTTAGAATCAATTCAATCAATAATTTTCAAGATGGTGGAATTAAGGTCTGGATCAGCAATCAATTCTGATGGGGCTAGTGTGGATAACAATCCTGGTGTCGAAATACCTGTCAGTGGAGCTACCGTAGCCAACACATCTCGAGGAGCCGTTACCTCTATCACCAACACTAGCGGAGTAGGAGACATCCCCGTGGGTGTAACACCTCCCATCACCAGAGCCAGAGCAGCCGCAAACCCCGGTATCTCCTCAAGTGTAACACCTCCAGTGGTCACCAGAGCAACAACTTTCACTCCTCCATCAGGACGAGGAGCCGGAGGCACAAGAGGAGGACCACCGTCTATTACCGTTGCGGACTTTGATGGAGAAACAGGAAGTTCTTGCTAAGACTCAAACGGATATGGCCGCAACTCGGAAGGAGGTACTCACTTTCCTCAAGACCTTGACCGAACGATTGCTGCAGATTCACGTCAATCTTTGGAGCCAACAAGAGATGCCTTCAATTCACCCGGAGCAGCGCTTCCACTCGGACGAAACTCGTATTGCTCCCGAATGTTCAAGAGAAAGGGACCAAACCACCCAACTTCATCACACGTGAGGATCTAGAACGACTCCTTCAAAGCCGAGGCAAAGGAAATCGACGGATGCACACCAACACCAACCTCCATACCCTCAAGATATGCAATGAATCCCTCTTCCAAGAGGTTACACCTCTCCCAGTTCTCCCTCTACGACGGTGCCGGTAATGCTCGTGAACATGTCTCTCGGTTCTTGGAATCCTTGGGGAACATGAATACAATCATGTTCTCACAAAAAGAATTCTCGAAATCACTTACGGGGAGGGCGTACACTGGTACAACAACATCGCGCCCAACAAAGATATCCAACTGGAGCGAGATGGTCAGTGCTTTCTACGAGAAAGTATTTCTTCGTGTCTGAACAAATCACCTTTTCGGATCTAGGAAGAATTCTTCAGAACAACGAGCATCCTAACGACTTCGTCAAAAGATTGAGAACTCAAGCGCTGGATTGTCATGACCCGAACGTCACCGAACGACAATTGGTGGAGTTGTGCATTAACGGGATGATACCCATATACCGCGCTCTGTTAGAGAACACTGGCTTTCAAACGTTCTCAACTCCACGAGGCCGCAAAACGTTCAAGAACAATCGCACCCAAGCACTACTAGAAAGAACCCGAGTTGTTCGAAGTGAAGATTCACATGAAAGTCGAGGGAGCAGGCGCCTCACGAACAAGCAATACAACACCGGTCCTTCATGAGTGTAGTGGGCGGAGGAGAGAAAAGGAAAGCTCCAAAGTGACGGAACAACAAACCAAGCGGACATCCCGGCACACAAGACTTCGTCTCGAAAAGGAGCAAGACAAAACTCCCGCACAAAACACTAAAGACACGGGTTTTCCTTTTCCCATGAATGAAGTGATAGAGCTCTTGGAAGCGTGGATCCAAGACGACGCCGTAAAGCCGCCCCCTATCGACGTCCTCCAATCGAAGAAGAAATGGCAGATCCCGAGATATTGTTGCTACCACAGTTCGTCCATCATCCAACCAAAGATTGCAACAGGTTGAAACAAATATTCGGGAAAATGTAGAGACAGGGGAACTCCATCTTGGAAACGAAGGTGTTCATAGAGACCCTCTACCTATCGAACCGCATGATTTCTCGGGGATTACGTTCGCAAGACCGTACAATCTATGATGGAGCACATATGTGAAATCTTGTACTTCTCCAAAGGACAGCGTCGAGACATATTTGCGGCCCTCAACCACGTTGTGTCAGGAAGGCGTTTGCATCCAGTAGCAGTCCAGGAACCCCGTCTTTCCTGAAAGACATGAGCAATGGAAACTGGGACTCCTAACCGTCACTTGTTTGAGAAACGTTGAATTCGATAGCGTGTTGATTGATACGGCTTCCGAATTTAACATCATTACTGTCAAGACCCTGAGAGCGGCAAAGATTTCGAAGCAGGAATCTACTCGTCACCCGACTGTGGTTAAAGATTCAGCAGGAGAGCCTAGAGATGCATACGAATATATTGATCTGGAAGTCAAATTGGGTGATGCCTCGACACAAGCAAAGTTCTACATAGTCAAAGATCACCCCAACTACGACATGATCCTGGGACGCCCTTGGATGCACGAGAACAAAGCAATACTAGGAGTCTGTCCTCTGCCGGTTTCGATACCTGAAAGAATCTCCAACACGCCTTCTGGACCTCCTGATGGCTGTCTATTGCCACGCACGGAAAGAACTTGCCAATGTGACACAACTTCCCTGAGAAAGCCTGTCAAAGATACGTTGAAAAGTTCCGATCTCAAGTAAGTCTCGTCACGCAACCTTCCTTACAACTTACCGCCCTCGTCCTGACAAGTCCTGGGGACTGACTCCAACCAACGAACCAACCCAGGATAGGAGATGTGAATGGGAAGCCGGTCCTTTCAAACGTTTTATCAAGAGCGTAGAGGCTGTCTTGGTCAAAGACGATAAGGCCAAGGTCCAAGTATCCGCACGACCAAACCCGTTTGGAATTGGAGACCTGGTGAAGAAGGCGACTACATTCAAAGTTGGGAGCATGACGGTGAAAATGACCACTCCACCTGACTCACCCACCGAAAGAGAAGATGAACCGTACTTGGTAGCAGATGTTATCCTAGGCGGCTACTGCAAGCTCATCAACGCTGATAAACTAGAAGGCATAACAATTCACTCACGATGGCTCAAACCCTACCGAACTTAAGATACTGTGCTGCCACTTCACAGTATCCCGTACACCTTAAAACGTTGTGCTATTCTTTCCAGCCAGATTTCCTTTTACAATTTCATATCATATTTGTAATTCCTCCGTAAAAAATGATTGCAATACTTGCATTCATAGTTAGGGTTTCAATTTCCAATTTTCAATTGAAGCATTATTTTCATCTGAGAACCCCTTTACTCCTAAAAACACAAAGTCCCGAGTCAGCCTAAATCAACCCACTGGAGCAAGAAAGGGAACCCTAAGCAAACATCTCACGGGAAGAAGGGAATAAAACGTGTGCACAAAAGGAAAATGATTTGAGACATCTGCCCCAGCAAAGCCAAGAAAATCTTGCATCAGAAGCACAGGTCCGTGGATATTCCATTATAATATTGTTTCTTTTATCACTAAGAATTATGTGTGAAGGCGCATCCTTGCGCCTGAGAAGGTTCTATTCGATCTTGACAAAGGGTTATAAAAGAAAACTTTATTCAAACAATCAAATGGAAGAAAGACCTTGAACTCAGCTGCCACTGAGTACAAGGAAGATGTTCGAGTGTACAGAATATACTTGGAAAGAAGAAAAAACAAAAGAGATTTCAGTCGTCAAGAGGGCTGGTCTCGCCTACATCACCGTCAGCTCCATCACCTGTTGATGCTCCCCTCTCTGGATCTCCCTCAGTTTCTGCATCAGACGTCTCCGCAGCAGCAGCGCACTCCATCCCAACATCACCAACGGAGCATTAAAAAGCGCATCAACATTAGGAGTCGTACTAATTGCTTTCAATGTTCAGGTTCCTCTGTGTCGGAGTCAAGAATTATCACGCCGTCCTGAACCGGGTAATCACACTTGCTTTCATTCGGAGGTCGTTCATGCTCAACTCTCCGCCTCTTCAGCCGCGCTGCAAATCTCTCTGCCCTTGCACTTACTAGTGTCTGCAGCGTTTCCTCGCGCCTCCACCGCTCCTCCATGTCAATCGCAGCTGAAAGTGCACAGATACGTCCTCTGACAATACGAAGGTGGGAGATAGACATCCCCTGTATAGCACGGCCGACTTCGGGGAAGCGAAAGATCGATCTTAACCATTACATCTTCGTGTGCACGGTTTTCGGGCTTGTCAACTTCGAAACTTCTTTCTGGGGAAGCAACAGAATGATAGTCAGCTGCTTCCATGATAAACTGCAAAGGAGGGGAGGTTATAAGCGCACAAAAAAAAATCAAAAATCAAAAATCAAATCAATCGATCAGTCAATCAGAAAGTCAGAGCAGTACCTGAGATATGGAATAAACGACCACGTGAGACGACTCTTTATAATCTCACAAGTCGACGGAATCCCAGAAGGAAAAGAAGTCTTTACTTGCCATCTATGAAGGCTGCTAATTCGGGATAACAATCGACGAGGCTTATCAGATATACCTGAGGAAAGCCGTGTATGATGAAGGAAGTACACCTGAAGAAGCGGCCGAGCTCAAATATGTACAAGAGGAACCAAAGCGACTCACCAGATCAAGTCATGTTTCCTTCGCATCCTTAATCGTAACCAACCGGTTCCTGGGCAACGCCGACTATCCATTAAACATGTATCTACTTTAGCCTGGTCATTTCAAGTATATATGTATGTCACCATCTCATGCCTACCACACAATAGTGTAACCATTATGTGCTAGGCGGGGGACTTAATGTTGATGGTGGATTTTCATTCAAGGTTAAATTTGTAAAAAACCGTAAAAAATCATGCGGCGACATCTTGTAAAAGATAAAGCCATTTATAAGTGTTGATACTCCCTCACTTAATTCACCAGAATGGAGCATGTAGCAACAATCCCATTCTCAGTGAATACATGAAATTCCTCCAGGTTGGAGCATGTGGCAACAATCCCTTCCTATGAATTTCATATCGCCTTGTATTTCCAAAGTACTCATTATCGGTGTGGCATGACGACCGAGTGTTACTCTTACAGGTAACACGAACCTCCAAGCACTATAATGAAACCATGTACGAAATACCCGTACATGTGCCGATTCTCGGTGTGTTATACTAGCCCGAGCCCTCTCGGTGTGTTATACTAGCCCGATTGAGCCCCTCTCGGTGTGTTATACTAGCCCGATTGAGCATCCGAACTGACCGTATCAGTCCGGATATGATCTGATCGCAGTCATCCAACTCCATAAGCATGATTGGATGACCCCAGATCAATTCCATCACCCCCAAGCAGGTATGGAATACCCACGGCCGACCCCGCATGGTCGGCCATTGGCCTTTGCCTGCCAAGAAACCGTTCATACCAAGTATTATGGACGGAAAACCCTAAATTAGGGTTTGCGGCATATTACATGTGTCGCAAAACAAGTCCTCAACCATCCATCTTCGCGGGAATAGATGGGGGTGTAGATGTAGACTCAAAGGCCCAGAGCATGTCGACACGATCACCGTGGGCTGGCCACACACTTGACCAATCGGTCAAGACCAACAATGTTTGGCCGTGACAAAATCATCACCCAAACAAGAGATGACGCACGGCTTGAAAGACAAAATTAGGGTTTCAAGTCATCACGCGCGTCCATCTTCTCCCGGCACGAATGGAGGGTCACGGATTAGATTAAACAAGGGCCGGTCATACCAAAGCATGACCACCGTGAGCCCATCTACCCCCTCATGTGTTCGGCCAAGGCATATCACGCCCGGTCAATCAAAACGTGCGTCCAAACTAGCATGGCCGCGCCTCCCAAACCACGAACCGATCTCGACCGCTCAACTTCACCTGGATGATTTGAGTGGCTTAGATCACGTTTTCATGGGATAGTCGGTATAGGTGTGAACACCGACATACCACCTACATGCTGGTATGATCGACCAAGACCGACCAAGATGGGTCGTCTTGAAACGCGTGCCCAAACTAGGGATCTCACGCCGGGTTTCCAACTCCTTTGCGGCAACGGATTTACCATGCAAACCGATCTCAACCACTCAACTTTACCTAGTTTAAATTGAGTGGCCTAGATCACGCCTCCATGGGACGGTGAGGTGTAGCGTGTACACCGGCATGTCGTCTACACACATGCCCGGTCGGCCCTCTCCAAATCCCTTTCCATGCTTGGTTTCACCAAGCTAAAAGAGTGATGCTTGCGCGCCTCTTCAAAACCCTAATATCCATTAACGGTGCAGATGAGTGTCTCAAAGATCATCTCATCCGTTCAACTTCACCAACTTGGTTATACAACCCTGTCGAGTTATTTGGTTAAGTGAGGCGTCATTACCCATCACTTTACCACACCATAATGCAGTACCTGCATAAAATACACACGATACTTCACAAGTATCGACTTCCTGAATAACACAGTTATTCAATTCAGCATTACATGCTATCTTTCGTGGATCCACGATCCACACATTCCGGGATACATTAATCATGTCACAAACTGGGGATACATATTGGGGGTATTGGTCTGGCGGTTTACAGCGTGCAACGTGCAACGCGCCATCACAAGAACGTGTCAGGAAGTCATGGACGGTTAGAGATGAACAGGAGAAGTGGGCAAGACTGGTCGACGCACAACTCCGCTTCTCCATCACTCCACTTCCTCCACTTCCCACGAGAGACGTGAATGAGGCTCAATGACTTGTATAAATAGGTTCTCCGCCCTATTTCAAACAACAACACAAGTCCAGAGAGACGAAAAACCAAGTGTTAATACAAACGTATTCCAACACCCATAGCCTGCTTGCATCAATCACAAGCCTGCTCACCTTTATGTTACAAGTCATAAGCAAGCCAACACCTTCACAATCTCAACACCTTCTTCGCTTCCCTCCCTAAGATCAACCCCATCTCCTTCACTTTGTGACCGAAACAAGACTGGAACGGCCATTTCTTGGTTTAGGCCGGACTTGCACAGATTGATCTCTCGAATCTACAAGCACTCACCGCGCAGTGCATTTGTTTAAGGTTTAAATTCATTCCTCATCTACACCCCAAATTACCAAATTCTCGCAGAGTAGTTTTCACCCATAAACACCTGGTTAGATCAATCTATCAAATAACTACCAAAGTAGTCAAGTTTAGATTCACACTCAATCAAAATAAATCTCAAAGAGATATATTGAGAATGTCGATCTCACGTAACTAATCAATCGAATAAATCCGATTCTAGTTGGATCCCAACCGATCAAGGTTTGTGCACACACAAAGATATGAGAACTAAATAAGAAATCTTCTTCGTCTTCAAATCTTCTTTAATCTTCAATAAAAACCTACACAACACCACTTGAATCTCTTGTGATCAATCACACACAGAACGAAATCTGTTAACAATGGATTATCACAAGATGTCTTAGATCTATAAACAGTTCTAAAGATCTCGTCGATACTTCGATCTAGTTTGAGTGAATCTTATATCAGAAGAGAAGATTCTCAAGATTAAACAAACTATGTGCAATCAAAGTTTCAACAATCGTTAGTCAATCAAATCAATCGAAAACTAATAACACTGCAATTATCTAGTTTCCCACCAATGGTACTGTTAGAGCTTCTTGATCCCACATAAGTCTTTAAACGAGCGGTCGTAAGAGATTTCACCTAATTAGGATACTTTCCTCTCTGAATAGACGGCTCCACCAGAAACAACAAGAATGAAGTTTGCATGTATCTTAGGATAGTTTGCTAGAAATGCAAACTTAGGTATTTATAGACCAAAGATGTTTGGACACCAAGGAATTTCCAAAACCGAAAATATTTTGAAGATATGAAATGGAAAAGCTCCAATTAGTAAATGCACATTACTAATTTTTATTCTCTAGAGATATGCATTTAGTTGTTGGTAATTAAAGCATATAAAACCAAAAACCTTAATTAAAAGATTCTCAATTTATTTCTAAGCACATGATCTTCTTGAGTACTAAGGAATATCTTTGAACAATAAATGATGAGAGTTATTGTACATGTTCAAAGTATGTTGACATGTTTTCACCGTAATTTTTGTTGATGGTGGATTTTCATTTAAGGTTAAAATTGTAAAAACCAGAAAAATTATGCTACCGACATCTTGTAAAAGATAAAGCCATTAATAAGTGTTGGATACTCCTCACTTAATTCACCTAGAATGGAGCATGTGGCAACAATCCCATTCTATGAATACACGAAATTCATCCAGGTTGGAGCATGTAGCAACAATCCCATATACCCTGTGAATTTCTAGCATTATTAATTAATGCGTAATCAGCCTTGTATTTCCCGCACTCATTATCGGATTGTTGCTCGATGACGATCGGTGTTACTCTTCTGAGCAACACAAACCTCCAAGCATTATAATGAAACCATGTACGAAATACCCGTATGTGCCGACTCTCGGTGTGTTATACTAGCCCGATTGAGCCCCTCTCGGTGTGTTATACTAGCCCGATTGAGCATCCGGATTGATCAGACGGTACGGATATGATCGCTAGTCATCCAACTCCACAAGCATGATTGATGACCCATCAATTCCATCACCCCCAAGCGGTATGGAATACCCATTGCCGACCCCGCATGGTCGGCCATTGGCCTAGCTTGCCAAAAAACGTTCATACCAAGCAGTATGGACGGAAAACCCTAAATTAGGGTTTGCGGCATATTACATGTGTCGCAAAACATTCTCAACCATCCATCTTCGCAGGTATAGATGGAGGGTGTAGATGTAAACTCAAAGGGCCCAGAGCATGTCAACACAATCACCGAGGGCCCGCCTACACACTTGACCAACCTGGTCAAGACCAACCATGCTTGGTCGTAACAAATTCGTGCGCCCAAACAAGGGGTGACGCACGGCTTTGAAATCCGAACTAGGGTTTTGAGCATCACGAGCGTCCATCTTCTCCTACACGAATGGAGGGTCCAAGATTAGATTAAGGTGGTCCGGTCATACCAAAGATGACCACCGTGGACCCATCTATTCCCTCACCCGATCGGCCAAGGCATATCATGCGTTCGGCTAATTCAAAACGCACGCCAAACTAGCGTGGTCACACCTCCCAAAACCACAACCGATCTCGACCGCTCAACTTCGCACGGACGATTTGGATGGCTCGGATCACGTTTTTATGGGATATTCGGTATATGCGTAAACACCAGCCTACCACCTTCACACCAGGCCAATCGGCCAAGACCGACCAAGATTGGTCGTATTGGAACGTGTGCCCGAAGGGGCGTGATGTGCGGCTCTTGCGGCACTGGTTTCTGTCGCAAATCGATCTCGACCACTCAACTTCACCGGATGAATTGAGTGACCCGGATCATACTTTCGTGAGGTAATGGGGTATAGGCGCCTACACCATCATGCCGTCTACACGCATGTATGGTCGGCCCGGCCAAAGTTGTATCCCATGCTTGGTTTCGACCAAGTCGAAGAGTGATGCCTACGCACCTCTTCAAAACCCTAATTTCATTAACGGTCGCAGATGAGTGTCTCAAAGATCATCTCATCCGTCCAACTTCACCAAATTGGTTATACAACCCTCGGTCAGGGAGTTAGTTGGTCGGTGAGGCCATTACCCATCACTTTACACACCATGATGCAGTACCGCATAAAATACACACGATACTTTACAAGTATCAACTTCCCGAATAACGTAGTTATTCAAATTAGCATTACATGCTGCCTATCGTGGATCCACGATCCACACGTTCCTGAGACATCAATCATGTCACAAAGCGGGGGATACATACGGGGTATTGGTCATGGCATTTATTGGGCCAGTGCAGCGTGCAACGCGCCATCACAAGAACGTGTTAGGAAGTCATGGACGGTTAGAGATGAACAGGAGAAGTGTGCAAGACTGGTCGTGTGGCACCGACGCACAACTCCACTACTCCATCACTCCACTTCCTCCACTTCCCACGAGAGACGTGAATAAGGCTCAATGACTTGTATAAATAGGTTCTCCGCCCTATTTCAAAAACAAGGGAAAAACAACAAGAGGCAAGTGTTAATACAAAAACGTATTCCAACACCCAGCCCGCTTGCATCAATCGTAAGCACGCTCATCTTTACGTTACAAGTCATTCATAGCCAACACCTTCACAATCTCAACACCTTCTTCGCTTCCCTCCCTAAGATCAACCCCATCTCCTTCACTTTGTGACCGAAACAAGTCCGGAACGGCCATTTCTTGGGTTTAGGCCGGACTTGCACAGATTGACTTCCGAATCTACAAGCACTCACCGCGCAGTGCATTTGTTTAGGGTTTAGATTCATTCCTCATCCACACACCCCAAATTACCAAATTCAACAGGAGTAGTTTTCACCCATAAACATTTTTATTCTTATTTACATGGATTTACATTCTTGGAATCGGTTATACCACACTTCCAAACAAGTTTAGAATTGGTTCACATGTATTCCAAGATTATTATGTGATTGATCAAATATCAAATAACATACATGGGTTCAACCTAAGTTCTACCAATCACTAGGATCGGTTATACCTCAATATGGAAATACTTGTGATCGGCCTCACAAGTTACCAGGATCGGTTACATCAATTACCAGGACCGGCTACCATATTCTCATGGTATTGCTTGTGATCGGTCACACCGTTACCAGATCGGTTACACCAATTACCAGGACCTGCTACCAATTACAAGGATAGGTCACACCAATTACTAGGATCGGTCACACCAATTACAAATATCAATCATACCATCTCATGGTGATTACTTAGGATCGGTTGCACCAATTAATAAAAACTAGTCAACCAAATTATCAGTCATGCATTGTGATTAGTTATACCGAGATACATAACAAAGTTGCGATCGGTTCTACCATCTCACACATATTGGTAATCCAAAGATTTGCAATGAATAGCAGTACCAATAAGCCTAATGATTTCCCTTTCGATTCATAAAACAAGTTCATGAATGTACTTACTTTAAACAAATGTAAAAAATTGTTTCATAGGATGAAATATTCACCATAACCCATTCACATAATCATAACAATATATACAACATTATGTCGATTTCATATCTATGAAGTTCAAAAGATAAGCGTTATACTTCGTAGTCTAATTCCCTAATACTATGATCATACAAATATGACCATGTCACATCACTAGAGTATTATACAATATGTACAGTATATACAACTTCACATTTATGTTTTCAATATTACACGGCTTGAAATATACGTTAGGAATGAAATAGTTCAAGTCAATATTACTAACCTCAAGAGGAAGGATGATGTTGTCGTTGTAGTTCGCTTCTTCTTCACATTCTCCAGTCTTCGAGTAATACTTGTATGTCTCAACATTCTCAGACTTTCTAGTATAACCTAAACGAAGTTGACTCCTAGTACATAATCAAGCCACTTTAGATGAGTTTTGACACACTAAAATATGACAACCAAACTTGACATACCAACGCTTGGTGAGTTCAACCGAGCTATGCTCTAACACTTCGTACTTCAAGTTCTTCCAATGTTCTCAAGTGTGTTCATTCAACACTTTGTTGTTGAAGATCCGTGTCCCATAACAACTTATGAGAATACTCATTAGAGCTTATATGAATGAGGTAAATGCAGCCTACTCGGAGAGTCATTATACGGAAACATAATATTATTACCTTCCTCAAAATTTAATTGCACCACAATTTTGAAGCAAGTCTATCAAATACAAACACAATTTTAGTTGGATCCTAGTCGATCAAGGTTTGTGCACACATTTGCAAGATACGAAAACTAAAAATCTTCGTCATCTTCAAATATTCGTTTATCTTCAATAATAACCTGCACAACACAACTTGAATACTCTTGTGATCAGTCGCACAGAACATAGTCTGTTAACAATGGATTATCACATGATGTCTTTAGATCCGAAAATGGTTCTAAAGATCCCGTCGATACTTTGATCTAGTTTGAGTAAGCCTTATATCAAAAGAGAAGGTTCTCAAGAATAAACAATCAATCAAATCAATATTCGAAAAATAAATTAACAATGCAATTATCTATTTTCCAACCAACGATACTCGTAGAGCTTCTTGATTCCAAGAAGTCTTTAAACGAGCAGGTCGTAAGAGATTTCGCCTAATTAGGTACTTTCCTCTCCAAATATGTTAGAGCACTGCTCGGTCGAACTCGCAAGCGTTGCTATCTCTCAAGCTTGTTTATCAATTTTAGTTGTCAAAACTACAAGTCTTGATTTCTAGTCTACTTATAGCTAAGTCTCGGATTAGGATAGAAAGTGTAGTTGAGCTTTAGACTTCACGTCACTCATCGATTGAAGACGAAGAACTACTAAGGGGAGCTGGTGGAATTTCATCAACAAAAGGTATGTGGAGACTTGAACTCATCTATCACTCAAAAGTCTATCTATTATATCTCCTATTTGAAACAAAAGTCGTATAATTATATAGACTTCGATTATACACATTTGATATTTCGAGCTGAGTTTAACTCATTTACATCTTTCTCGAAATATGTGTTGGTAAGCTTTTGCTTTAACCAAGTTCATCTTATATTCTTGACGAAAGTCAAAAGATGATCATGTGAAAATCGCCTGGTAACATCTTACATGATCTGTGTGAGACAGTCATTTGATGTAGACTCTGAATGTTTCGTATTGATCATTCGATCACTTGAAAATTGCTTTGAAGCTAATAGTTTGTGTGAGACAGTTATTCCCTTCTTCTAAAAATGTTTCAATGATTGAATTGGGAGTTTAGAAAAAATAACCGTGATTAGATATATCACAGTATGCGTACTTGTATGTTAACTGTTGGAAGTTATTCCAAGTCCGAACCATAGTATGCATACCCGAATACGTACTGGTTGGTTTAATGAAAGTCCGGGAACTCAGTATGTGTACCCGTATGCGTACTTCAGCGAAAGCTCAAAGTTCTAATTTAACTCAATGGAAGGTATGCGGGTTAGCATCGGTGAATCCAAACTTAGTCCGTCCACTTAGGTATGCGTACATGTTCGCATACTTGAGTAGGTTATGTTCTAAAATCGGTTTGTTCATGAACTAATACATATATATTTTAAGGAATGCAATCTTTTGCAAACCGTGGATATAATGTTCATGAATTGATTCGAGTGAATCAAAATCGATTTTGCTTCAATTGTGTCTTGTATACTTCTACGAGAATATAAACAATTGAACAACTCTTTAACTAGTTTCATTTGAGTCATTTGAACTCGTTGTGATTGAGATGAACAAGGTTGATATGAAAGTGTTCATATGGCTAACTTTGGTTAACTATTGTTGAGCCAACAAGGTGTACACGTTTAGGTACAAGCACCCGTATCTAAATGAAGTCACTTTTCATTTGTGTGTAACAAGCTAAGTTCGATCTAACGGTTGAAAGATATTAGCTTGAGTCTAATTAGGTTTCATCCAACGGTGAACATTGAATGCTTTGTTACCAAGGTGACATTGATTGCAAACCCTGATTTGAAGACTATATAAAGGAGAACTCTAGCAATTGAGAAACCTAATCCCCACACCTCCTATGTGATACTAGTTGCGACTAGAGTCGATTCTCCTTTAATGTAGGTTTTTCCTAAAACCATTATAGGTTAACGACTTAAAGACTTCATTAGGATTGTGAAGCCAGACCCAACTATTTTCTCTGTATTTGCGTATTCTGATCTTGCTTTATTCTATCGTATTGAGTATTATCTTCTCTTAGATTTTCTCTTCTCCGATAGGCAAGATAAAAAGTAGTCACAAACATCTTCGTCTCATTGTTTGTGATTCCACAATATCTTGTTTGGCTACCATACGATTAAGATTATTGTGAGGTGATTGATATTACTAAGCTGTTCTTCGGGAATATAAGTTCGGTGTATCAATTGGTTCCTGTTCACCTTGATTTATCAAAAGACGAAACAAAACTCATAGGTATTTCCGTGGGAGACTGATTTATCTATTCAATAGACTTTTCTGTGTGGGACAGAGTGGTTCATCAAGTCTTCGACTTTGGGTCATAATAACTCTTAGTTGTGGGTGAGATTAGCTAAGGGAATCAAGTGCGTAGAGTCCTATTAGGATTCAGAGGCGTAAGGAAAGCGATTGTACCTTGATCAGTGTAAGATTGGTTAGGGCTCAACTACATTCCAGTCCGAAGTTAACCTGTAGTAGGCTAGTGTCTGTAGCGGCTTAAAACAGTTTGGTGTTCAAATCTGGACTAGGTCTCAGGGTTTTTCTGCATTTGCGGTTTCTTCGTTAACAAATTTTCTGGTGTCTGTGTTATTTCTTTTCCGCATTATATTTTCTATATAATTGAAATATCACAGATTGTGCGTAGTTCAATTAATTAGATAATCCAACCTTTGGTTGTTGAGATAAATTGATTGACACCTGGTCTTTGGTACCGTTCAAATTGTTTCACATAATAATCAGGCTCAAGGATTTTTATCTGTTTCATTTGCTGATTACATTGTAAAACAGAGATACAACTCTGAGATATATTTCCATTGATTGAGTCTGACTGTCTAGTTGATTTCTCTTGGCATTATATTGGAGTTTGTCCATACAGATTGCCTAAACGAAATATTGGGTGAGGTTGTTAGACCCACGCTTTTTTCAATTGGTATCAGAGCAGGCAAACACGTTTAAGACCTCATAAGCATGGCTCGAATTACTTATGGTGGAAAATTGCTATCCGTGCCTTCTTCAAGCGCGTGAATTTCAATCATGGGATTATGTAGTTAATGGCTATGATCTTCCTGGTTACGTATACATGTAATTGTTCCAAAGGATATTGGTAGATATGATGCTACCGAGATTCTTCTTTCGCAAAGAAAAATTCCCGGATTAAATGCTATCATCCATGCCATTACCCTGGATCTTCAAGACCATGTGACTACGTGCTGAGCGATCAATGTTCTTCAACTCGTCTTCTTCACCACAGAGAAAATTCTACAACTTTTCATGCAAATTTCTCCCGGTCCTCCATCCGGCCCCAAACTCTCGACTATCTTCTAGGACTCTCCACGATCATATATATACACAAAATCACGATTAAATCTATGTTTTCTTCACCCACAATCCACTGGATATTTTTCTTCTTTTCCACGAAAAATAATTCTCTCGTGATATTTTCTTATCTTGTTGTCTGTCGTGATGACTCTCTCATTGATATAGTAAATCACCAAAGAGATATTTTCCTTTTGCCTACCACGTATCTTCCATGATTAAGACAAAATATTTCCAAATATGTCTTCCCCTGTTTTGATGAGACGAGTATGGAAACTTGATTATTTTCGACTAAACACACGTAGCTAATCTTGTTTTGAAGTAATCAAATCATTCCCGAGAGAAAGTCCGACCATATCTCCTCTGTTGCACGCAACTTCCCGAAATAAAAGCCAACAAAATTCCCAATAAACCCTCTTCTCTTTGTGTTGTTTATATATGTTGATTTCTGATTCTACACCCATTATCTCGCCCGTTTTGTCATAAAAGGACTAAACTCCACCCAACTCAAATGAGAAATTCGATTAAACCTCGCTAAATCCTCTCACAAGAGTTACGCACTGGCCGGATTTTGTTCCCCGCAAAATCCGTTTGAATGTGTAAAAGAAGGTGAACTCCCCTTAACCGGACTGGGGGTCCCTTTAGCACAATACCTTGGGGGTGCCCTTATCAAATTCCAGGAGTGCCTTTAGTAATTTCTCCCGGAAGTCCAAACACCACTTTTCGAGCCAATTTCTCCGCACATGTTTATTTCTCCAAAAATACCTACAAAGACATAAAATACTAAGATAAGTATAAAAATGGGTACCAACAATATAGAAAATCGAGATGGGTACTAACAATGGACACATAAATGCGTCTATCAAATACCCCCAAACTTATTATTTGCTAGTCCCGAGCAAATCAAATCTACAAAATAAAATCCTAACTTACTGTCGTAGGCATCGTGATTGCACTTTGCGTGTGCAACAAGCCTTTAAACCCCTAGGTGGCCCTAGTGGGCTGAGTTATAGTCTCCAGAGGGTTTACTAGAGATATACCCACAAAACCTTTACTCCAAACCCGAGTTATCTATGCAGAACCTTAGAACAGCACTAAAGAACCTCCTTGGTTGGCATACTCTCATTGACTACAGGAGGAAGTACCCTGATGCGAAATTATAATTGATGTACACGAGTTTGCACTCACATACTAAAATTCATATATAGTGACAAGAGCTCTACTCGAGATAGTCGCACTATGGACATCAATATCCTAATCAAACAAATCACATGAATAGATTAAGAAGATGGAAATAAAAATAGATGGTTGCGAATGGACGTCAATGCCAAGATGAATCTTATGACATAATGGATTGAGATACCTCCGGACTAATATCAACACACTGGCATATACAAGGGAACCAAAGTGGTCGATAATCCTAATTCTAGATCAACTCGTCGGCATATACAAGGGAACCAACGATCGATTTTATTGAACAATTTATTCCATTGTCCGATAGTCCGGTCTCAATTTATTTTCTTTTTTTTTCAACTTTTTTTTACATCTTTTTTTCATCTTTTTATTTATTTATTTATTTATTTATTATTATTTTTTTAGTAACCCAATCACCTTATTTCAACCCAGCAAACATCAACATAAAAATTGTGCAAAAAATAAAAACAGAAGTAATAAGATGATTCCGAGATATGGTGAAACTATCATGCTATTTTTAACACCTGAACTCTGTGCTTTTATGAATAAAATCTATTAGATGTTTACATCCACTCAGATTGGTTCCTCAACTCCTACAACCAAAATGCGTACATCTACTTAGATTGGTTAGTGCCATCCTTAATAGGCATAAATTTCTAGGCTCTAGAGTTTATTGATGTAACTAAAAAGTTTCTCCCATACCCCCAAACTTAAATCTAACATTGTCCACAATGTTCTAAAGATGAAATTAAAAGCATGAACAAGTAGAAACTCGTACCATTTGAAGCAAAAGAGTTAAAGAAAGATATTACCATGTTGCATGAGCATGGGTTACCTCCCAAGAAGTGCTAAGTTTAAAGTCTTCAGCCAGACTAAGAAAGGATTAGTCACCTCATAAAATCATAAAGTAATAGCCGAAATATCTGTGGGTCATCAAAATCAAATAGAGCTATCACAAGTAAAAGGAATCTACAACATGCCAAGAAAATAAACAAATAAAGCATACCCTTGTCTAGTTTCCTGTTTAAGACAACTACATGTAGCTGTGGTTCAGGTTCACGTTCTATAATCGGCCCAAATAAAATATTTTCATGGGTTGCATTTTCATACGTTAGATCCGAATGATCAAGTTCTAGAGTCCGGAAAAAATTAAATAAAAACTTAGAAGCACATAATAATAACCTGAATAATTGCAGATCCTTAAAGTCAATCAAATTTGACTTACATAGATGACCATAATTGAAATTAGTGGTCAATCTTAGGAAAATGTGTCGATTCTAATCTCCTAAAGGACTTAGGCTTAGTCTCAAAACCGAATAATTGACACATTTGAAAATCATACATACCCACAATTGGTTGAAAAATATTTGGTGGGAAAACAAAGTCAACGGGTACCATAGCCTAGGTAAAACCACATCAACCAGAGGATGGGTTTCCAAAACTGGAACTTCTTCATGGACATCATTAGGTTCGGGAGGGCTAGTATGAAGGTAATCCGCACAATGGTTGACGCATATATATTAAGTCTTAAGTGAGGATTTAGTAAAAGTCAAAGGTGAAGTACATGGAAAATGATGATCACCCCCAAACTTAGATTTTTGGGTGTCTATAGATAGACTGGCTACAATTTCCCTAATTTCTAGGTCTTCGGATTCCTGGAAATGGTCAATTGCTCCTTCTAGGTTATACTCGGGTGAAACATCCTCATTAATATTTGAACTCTCTACGAGTCTATCTTCTTTATCTAAGACTAATGTTTCTAAATCGCTAGACTCGAAAACAATATTCACAGGTGTTGATGGTGGCTTTCAGTTCATTATATATTTTGAGTAATGAGAAAGTAATATTATTTTTGACGCGCTGCGACACGCATCAACAAGCTCTTGATTTTCCATATTTTTGTCAAATATTACTCAATCCACCATATGGTTAACTGAGAAATTGTTCCCATGACCATTAGGTCTTTACGCCATATGTTATATATTACTATTTTAATAATTCCAAATACTGGACGTTTAAGCAAAAATCCTACTTGCTCATTCAAACAAATATTGAGAGTTTCAATCTAGATCAAATTCTGAAAATGCGGGGGTCTAACAACCTCTCCCAATATTTCGATTAACAATCTTTTTTTTGGTAAGTCCAAAATGTATTAATGAATAACAAGAGTTACAACAAAGGTCATAAGAAAAGAGGCAAAGCACCCCAAAAACTTACAACCTAATCAAAACGAAAATATTTGGTAATTCAATAGACAAGATGAAATCAGGCATATTATCATAGCTAAGACCTTCACCTTCTTCCAACAAGCAACCCCTTTTGGCCATACAATCTGCCGCAAAGTTTGCCTCCCTATAAGAATGAATAAAGCGAATGGAATTATATCTTTCCTTCACAGCCACCCATCTTGTTCTGAAAAACCAAGGCACAACAAAGATTATCATCAGGAGAAAACCAAAACAACACTCATAGAGTCTGTTCTTATACAAATATTTCCAACTTCAAACTTAACGCCCATTCCAAGTCAAACAATAACACAAAATAATTCACCAAGTAGTTCGTTTGAACCCCAAAACCAACACTCATAACTCCAACCACATTAACATTGGCATCACGGACAACCACACCAGCACAGCCCTTCCGGGATTACCTCCCGAGCCGCTCCATCACAACATAACATCAGCTCATTAACTTCATGAGGCTCCCAAAAGCATTCTTGGGAACAACATGTTTAATCTGCCTATGATGAACTCTAAAGAAGGACAAACCTGGAGGTCATCTTGAGAATTAAACATAAAACCCTTAAGCCAAGTATAAAATACTCTTGAATCGATTAAACACTTTCTTTTGGAAAAATAACCAAGCGACTCTTTGATTTCCATAGACAAACCCATTACGGGTCATCCAAAGCTCCGATCGAATTACTAGAATAGCAAGTAGCCATAAGTCCTCGACCATCCTACTCTTACCTTTTGTTTGCCTTGTAAGAGAGTTGTAAAAACTCTGATGCGAAGAAGTCCAAACACGTCCGAAATCCAATCCCAAGCTCTCGCCGCAGGTACAAGACCACAATATGTGATCCAACGACTCCTCTTGGGTCATTTACACAGGCAACACTTATTAACAACTTGATGCTTAAATCTGCTTTTTACCTTGTCCAATGTTGCACACGCCCCTCGCAATATTTTCCAGTTTATGGCCTCAAGAGATGGATGCACCGAAGGCCTCCACAAAAGATTTGTTCCCTCCATAGTGGATGCCTTGTACGAACCAATTCCTTGGGTGATCGAACTGAAAAATCCCTTTGTAATCTGGTTTCCACACTCGTAGTCAAGCACCTCCCATTGGTTTTGAAGATTATTCAAATCTACTCTAGCTTCCACCAAATTCGAACGCATGAGTTTCGGTGAATACCCACGCCCCATGATGAATAAAATCACTTACCAAAATGTTGCGCTCCAGTTTTCATGCCCTATATAATCAAAGAATGCAACCATCCATACACTAAGCATCAAAATACAAGGAAGTATTCCCGCCATCTCCAATCAATATCCTAGAGTTGAAATGAACTTCACTATGCACCCATTTAAAACCCTAAATATGGATGATTTCATGTAACCTACCATCGACCATTGCGACAAAGAACTTTGCACGCAGATAACGCGCAAACCTTTTTGGAATTACAAATATTCCAAAGCAAAGTTTCATAAGCATGGCTTTTTTCATAACCCGCATACGAGTAATTCTAAGGCCACCTTCATTATAAGGAGCACAAATCTTATCATAAGCAACCACAAAAGATCTACTTACTTGAGAGTCTCCCGACCACAAGAAATTACGAATAGCAGCCTCACATTGATGGATGAACTTCCTAGGCCATTTATAAACAACCATATTATGTATAGAATAACTCGCAATCACCGACTTAACCAGCACCACCCTATCTTGAAAAGAAAGCATTCTCCCCTTCCAACCTGCTAACTGTTCTTTAATCTTCTCAACCACATTGCTAATATGATGATACTTAACAACGCCTGGCATAACCTTCACCCCCAAATACCTATCCGAAAAAGAGACAATATTCATGCCTAAAAATTCAGCAATGTTAGCTCTCCTCCACAAAGAGCCTCCACCATAATAAATCTTGCTTTTTTCACGACTAACAGTTTGGCCCGAAGCACGTTGATAAGTACCAAGAAGAGCAAACCAATCTCCTCAAACTTTTCATTTTGCCTTTGCAAAAAATCATGATATCATCTGCAAAAAATAAATGAGTTGGAGAAATACCTTTTCTGGTGACCATAGTAGACATACTTCCCTCACGAAATAATTTCGTGATTTTTCTACTTAAGACATCTTCAATCAACACAAAAATTAAAGGCGATAGCGGATCACCCTGCCTCAGACCCCTGTCTATACTGAAAAAACCCTCTGGGCTACCATTAACAAGGACAGAAATTCTAGCTGACCTTAAAATCGCAAAATCCAATCACACCAAGCATCCGAAAAACCATTTTCTTTAAAAACAACCAAGATAAAATACCAACTAACCGTGTCAAAAGCTTGAGTAATATCAAGTTTCAAACCCACATTACCTTCCTTGCGCTTAATATGAAGTTCAATCACCATTTCTGAAGCTAAACTAATGTTCTCATGGATATTTCTACCCTTCATAAAAGACACTTGCTCCTCCGAAACCAAGTTACCCAGGACGCTCCCCAAACGAGTAGCTAGAATTTTAGTAAAAATCTTGAAAAAGAAATTACTAAGACCTATTGGTCTGAAATTCTTGAGAGTATTAGCACCTCTTTCCTTGGGCAATAACAACAACAAGCTAGAGTTTACTCCATGCGGAATAAATTTGTTGGTCCAACAAAATAAAATGGCCTTTACCAAGTCTTCACTAATGATTTCCCAGCAATGCCTATAGAAAAAACCAGCAAAACCATCCGGACCTGGAGCACTATCCGCTCCCAAGTCAAAAACAGCCTCATGAATCTCCTCTACAGAAGGCAAACGATCCATAAAATTACTCTCCTCAACGGTAATACTATCATGCTCTATATCAAAAGAGAATTCTCCAAGATCTTTGAATTATCCCCATTAAACTTAGCTTGATAATAATTCACAACCATGTCTCGGATTTGATCACAATCAGTAACCGTAACACCCGAATCATTAACCAACTCCGAAATAGTATTAGTACTTCTTCTCATACGAATGATATTATGAAAGAAGTTAGTATTACTATCCCCCTCCATCAACAATTGATTCCTCGATTTTTGCTTCAACATTGTCACCAATTGCATACGAATATCATTTACTTCAACTTGCGCATCCTTCATCTGATTTTGTTTCTCAACATTGAAAGGATCATCATCAGTCACCCGAATAGCTCCCTCAAGTCTAAGTTGAGCTTGTTTAAGCTTAACATGAACATTACCAAACACCACCCGATTCCACAATTTCATCTCAACCTTGAGCCGCTTCAATTTTTGAGGAAAAATAAAAGCCGGGGACCCAACCAAAGGAGCATTCCAACTATCTCGAACCATTCTCAAATCAACATGAAGAAACCACATCTTTTGCACACGAAAAGGAGCTTTTCGAGGTCTAGTATTTATAAAAGGATAGCCAATAAGGGGAGAATGGTCAGAAACTTCCCTAGGAAGAGCTTTACACCGCCAACAATTCAACCAAAATTCATTGATCATTTGCTCGATCCGGTTCATCGATAATTCTTCTTGCCCCGATCGCCTATTGGACCAAGTAAAATTACTTCCTAAAGCTTCCGCTTCAAAAAGACTATTATCATCCAACCTCAAGCATTATCTCTATTTAATGTACAAAAGTAATCTTATTACACTCAATACATTTTTAACGGATTTATATTCCACTAGTCCATAAGTGTATGCATTAACATTAAAATTATAATAATTAACTTATTTTAAATGTCATCCTTCAACTAGCATTTAGTTTCATTATTAATTGTACATAAGAGTGAAACGTTTTGAGCTCTACGATTTAATATAATGTTTCCTACTCCAAAATTACATAATAAAATTTTATTCATATATTTAATATACTTTCTAACATGCAAAACTTCATAAATCATATTAATAAATTCTACTTCCAATTAATTTATTTTTCTTTAAGTTCTTATATTTTCCAAGTTTTAGAAATCCAAAGCATTATTTTAAAATGACACACTTAATGATTATACGGGCTAACTAACTACTTGATTAAATATATATATTGGGCTTCCATACCGTTTGGCTCAATTTAATATACCTAAAACCCGAACTAAAAATGCTGGGTATACATTCTTACCTCCTTAAAAGAAACTTTGTCCCGAAGTTTAAAACATGCTTACGATATCAAAATCATGTAAACGACAAAAATCACAAGTCAATATCCATTTTATCACACAATTAACTATAACACAAATTCCGACAAATCAATAGAATCCATATGAATAAAATTAAACAAACAACACAGCAATCACGTCAATCATGCATATCAATTTAATTGAATTTTATTATTATTATTATTTTCTTGTCCCATGTAAGATCTAAAGCCTAAAGCTCTGATACCAACTTGTAACATCCGTAACGCTTCGAGTTCGGATCTCCATATGGGTTTGACCCTGGCCCGGAACTCGTGGTGTTACACCTTGGTTCCCAAAGTAACTTGTGACCGGTTACAACTTGCATTCCAATATAGCTTGTGATCGGTTACACCTTGATTTCCAATGCAGCTCATGACCGACTACAACTAGCTATATTACATAGGCTATGACTGGTTATACCTCAAGTTTCAACAAATTTAAGATAGGTTCTACCATAGTCATCTTCCATTGGTCATCCAAAAGATATTCAATGAATAGCAAGACCAATCCTAATTTCTCTTTCGATTATGAAAACAAGTTCATACATTTACTTCCTTAAACTAGTGTAAAGATACATAGTTTTCTAGGATGAAATTGTACACATATAATGCATACATAATCAAATAACTATATACAATAGATTGTGTCGATGTCGTATTTACGAAGTTCCAAAGATAAGCGTTTATACTTCGTAATATGTTTTTCTTGATAATTTGATCATACTATTATGACCAAGTCTCATCACTAGAATATTATATACAATATATACAGCTTTCGCATGTTATGTTATACAATATATACATCTTTCGCATGTTATGTTTTCAATATAACATGACTTGAAAGATACGTTAGGAATGGAAACAAGATCAAGTCAATATTACTAACCTCAAGTGGAAGGATGATGTCGTCGTTGTAGCTATTACTTCTTCTCATTCTTGAGTCTTCGGAGTAATTAATACTTGTATGTCTCAACATTCATGTACTTTCTAGTCTAACCTAAAAACGAAGTTGACTCTAATATTTAATGAAGCGACTCTAGATGAGTTTTGATACTAAAATATGACAACCAAACTTGGCATACCAACGCTTGGTGGGTTCAACCAGCTATGCTCTAACATCATGAAACACTTGGTCTTAGAATTCTTGCGGGATCGAGTCTCCTTGACTTAGAAGTCAAAACACGTCAAAAAGAGCCTAACACACTTGCCGCAGTAAGCATGGTCGAACCCCACTGAACTATGCGGATTCTAGGACCAAAATAACTCAAAATCTCTTCCCAAAGGTTGATACAATCGGCATTGTCGATTCCCATTGAAAACAACCGGCTCTAGTGTTTAAAAACATGAATTGTCTTCTCGAAATAGTGTAACTTTCGGCATAGTTGGGAACAATCTTTGAAAGTTGTGATGTAGATAACTTTTTCTTGTTTCAACTGTTTTATCCGTAATTTATTTGTCTGAGATCGGAATGACCTTATTCTTTTTGCGTTCGCTTCATATCTTCGTTCTCTACAAGATAGTGAGAAGAAATCATATTTTAATGTGTTACGTTTGGTCCTTCGTCCTTCTCCATTGGTAGACTTCATTTTCTTGCTTATTTTAACACTTTGTAGCTCATTATTTGATTATGGGAAAATTGGGGATATGCCCCAAAATGCGGTGTCATCTTGGGAATATGTCCAGAGATTCTAGTTTTCGGCAATATGCCCAGTCGTTCAAGTTTTCATCCAAAGATATTAAGCAGTCAATATGTGCACACATGTTAGATGATACGTGTGACTAAAAACACGCACACCCTTTTATCACATGTGTAAACCACATGGATAAAACTGAACCATCTTCTTCGTCGTCTTCCACCTTTAAGAATTGATACAAAAGTTCACATCATCATCCATATCAGGTTTAGTTGATGAAGGAAGTCTGGATATCTCCATATATCAATTCAAAATCACCCAAAGAAAATTCAACAAGATTATTATCTCCTCCTTCCTTTAGCAATAACATCGGGATCAATGTCCATGTTATTTTCCATAAAATCATTACTACAATCTTTGTCTATGAATATCTAACAAAAATAAGCATGAAAAAACACCATCTATTTACATTAATATGATATTAAACGATAATTATGAAAAATTTCATATACGAACTTGTTTGCGTGCAAAAACGACATGTTGGTTTTCTGCTAAACAGTGTTGGAGGAGGCAAGTGTCGATGAAGCAAATCGTATGAACCCTTAAGCAAATGTACTTCACGGGGGTACTTAATTGAGTTCGAGAGACTAATCTGTAGGACCCTGGCCTAAACCAAGACAATGGTCGTTCCAGGTTCAATTCGGCCACAAGAGGAGGATAATGGTCGGTCTGTAGGGAGGGAAGCTGAGAATGTGTGGAGATCAATATAGATTGATCAGTTGATGATGTGATGTGTTGAACTGTTTTGAAGATGGATTCTCTGTGTAAACGAGAGGAATTCTTTGTAAGTGTTTGATAATTAACTGTCGTAGTTTTTTTTTTTTGACGTCGAGTCTTCTGTTGTTCTGTTATCAAACCATAGGTTGAGAAACCTATTTATTGTAGAACATCAATCTCCTATAAGTGGTGACAGGCTGAAGGAATTGTAAGAATGGGAAGTGGGAGAACGTGCAAAAACCACTTCCACTTTGCGTGGAAGACTTGGTTGATTGACCATCCACTATTCCCTTTACTCCTTAACTGTCAGCACGACATACTCACATTTCTCATCTTGGATGTGCATCACATTACACATGTTGTAGGCCACCAGATCAAAACTGTAATACCCGCGTTCTTTTTATTAAAATATTAGGGTGCGAGCCCAATCCATTTAGATTGGAAGACTAGAACTAGCGCAATGTGGAGCGTTAAATCTAGTTGTTGTTGTGTTTCGGTTAAGAAACACTTGGATTTTGCTTGAGAAACTATATTTATCTTTGTGTGAGCCTGCCTGCGTGTGTACGGATGCTAATAGAGTTTTTATACTAGAATTTGCGACAAAGTGACACTCACAAGTTGATGTGTCGATTTTTCATCAAAACAAAGGCATTTTGGTCATTTGAGTTTCTATGTTAAGGTTTACACTTGAATTTCGATTGAAATCGGGTCTTTCTTTTCACTCCTTATTCTATTCTTCTCGAAAAAAGAAAAGAAAATTTATCACAAAACTTGAATTTGAAGGTAGAATTGCATCGTTTAATCGTTTGATTCGGTTTGATTTCCTTGGAATCATTTGCTTAAAAGTAGCAAAAATCATCTTTAAAACTATTTTGAATTGATTTTCATGATTTTTAATTCTTTGATTCCATAATCAATGGTATTTGAAGCTTCTTTATGCTCTTATGATGTTCTATATGATGAATTAGAGATGTTTAACACGTATTTGTGATTGTTCTTCTTGAATTTGATTTTAGGGTTCATAAGGAACTAATGGTTTCTCTTAACTTCATGTTTAAAATGATTTACATATAATTTTATTTATGGGTTCTTTCAATATTCATTGGGTAATGATTTCTTGCATGTATTTCAATTCAAAGCACTTGCCCTAATTGTTAGAGCACCTTTGCTGTCGAACTCAAGTAGTTGCTATCTCAAGCTTGTTTGTCAAGTTTAGTTGCAAAAAATATAAGTCTTGATTTCTAGTCTACTTATAGCTAAGTCTAGGACTAGGATATAAAGTGTAGTTGAGCTCTAGACTCCACGGCGTTCATCATGCAAAAAGACGAAGAACTACTCAAGGAACCGGTGGATCTTCATCGACTAAAAGGTATGTGGAGACTTGAACTTATCTATCACTCAAAAGTATATCTACTATATCTCCTATTTTGAGATAAAAGTCGTATTGCTATATAGACTTCGATTATACACATTTGTTATTTTTGAGCGAGTTTATCTCGCTTATCTATTTCTCGAAATATGTGTTGGTAAGCTTTCGCTTTTGGCCAAGTTCATCTTTTCAAGTGACGAAAGTCATGTTGATTATTTCAATATCTTGAAAATCGCTTTGATGAAAAATAGTGTGTGAATAACCTCTATTTAACATCCTCTAATAATGTTTCAATGATTGAAATGAGAGTTTAAAATATATAACCTTGAATGGATATAAACATTGTATGTGAACTCATACTTGTGTAAGTCCAAAATCCTTGAACTAAGGTATGCGTGCTTTCGGTTCGGGATGTCCTGAAATAAGTCCAGCGTACCCATACGCGAACCTAGCGGAAGTTCGCATCCCGTGAATTTCTGCTGGAGTTTGTGAATCAAAACAAACTCAATCCAGGTACTTAAGTATGCGTATAAGTATGCATACTTGAGTGGGTTATTTTCTAAAAACGGTTTATTCGTGAACTAAGACATATATAAACTAATGAATGCATATTTGCAAACCGTGGCTAAATTATTCATGAATCGATTCGAGTGAATCAAAAACGTTTTTGCTTCGATTATGTCTTGTATACTTCTATGAGATCTAAGCAGTTGAACAACTCTCTAACTAGTTCTTTTGAGTCATTTGATGAACTAGTTATGGTAAAGATGAATAAGGTTGATATGAAAGTGCTCATATGGCTAACCATTGGTTAACTACTGTTGAACCAACTAGGTGTACACGTTTAGGTACGATTACACAAAACTAAATGAACGTGCATTTCATTTGTGTATAACAAGCTAAGTTCGATCTAACGGTTGAAAGATATTAGCTTGAATCTAATCAAGTTTTCATCTAACGGTGAATATTGAATGCTTTGTTACCAAGGTGACTTAGATTGAAAACCCTGATTTGGAGACTATATAAAGGAGAACTCTAGCAACTGGGAAACCTAATCCCCACACCTCTTGTGTGATACTAGTTGTATAAGCTAGAGTCGATTCTCCTTTAACCTTAGGTTTCTCTGAGACCCTGTAGGTTAACGACTTGAAGACTTCATTGGGATTGTGAAGTCAGACCCAACTATTTTCTTTGTGTTTGTGTGATCCGATCTTCTTTGTTTCTATCGTGATTGAGTGCAATTGTAAGATTGGCTTGAGATTAATTTCTCCGATAGGAAAGATAGAAAAAGTAGTCACAAACATCTTCGTCTCATCGTTTATGATTCCACAATATCTTGTTTCGCTAGTCGATTAAGATTATTGTGAGGTGATTGATATTTCTAGGTCTGTTCTTTGGGAATATAATTGGTATATCAATTGGTTCTGTTCACCTTGATTTATCAAAATACGGAACAAAACTCGTAGGTATTTCGATGGGAGACAAATTTATCTATTCCCTAGACTTTTATGTTTGATACTGATTTGTTTATTAAAGTCTTGGACTTTGGGTCATAGCAACTCTTAGTTGTGGGTGAGATCAGCTAAGGGAATCAAGTGCGTAGTATCTGTGGATCGGAGGCGTAAGGAGCGCAACTGTACCTTGGATCAGTGTGAGATTGATTGGGGTTTAACTGCAGTCCAGACTGAAGTTAGTTTGTAGTAGGCTAATGTCTGTAGCGGCTTAATACAGTGTGTGTTCAATATGGACTAGGCCCCGGGGTTTTTCTGCATTTGCATTTTCCTCGTTAACAAAACTTCAGGTGTCTGTGTTATTTTTTTCCGCATTATATTTTGTTATATAATTAAAATATCACAGGTTGTGCGTTGATTGAAATTGATCACAGGTTATGTGTTGATTGAAATATCAACAGGTTGTGCGTTGAATCGATCAATTGGTAAATCCAACCTTTGGTTGTTGATTGAAATTGATTGATCCTTGAACATTGGTCTTTGGTAGGTTCAAGTTAATTTATCATGTATTCAATCAGGCTCGCAGATTTCTATTTGTTTGAGTCAGGATTGAATCGAGAAATTGAGATATAACTCTTTGATATACTTTTCATTAAGATTGAGTCTGACTGTAAAGTTGATTCTCTTAAAAGTATATTGGAGTTAGTCCATACAAATTTCTAAGCGAAATATTAGGTGAGGTTGTTGTACCCCACTTTTCACTAATTTTATTCTTTCTCCATGAACAATTTAACTCCTACATGAACTTGTTATTCATTCATTTTGTTAAATGGAGTATTGGGAATTAATTCAAGTTCTGATTTTTTATCAAAATCAAGTCTTCAATGGATTTTTTGGCATAGCACATCATGTGTTTGTGAAAAGAAACTTAAATTTATGAAAAAGGGTATTGCTGTCCTGTTTGTCGAGATGTTTTCATACGGATACGTACCTCAAAACCTTTTCCTGTTATTTTTATGTTTTAGAGAACTCTCTCATGTTTCTAAAGAGACCAAGTTTGCTAAATTCCGTTGTATAATGAATTTTACTCGAATTTTCGACCATGACTACCAAATCTGAAATTTATGAAGAATCTGCATATATGTCTTGGTTTATTGAGATGTTTAAACATATCTATGTGCCTCATTACTTTTGGTTCTCATTTTATGCCAAAGTGGGGTCTCAGCTTTCTAACAACCAAAACTTCTGAATTTCAGTTTGTAATGAATTTTGTACGAATTTTGAATGTAGACTGCCAAAACTACAATTTTTCTCCGGGAGAAACGTGATTTCTGTCTGTCTTGCTGAAACACTTTGGCACAGATATAAAACTTAATGATTTTCCCTATAATTTTTATCTGAAAGATTATGTTTTCTTCTTTAAAATGAGCCAAGAAACACTCGTTTCCGTTTTGTAACGAAATCTGCACAATTCTTTGAAAACAAAAGTTATGCGAGTTGCAATTTACGAAATTTTTGTTGTTGTTTTATACTTGCATCTCTAGTTATTTAAACTACTGAAGTTATTCTTTTTATTTGGTAATCCTTACATGATTTAATATCTTGTGTCGTCTTTAAAGTGGTAAGATTTGTTGGATTTTAACTTGCGTCCAAGCCCGTGGAAATTTATGAGTGTAAGTGGTTTAAAACGATTTTCTGCTCAAACCATTGGTTTGAAGCAGTTGACGATTCAGAGTTTTGCCCAGCTTTATGTTTCAATACTTACCTGTATTTATGCTTTTGTTTTATGCAGGAAAACCTAAGATAAGTTGCCTCTATGGTTTATAAATTGAAATTGATATTTGTTGATGGTTTGTTCGATACCTTTTTCTTCTTTTTTTGCTTAATCACACAATTTTATTAATTAAGAGAACCAAAAAGTATTACAAGCCCATTAAAGAAAAAATTGAAAATCAGGCCAACTATATAGGCCCATGACCAAATCTCTCATCTTAAAGATTACAAGACTCAAAATGAACTTTTGCTTAATCAATCTATAGTACTCTACCTATGGCATTTCAATTCTAGCAAGAAGCAAATGGTCTCCCTAAGCATATTTGCCTCTCACCTCGCAGACAAGCAAAGCTCTTTTTGCCATAGTGTCTCGCAAAAAGTTAATCTCCTAAAACAATGACAAAAGATTATTGAATTGATTTTGCTAAGAGCTTTCTTCCATCTCATTCTTATAAACCAAGGGACTTCTCCTTTGACAAACTCAAATACAATGGTTTTGGAATCGAGAATTTATTATAACATTCTCTATCTTGACTCTACCGCATAGACTACCGCATAAGTCTCGGCTATATAATTAGTAGCAACTCCAATTCCTCCCGATAGAGTCCCCAACACTTGACACGGATGATTTCTAATTACAACACCAAAGCCTGCAGTTTCGGGATTTCCAAAGATGCACCATCACAACAAAATAAGAAATATCCTCTATTTGGTGGACTCCAATAAAGTCAGTGATTTTATGAAATTTAGTCATTCTAGTTCCCAAATTGAAGAAGTCAATTACCCAATGATCAAAATTATGATTCCATCTCGTTACCTTTCATTCGAAACCACCTTCAAAGACTGTTCTTTTAGTTCTACACTTGAAGCTCTGAATTTGGTAATGTGTTGTCAAAAATTCTCTTGTTTCTTTGAAACCAGAGATCTTTGATCACAACACAGGCAGCTGTTATCCAAGTTTCTTTAACAAGTGGACTTTTGTTTTTTGTACTCAGCCAAATATCTTGAAAAGATTTAGGAGCATTGAAATTAAAAATTGCGCATAAAGCGCTTCCAAATTTCCTTACTGAATGTACAATTCCATAGCAGATGCTCCATACTGTCTTGGTCTTCTTCACAAATACATCATTTAGATGCAATATTATACCCTTTTTCTACCATTTTAGCATCATCTACATAAATACCTTGCACCACTTTCCATACATTGCTGGCTATGCTAGGATGTAAGTAAGAATTCCAAACAAATTTGGAAAATTGTTGCGGTATTAATTGCGAAAAGGTAGTGAAATTACCTCTTACTTCTCCACTCCAAATTAGTATATCTTGCCCTCCACCAACAGTTGGTAGGCCGTAGGATGAAGTATTTGCCGCGTGTCTACTAGAATTGCCCAAGCACCATTATGCATAATAACTGCAACCTTTTTCTGGATATTTTGCTTTACATAGTCTGTCAAACCACAATGATGAAATAAAGGGGAATCTCCAATCCAAGTGTCAAACCACAGATATATGTCTTTGCCATCTCTTACACACCATCTAATGTTATCCCTGAGAGATTCCCAAGCCCATTTTAGGCTCGCCAAACCGATGAAAGTTGCCCGTTGGTTGTCCATTGCTGATTTTTATCCTTTTAATTTTGCTTTAAAGAAAGTGCCCATTCTTCATTGGAATTTATGATTTTCACATCATCTTCATTAGCAATGCCTTTTTGATAATTTCAAGCCTCCCCGAATTCCCAAACCCCCTTCCTAATAAGGAGTACAAACTTTCTTCCATGATGGAACCATGTATTTCCTAGTTTCACCATCACGTGACCACAAGAAGTTTCTTATGATTTTTTCACAGATCTTAATTATCGATGCGGGCCATTTATAAACAACCATATTGTATATATGAATGCTACAAAGAAGCTGATTTAATGAGGACCAATCATCATTGAATGATAATTATTTTCCTTTCCAAGTAGCTAACTTCCTTTGAAGCATTTCAACCATTGGCCATCTTGTGAAGCTTTCACTCGCGATAGTAAGAATGACTCCCAAATACTTATCCGGAAATTTACTTATCTCCATTTTCTTTTAAGTTCTTTAATTTGAATTTGCTTAACTTAAGCTCTATCTATAAATAGCTTTCTTTTATCCTTATTTATAATTTGACCCGAATCGCCTTGATATTCTTCCAAAAGAGCCACATTAGATTTTCAATACTCCTCTTGGTCCCATTACAAAACAAGAACACGTCATCTCGCAAAGAACAAATGGGTATGATGAATCCTTTCCTCACCACCATTGGGATAATCTTGCCTTCATTAACAATTTTTGTGATGCACCTACTTAACACATCTTCCATGAGGACAAAAGAATAGGGGACAAAGGGTCTCCCCGCCTTAATCCCCTTCCAACTCGAAAAAGAAACCATTTGGACCTCCATTCATCATCACCTAAATTTTTGTCAATTGAAGAGAGTAAGTAACCATCACACCAGGATTTAGAGAAACCATATTTACCTAAAGCTTGTAAGAGAAATTTCCACTAAGCCGAGTCATAGGCTTGGTATATGTCCATTTAAGCCCTATGTTTCCTCCTCTTCTTTTCTTCTTCATCTCATTTACCAACTCGAAGCTAGCAGGATCTGTTCTTGGATACATCTACCTTTAATGTAAGCAACTTGTTGAGGTGAAACCCAAATTAGTCATTAGACAGCTCATCCTAGTTGTGATAATTTTAATGAAAATTTTGAAACTTACATTGCTTAGGGCAATTGGTCTAAACCGACTTGGTTTTCCCCGCACCTTCTAATTTAGGAAGAAGTACTTAGAAAGTTAGAATTAAGACCTTTTCGTATGAACTTTCTTTCCCAGCAAAATTGTATTGCTTTTACAAAGATCTTCTTTGTATGATGTGTCAAAGATGCTCTCTGTAAAACATCTAGAAAACCCATCAGACCTGGGAGCTATCAGATCCATGTCAAAGATTGTAGATTTGATTTCCTCAATTGGAAGTGAATTAAGCATGTCTTGATCTTCTTGAGTAATAACATTAGGAATGACTTCTAACAAAGATTCATTTATTTTAACATCTTGAAATTGAAATTTTTGTTCAAAATGCTGAACTAAAGTTTCTGCAATCTTGCTCTGCTCAGTGATAATATCTCATTTACACCTTCTAACTCTGCAATGCAATTTCTGGCTTGTCTGATTTTTAAGTTGGCATGAAAGAAACCAGTATTTGCAGAACCTTCTTTTACCCATTTGGTTCTAGCTTTCCGCCTTAACATAGTACTTAGCTGAACTTCCTTTGAATTATAATCATTTTGAGCCTTTACCAAGTTGTTTAGACGGTCTGCATCAAATGGATTATTGTCCTACCCGATCATTGCTTCTGAACTGCTTTTCTCTCGATTCTTTAATTTGTGTATTAATATTCCCAAATATATTCCAATTCCACTCCTTGAGAATCTTTTTTAATCTTTTTTAATTTCCTTGAAAAATATAGGTTGATCTCCAATTAAATCTTCGACCAATCTGTTAGAAATAATGTCCATAAAACCCGGATGAGATAACCACATCTTTTGAAATTTTTGAGGAATATTCTCTGGCTTAGGAATGTTTTCCTTCCTCCCAAAAGAGGGAATGATCTCGAAGCAATTCTTAAACCAACTTTATAAATCCAATCTTCATACTTTTGAAGCCACATTTGGTTTAAAACAGCCTCTATCTAAGCTACAAAGTATTCTTTTGTTACGATGTTTGACAATTAGACTAAGAATGTTGTAACCCATTTTTTTAGAGATTGTAACAATTCACATTTATCAAGACAATTTGTAAAATCCAACATTGCACTTTTATTAGAGCTCTTCCACCAATCTTTTCATCGCAAGAAGTGGCCGAATTAAAGTCCCCAATTGCTAACCAAGGTCTGTAATTCTTGATTAACTTTCATTTCGACCATAAAAATCTTTTTTGAACCACCCCAACATGAGCATGAACCCCAAAAATAAGAACACCACCAATGTTGAGTGTTATCATCTGGATTGACATAGAAATTAACGTTGGAACATGCAAATTTTTATTCCAAAACAACCATATATATTTTTTTATTTTTAATTGTGAATTACCATGTTATGCATACCAAAAATTCAACTTATTACAAAAGGAGGCACTTCAATGTATTTTTGGTTCAGAACAAAGACTAAAGAATGATTGAATTGACTTATTAAAGACCATAATTTATTTTTGGGACCTAGGTCTTTTAAGGCCCCTAATGTTCCAATATATGACTTTCGTTGTTGAGATTGGAGGCCTTTCGCCTCCTTTCCCTAGGTATTTCCCGAAATTATATTTACCCGAACTCTACTGGATGAGAAGTTACCTTTGGATTTACTTTTTTGTTTGAGTTTCTGAAGTAGATGAACTTGCAGCTGCAACAGCAGAAGGTTTCTGAATAACTTTGGACCATGAAGTAACATGGACTTGCTCTTATGAAACTGACCCATTGGTACCATTTATGTATTTGATAACATTATTTTCCAAATAATTTTCATTAACAATTTGAAGTATTTTGCAGGTGGAAGAGAAACCAATTCATCAATGTTTTGCTCTCCAGAATCTTCTTGCTGCAATGAACCAAATCTTTCTGAAGTAATTTCAACTGAAGTATTGGAGTTTTGAATAGTCTCAGTAGGAATGTTAATATGAGTGACTGGTGTTTGACAGATATCAAACTTCTCCAAAACAGTTTTTGGTGAAGTACTTTTAGTAACCATCTTTGGACTCTCCTCTACTTGCTTGATGATACTAGATTCAGGTGTTTGAATCTTCTTTGCTCTACATTCAGCCTGTGTATGACCCACAATTTTGCAGTATGGACAGAACTTGGGTAGATTGGTAAGAATAACTCCTTGCAAGAATCCTCCATTTGTAGTCTTGATCCGTAGTTTGTTTGGAATTGTTTTTGCTATATTAATCTCAACAAGCACTTAGCATAATATCCACCTTCATAATTCAGAGTTGCTGTATCCACTTTACCTGATTTCCAAGAGCTCTCGCTGGTGAAAAGGGTTTTTTTCATCCCAATATTCCAAATCGAGACCGGATAATGAACCCAAATCATTGCGAAAGAGGTTTTTGATTTTCTGGCCTAAAGTTTGGCATCCAATTTCTGACTCTTAGGGTTTGATCACGAATTTCCCATTTGCCCAATTTGATATGATTCTTATCTTTAATATTATCTAATTTGATTATAAAATATCCTTTTCCCAATGGAATTAGTTTACACTGACCAACTAACTTCCATTGTTTCTTCAAAAGAACTACAACATCAGCAAATTTGATTTGAAGAAAATGCAGTCGACCAATTAACGAAATTTTCCAGGATTCATATCTATATATCACCATTAATATCTTGAACAAGATCAATCAATGGATTACCTTCATAAGAATTCACTAGATCTACTACTGAGGAATCCATTTTGCTAATAGTTTTGTTTTCCATGAAAAAATTGATTTAACCAGAGACAAACAAAAACTACCAAAGATAGAGCAACATATTAACTTCAATCATTAGAGAAGTTATAAGAAAACCACCTGATTGAATGAGATTTAGTACTCAGAAAACGATGAAGATGAAAGAAATTTTTTTACCGAGTCGATCGCCGATTTGCAGAGCTCTGAGTCAGCCAGCCTCCCAGAACCAAAACAAAAGTTTACAACAAGAATTGGTTTGTTTGTTCGATACTCGTACTTAACGATGTTTGCGAACTATTTATGAAATGCGTTGAGCATCCTTTTGGTTACGAACCATATCCGCAGTTTGTCGGGCCAATAAGGGGCAATCCATATTAATGGTGACCTATGTAAGATCGTCCGGACGATAGGTTAGTTTTACGATAAACTACTACAATTGGTTATTCGGACCTTCACGGAGATTGTGCGAACTCACTTGGTTTTAGATGATTTCGATTGTGCTCAACAACTTAACGCATTGTTTATGATTTGTACAATTTGATATCTCATCGTTATTGTATTTAGGCATTCTTTATACTCTTGTTATCGTATCGTTAACTCTCTATTTGGGCTGTGGCTCACCCTTTTGTTTTATTTTGTTTTCCATATAGGTTGAGGTTGATTGAAGCGGTAAGCTTGCTTAATATTGGGGCATTGAGCTTTGGGGTCAAAGTGAGTACATCACTTTGTGGTCATGTGTATCTGGGTTGGTTTATGAAAAAGGATACTATATTTTCCTATTGTTTTAGTTCCTGAAAACGATTCTATCTTTTCTTAGTGTTATAGTTTCCTACTGTTTTGGTTTGTAAAACTTGTTACCTTCCTTTCTTGATATTGTTGTTTGTAAAAAGAGGATTATAATTAATAAGGGTGGATCATATTTAATTGGTTTCATGTCAGCTATCTATTGTAACATTTATCGTGTGGCTGATATCTTGTATTTATGGTTAATTGTTTTTTCAATGGAAATAAACTTTCGTGTATTATTTAATAAATCATAATCTTACTCTTGTTTACAAATCAAGTTTTCACCCCAAATGGCAGCTCGGAGAATTTGGAACTTGTCGGTTGACTTAACTCCACCCAAGATGGAAGCAAATTTTTTCCGAGACGTCACAAAACCCTAGTGATACCCCCACCCCATGTGACATGAATTCATGTCTCATGTGAAAGTATGTTTTGCGACGTGCGGTCAATTTTTGACCCAAGACTATGAGTCTTAATCGATGAATTGAATAGTTCATGGTTCAAGGTGATGATGGATGAGCATGTAGTGCTTGTCAGAACAACAACATGCTCGCGGGACTATGGATATCAATTAGGTCACTTGACCGTGACATATCATTATGCTAGTTGAAGCGCAATGATAGTCAAATGACTATTATGCTAGTTCAAGCAATAATGATAATCAAACGACTTGGATATGGTTTAATAAGATTGCTAGATAAACCATGTTGGTGCACCGAGCACTTAGACATAAAATCGTATGAAATAATTACAGAGCAATTCATCTCACCCGTATGTCATGGGTCACGAATGACAAGGAGAGAATATAATATTGAAATAATACTTCACTGACGAATTAAATTTTGGTTGATAAACAAAAAAAATACTGATAGCTGGATTAGTATGAAATTCTCGAATGTTGATAACTGAATCAACATGAAAAATATTGTTTTGCAGAGCAATTGATAGTTGAATCAATAAAATAGTGGAAATGTTATAAATACCCTCCATATTGGTGGGCCTTGTATGAATGCCCCGAGGGTAAAAAAAGAAAAGCTTCAAAAAGAAATATATTTTGTTAAATATATAGTTTAACCTTTTGTATCTTTTACATCTTCTTATTTGTTTATTCATCAAACCCATCAGAAGAAATATAACTACCACAATATCCTATTCTTCCCTAAACCCACCGCTTATCATCTCCATCGCCACCATCCATTCCTCCCATATCCCATCACCGCCACCACAATCACAACATCTAGTACTGAAATCCCCATCACGCCGTCGCTGATAAAGAACAAACGAGATCTTGGAGTGAATTGATTTGTATCACCATCGGTCCTTCCAAATCCCACCACCGCCACCACAATCTAGTAATCGAAATCTTCATCGCCGTAAATCCGCTGATGAAGAACAAACAGATCTGGGAGTGAATTGATTATCTTCTTTCTATTTTTGGATTTGTATCTCCATTCCAATAAACCGAAATTCAAGCCTCACGATTTCTAAATTGGTGATGGAAATTAAATTGAATTTGGGTGTTATGTTGCGATGGCTGTTAAAGCATAGCTCTTGAACTCACCAAGCGTTGGTATGTCAAGTTTGGTTGTCATATTTTAGTGTGTCAAAACTCATCTAAAGTCGCTTGATTATATATTAGAGTCAACTTCGTTTAGGTTAGACTAGAAAGTTCAGGAATGTTGAGACATACAAGTATTACTCCGAAGACCAAGAATGCGAAGAAGAAGCGAACTAAACGATAACATCATCCTTCCTCTTGAGGTTAGTAATATTGACTTGAACTGTTTCATTCCTAACGTATCTTTCAAGTCGTGCTATATTGAAAACATAAATGCGAAGCTGTATATATTGTACTAGGGTATCACTCGTGCCAAAACGGCCGCGGGCTATTTCCACGGAGGTCCTAATCTGTAATGTGTTCTTTATGTAACTACCAATATAGGCGGGATATTTCGCGTAGATTTTACTATGAATGTATTACGACACAACGTATATTTTTCTAATGCTTCAAAAAAAAGGAATATTATCAATATACCCCTAGTATGAGACCCCTGAAAATACCCTTTCTAACTTAAATTATACCCTAAGCTTAATACATTACTAAAATACCCTCTTTTGTATAGTGTATATACAAAACCACTAACCACTATTCAAAAAAAAACACAAAAAAAAAAACACTACCTCTACTGCCCACCGCCAACCACCACCACCACTGTCCACCGCCGCCCACCACCACCACCGACGACCACCACCACCAACCACCACCACCGACGACCACCATCGCGACCACCACCTTATCCACCACCGCTAACCACCAACCACCACCACCGTCCACCAACACCGCAACCACCGCCGCTAACTAACACCACCACTCTGCCCACTACCACCACCACCAATCACACCGCCGCTATAACTGCCACCCACCGCCGCCGCCAACCACTATCGCCGCCAATCACCACCACTACCATGTGGAGTCAACTTGCTAAAGTTGTGTCCATACTCTGAGGCACCTAGCTCAAGTTGTCTCCAAAAGTGGAGGCAACTAGCTCAAGTTGTCTCCATTAAATTGTGTATAGTGAACAAGTTACAAAACAAAAAGGAGCCAACTAACTCAAGTTGTCCCCCGACCTAAGGCAACTAACCCAAGTTGTCTTGAAAAAGTGAAGACAACTAAGACAAAGTTGTCTTCAAAAGTGAGCAACTAGCCCAAGTTGTCTCCAAAATGGAGGAAACTAGCACAAGTTGTCTTCATATATGGAGGCAAATTATCACAAGTTGTCTCCAAAAATAAAAATTATACACAAATAAGTGAACCTAGTGTGAGTCGAACACACATCTTCTCGACATATAGTCAGTTGTGCTACCATTGCACCACATACTCGTTTATACAAAAACAACATATCAAAGTCACATACCAAAGATCTCCCGCTTCATATCTCTTTTACCGAATTAGCACATTTTCAATTGCAAACCCATTAAACGGGGCATTCGCCAAACCATCGCTCAAGCAACTATCGGACAACACCATATCTTCCATCTATGATACCGCAACTCTACCTCGCAATGCCTTCATGACCACAACAATCTATGCACACTTGCAACATGAGCCAATAGCCGCAAATACTTCCATGCCCCTACTAAAAACACCATCGCAACACACAAGCAAAGAATAACTTCTTGTTCTTCTTTTTCACCGCCCCGATACATATTGAGTTCCCGCTCAACTTCCTAAGCATTCATCTATCCTCTTGACTTTAAAGCATGAGTATCGCAAAGACGACCATCATCGAACTCAACACAACCTTGTGTTACTACTGCACCACAAATTGGCCACAACTACTCTAAGATATATGTATAAGATAATTTCAGATGAACGAATGGACCGAAAAACATAACCAAGTTGCTCCGAATCGGAATCAACTAGTCAAGTTGCCTCCAAAAGTGAAAGCAACTTTCTCAAGTTATCTCCTTGGAAGCAACTAGCTCAAGTTGTCTCCACAGCGTAAGAATCGGTCAAGTTGTTTCCAAAGTCAAGCAACTTGATGAGGTTGTCCAGGGTTACAATTACTTTACCTTCCCGATAGAGCACCGTGATCGGCCAGAAATATTTCAAGTTTTAGAAAATCCCATGAAGCTTGCAATTTAGCCTTGCCTAGAAATCAAATGCGAATCCATTTTGCAAACCTCGCATAATCCACTCGTATCTCATTGTTATGCCACGCAACATCCTAACACATTTCATGCAAACAACTAGTACCTCAACCCATAACACCTCACCTCAAACTCATGAACTACAATCTCTCGACATTCCATCGTGCTACTACAAAACTATCATCTCCTTTAACCATCAATATCTCAACCCATTCAACAGCAGAGCTTACACATCAATACCTCACTTAATGTTAACTCCTAACATACATCTATCCTTGCAAACCAATTCTTGATATTCAAAGCAATTAACAACTCCATATTATTGCAGAATAAATTCATAACCATTATTTCTCAGCCTTCACCTCAACCGCAAACACTACATAGCCGCACCACCTCAACATCACCTCCACGCCCAGCCGCAATTTTCTGGGCCAACACACAACCCGCACATCATATCCGACAACACTTTCCACCTTCAATAACCTAAATTAAACCAACACCATCTGAATCTTCAGACTTAGCCACTATCCCAGCAAACTGCACCACTAGTCCCAGCCATTTTGCATCTTGTCACACAACTGCAGCACCAGATTCAACCACCCGTGAATTCCATCTTCACTCATTACAACCATCTTCCAGCCTCAATCTATACCATAAGCAAATACACTCCCTTTTACACAACACCAATTCAAGTATCCTCCTTTACACAACACTAATACAAGCCACAACTACCTCAAATCACCACCAAAAGAATATTCAAAACCAAGACTATTCCCATTACCACCACCATCTCAAACACCATCAACTCTTCTCCGATTCCATATGAACCCATATCTCGACCTTTTACAAATAACCCATATCAAAACTTGATTTCCACCGAATCAAAATCAAGAAAAGTAAATTAAGATTCATAACAAAAATTTCATGAATAAATCTATAGTTGTTAAATTTCAATCAATCAAACATGAACCAAATCAAAATCTATAATTGCCGGGAAAACCTAATCCAATACCTAAAATTCTATTCAACCTTTGAATCATCAACTCGATGTAGAAATTACATTTAAAACGAAGAAAAAGAAGATTAAGAGCCTAATCAATATGCTTATGAAGTTTGACTTCGAGATCCGATTAAAATCGAAACCCAAACATCTATCTCCACCACCATTTTAGAGCCGATCAGAGATTAAATCTCAATTTGTATCATGAAATGTTATCGATGGTAGCAGAGAAACGACGATTATGGTGATGGTGGTATTGGGGGATATGGTGATGTTGGTAATGATACTAAAGTATGAGAAACTATGTCAATGGGTGGTGGTTGTGGTGATGGGTGAAAGTGAGGAGAGTAGTGAGAGAAATTTCTAATCTCAAATGAACAACGAAATAATTCGATGATGTTTTTCTTTAAACCTCAATGGGTATTTACTTTAATTATTAAAAAATTAGTTTCCTAAAAGTCTAGGGGTGTATACATAATGAATAAGGGTATCCAGGCATGACCCTTGGATAATGCACGATAACATTCCCTATAAAAAAACACATTATATAGGGTGGGGACGCTATGCTTATGTCCGCAAATGATTTTTTTATTTTTTAAATAAACACTGTAAAATGATTTGATTTTAAAAATTGTTTTGTCATTGTCATTAGGTTTTGACTTGATCGTAATTCAAATGGATGTTTTGTTTCCATCATTAGGCTTTGACAAAATCGATAATGCTAGTTTCTTCTGAATTCAAATGATGTAGTACCATTTTCTTAATCGCTATTGCATATTACAAAACAATTTCAATAATTGATTTCCCCTATCTCAATGTTCTTTCTAATTGCATACATTTGCAAGCATATCTCAGTAATATCTGCTCCACCAAATCATTGAGTATACTTAGCAAGGGCGGAAAGGTCAACATCATTTGCAATAGGGGATTCCTGAGGCAGGCAGGCCTTGAAGATATGGAAGAGAGAGCATGCCATCAGTAAAATGGAATATAGATCAAATGATCAAGATGCCCTGGCCTTAAAAGTGCAGGATCAGTGATATCAGGCCTATTGGTAGCACCAATAATGAAGACAGACTTTTTTGCTGACATTCCATCCAATGATCTCGCATATCCTTTTCTGCTAAATATTTTGCCTGGAAAGAGAACAGAAAGCATGAGTACATTGAGGTAAACTAACTATCCATTTTAAAAGGAAAAGATCAGATCACCACATGCTCAACTGTTCGCTGACGCCTTTTAGCTGATTAAATTTTGCTCCTCCTTGATATCTCTTGTCAACATTGGACGTTGCACAATGAGAAAAGTATTAGGAGCGATCATAAAAATAAACGAAAAATGAATGCTATAATAGGGAGAAATTGAATCGTAGTCAAATAGATGCATGGTACACCATGTAACAAAAGCTAAGGCAAACTAACACCATGATTTGAAGAGTCAGGGTATCACTGGAAACCATTTGTACTGTTTCTCAGATGCCTCCTACATCTCACAACCAAGCTCAACCTCCATCAACTGATGGTTTTTTGAAAGGGATCCATTGAGAAATAGATATTCAACTCATCCCCTTCTAACATGTACAGAAGGGTGCAGGAAAGAACCCATGCACAGAATAAGTTCACAGAACAATTGTTAGATTATAAAACAAAGTTGTGACTCGTTTTGCCTTATCTCCTCATTATACAATCTGACTTAAAGCAAACAAATTCAATTGAGTTTACCACATTCCTGGCAGAGAACAACATAATGAGTGTCTCCCACGTCACACAAAACTTGTAACAAACATTTGCTTATTTTTCTCTACAGCCGACATGTTCTACTGAGTCTAAAATCAACTATTGGGGTGAACAACGATAGACCTGGTCAGTTTTTCGGAATAGGAATCCCATTGTACAATACGTCAAATGTAGGCCCTATCTTTGAAAATATGTCATGCGAGGAGGAATAAACTCAAACTGGGAGATAGAGTGACTTCTATAAAACTGGCAGTGTTAATTCATACAACCACAATTAGGATCCAGTTTGCAAGAATGTAAACATCTAAACACAGTAGTTTTCAGCACAGGATAACAGTGCCTGTTGGCCCCAATGTGTCCCGTTTTCTATACTGGGAGCATATGTCAACTCAACCTCATTTTTAGCTGGATTTTCATTATTTCCCTGAAACCGAAGCAAATCCCTGCATTCTGTCTCAAAGCACAATGTAGTATTATTAGCTTATTATCTTGAAGGATGTTGAATAAACACGTACTCGGAAATGAAAATCAAACCATCCAACAAACCCACACAGCCTTGTCCTATCTTCAGTGATCAACGATTAAAAGCTTGCATGTACACTACGAATCTCACTTACTATTGCCGTCAATATTTGGCGTTCAACAACTTATGGGTCCAATAATTTATATGATCACATAATTAGCTTTCACAACATTCAAAAAAAGTACAACCTCAATAAAAGGTTGCAGCTAAAAAGTGCAATACAAAAAACCCAAACTTCCCAAGTAAGATAATGTAACATAATAATTCAAGAAGTTAAAGCCGAGAAATGAGAACCTTAGAAATGAGAAATGAGAACCTTAGAACGAAATGAGTTCTCT